>JAOTQQ010000012.1:37722911-37756820 GCA_026546715.1 Gallinago undulata | reverse complement strand
TCCCCAACACAATCCGGGGCCAGATGATGTTGGTAGTGGGGAAGCCGGTGTCCCCACCCCAGTAGCCCCGGGCTGGCGGCCGGTGACCAGGCAGCCGGCTCAGCTTTGCCTCCTCCGCTCTCTGCATCTCTAACTGCTGTGCTCAGCAGCAGCCAGACGGTTTTGGGAGCCTTTGAATGGCTCTTGTCAGGCAGTCATTTCTATAAATCAGGCTGGTAATCTGGCAGACCACAAGCAATTCTCCTGGAATTAAGGGTAACTGGAAGACCAAACTATGCCCTAAAACATAGAAACCTAAAGGAAATTAAAAAAAAAAGAGCTCCCTGCAACCTCTCTGTATCATGAATATCAGAATAGGGCTGAAGTAAACACGGCTGAATTAACATACTACCTGTACTTTTCTTATTTTTAATATATTAATCCACCTGGTTAACTTCCTTAGCTGAAAACAAACCCACAAAAACAAACGAGCCCTGCCACAAAGCCCAATATTGCTATTTAAACTATCAATAAACCCAGCTTTTAAAACAGTTTTGTTTCAGCTAGTAGTGCCTGTAAACACCTCTGAGGGTAGCAATTCATTCTCCTAATGTAAAAATAGATATGTTTTAATGAATATTCTTTTAATTTTTTTGAATGTTACCACTGTAAATACTTGAATGTGTTACTAAAAAAAGCCAGAATAAGACTTTGGTGCACCTTTATTACTTACTATACCATTTGCTGTTAAATTTATAGTATGATGAAAAACCTTTTTGTTAAAAACCAAAGAATTAGGCATGCAGTGTATTTTCAAAGGAAGCCCTATTCCATGTGAACAAAACACCACGCTGCCAATTTAGCTCTCTGCAAAAAGAGATGTCTAAAGATCTTGGCCTGCTAATGAAATCTTTTTTTAATTTTGCCTGTGGAGCTCCCATTCACGTTATGCAGCCTGAGAGATGATTGAGACACACATCCAAGAAATATGATAATTATTACTTTTCATAAAAGACAGAAAGCATAGCTGTAAGATTACCTTCTACAGTGCCTCCAGCTATCTCCAACACCTTTACAAGGGTAGAAGGTAACATCTCACTGTACCACAGGCTGGGAGGAATTTCAAGGAAAATAACAGCTCCTCTTTTTTGAATTTGCAGCCTAAAAAGTTTGAGGTGATTGTACAACTAACAGACCATGTTTAATCTTTGAAAGAACATTTGACAGATCAAACACAGAAGCTGTAAATTACCAGTAATGACAGTAATCTTTTCATTTAACTATCAGTATATCAAACCACAGACTCACTGAACACAATAATAACTTGAAGATAGGAATCTAAGGAGACTCAGCTCATATATTTATTTGGTTCTCAGGTACACTGTTAAGCTGGAAGAGACAAATATGTTTGGTTTTCCCAGCAATAACAGAGATATAAAAAAAGGTTTATGAAAGAGCCAAAACCCTGAGTACCAAAAAATTTACATTTCCCAAACAGTGCAGATACAGGGCCAGGTATAAAAGAGCATTTTGGGCTGGAACACCCACATGAAGGGAATGGCTCAGGGTTATTTCAGTGCAGTTACCAAAACAAGGGAGAGCAACCCAAAGGCTGATCTTGCTTTTGGCTCCAATGCGCTCTGCCTGGCTGATGGCAACCCTGAGGGAAGTGGGACCATGTGAAATGTTGAGGTGAGTAGCTCTGGGACACCTGGCTACGTCTTCTGCACCACATGGACCCCTCCTTGGCCTGTTACTAGTACTCAGAACTCGGGATGTGAGCTCGGTATTTTTGAGATATATTTGCTGGGAGTCTGGCCTGGTTCTTCCTGAGAATTCCTCCCTTACAATGAATTCACTCACGGATGCATTATTTTGGTACCAAGACACCTGCTTGGCAGAGGCTTACTGAGTGTGTAACTCTAGGGCTTTATTGATACCTCTAGCAGTGTAGTTATTGCCTTTGCCAAAGCAAAAACCACACACACATGAGACCTCTGTATCAGTGTAAATGCACTACACGACGGCAACTGCTTTAAATACATGTATGGATTTAATTAGAGTGATAACATTTTATAAAGTAAACAATGCAAAACCAATCAGTGATAACCAGCCATAATTTATGCTGTAACAAAAATAATAAAAACAGGCAGTAAAACCATGTGCTATTTCAATTCCAACTGCTGCTGTTTTTCCTGACAGTGAAGCACTTCATGCAAACATTGCACTTTCAGTGCTCAGCGTTAAAGTCTATGGTGGAGAATCAAGACACACAACAATCTGAGTTCATCCTTCCCTCTATTTACTCTCCAAAGAAGTCTCTTTGTGAAAGCTGTATTCTCTAAAATTGTTTCACATCAATCAGAGCCCACCATTTGCAATCTATATATCACATCCTTTTAAAGGCACGGCTACTGTAACTTTGTCTACATCTTTAATATCACACATCTACAAAGCCTACAAGATCATCAAACGAACACGATAACCATTTCTAATAGATGGGCTAACACCTTTCTTGCCTGTTTTTCTTCTTAACGACATACCTAGTGCTGCATACAGCTTGTGCCCAGTTTATTACTAAGTGACCGGGGATGTTTTCTGCAGCAGCAGGAGATTAGCCTATGTTTGGTGTTAAATGCATGAAGGGATTTGGGTCTGGCAATACTGAGGGTCATTACTTCTCATCCTAAATGCCTGGCATCCAGACCAATCTGTTTAGGTTAGGTGCCTGAGGTCCCTGCCTGTGGGAGAATCGGATGCCTCGGAAAGGAATTCAGAACAGACAGCAAGGCTGAGCTGGGAGCTGTTGAAACTAGCCAAGAGAAACACTAAGGGAAGGGTGTGCCTCAAATTTTTCTCCTTTTGCAGCCTGCAAGGCAGTTCCTGTGTCAGATAGGGTTTCAAAGCCCCAAGTTCACTCTAACTTGTTCAGGTGACTCGCTTCCTCCTTTCACAACCTAAACACGATAGGTGCCTACTCTTAAAATACTGTCGTAGGGTCAGAACAGAGAGGACGTGGGGACCCCTGCTTGAATTCCTTCCTCAACCTGATGTGGTCCAACCCTACACACCTCACTTCCCAGCAGAATGTTCCAACCTCATTACTAGCTAAATGAAAAATAGGGGTGGGAGAGAGGAAGGGGTCACTGGCCCCTTTCTGCCTAAATTGTACCAGTACTGCAATGAAGGCAATTTACTTAGTTGAAGCAAAAGGTAGTTTACAGTAGTCTAGTGCTTTTTTGGACAAAAGTCAAGTCTATTGCTTTTTAGATTATATTACCCATTACTCTCATACTCTTACTCCCTTGGTATGCAACAGTCTCTTGGGATTCTTCACACTTCTATTTAAATTCCAGGGACACGCTGCTTAGCAGTGACATTCAATTAGTTCTTCACTTAATAAATAACTGCATATAATTGAATATCTTTGTAAGTATTAAACAGAATATATTCATTGTTAAAATTCAAAATCTGTAGTTATATGCTTGGAGCCAGTGAATGGCATTATCCACATTAAAATAAAATCAAGGGATTACAACATGGAATGCTTATGTTTAGAAATGGATCATTTGCAAATTCAGAAAATAGATGATTTACAAAGTTTAAAATAAAATGCATGATTGCATTGTTCTAAGCATTGAGAGACTGAACAAAAGGCTTCCGCTTTCTTATCAGCATCAATTATAGCATGAGTATGAATAATATGAATTGTGATTGAATCATTACTAACCATTTTTGCATAAATTCCCAGTTTCGCTTCACCGATATAACATTTTTATAAAAGACTAAATTACAACTCTTCTAAAAGCCATAAAGAAAAACCACAGCTTGATCTGTGACAATTATTAATAAAAAGATACAGATGATCTCTCTATCCCTAACAGTTATAGCTAGTAACACCCCTGGATTGGATTTCCCAGCCATCATCCCCCACGCAGACTTGGGACCAAGTTTTAATTCTAAGTTAGCAGTCCCTTAAGGTAGTTTTTGTTATGCTTTCAAGATGGTCAGAATCTGAGGATCAGGTCTGCCACATAAACTGGGTGCCAACAGGATTTGTTTGCCCTTTCATGAACCCACAGTAGGTGCAGAAAGAGAAGCTGGCTCGTTTTCAGCATGTGTTACAGGGATATTCCCAGTTACCCAGAAAACTGAATAGGATCTGGCGGGAGGACAGAAATTGGGGTGTATGTGTGTGTGTGAGACATAACCAGGCTGGGCATTGCAGCCTTTTAATATAGGCAACAGGAGAAGAGTGATCAATCCTGTGTTAATTATGGAGGCAGCAGATCGTTCAGCAGCTAATATTTCTTTTGTCTGGAAGGTGACTTGAAGCAGTGACAGCAAAAAGATGATTACCATATAAACACTATACATTTCCATACCTTTCAAATGCAAGCCTTAATTTGGACCAGGAGAAAGAAGAGATTAAAAGAAACTTGCACTTAAAGCATATGATAATCAATCATCCAGAAAAAAAAAAAAAAGGTTGATTATATGTATTGTGTTACTTAAGTGCTCTTTGAAGGCAGATGAGATGAAACGTATGTTTAAATATGTCAAACATGTTCAAGGAATATTTTAAACAGCTATTGTACACTGAGATGTCTTAAAGTATGGGCTCATGGGACTGTAGACTTAGACCTTCATTTCAAAGTGGGATACACTGAGAGGCTGGACTCCAGGTTCCATAAATCACTCCACACATGCGCATATGGGGAACAGGGACTGTAGCACAGCCATTTTGCTACATTTTCAAGTAAAAGCATTATTTTTTCCAAAGGTTATTTAACACACTGAAAGAACCCACAGAATGCAGTAGGAAGCAATGTAATACTGTGTTTGATAATGATTTCTCTCCATGTTTGTGCAGTTACCCCTCTAAGGATCACCTTTCGTGAGGTTTTCTTGAGGAGGGTCTTAATTGGTAAAAAGTCTTTTACTTTTTCTGTTCTCTGATGTTTATAATTTTTGTCATGCATCAAAGGGACTACTGATGCATATAAATCATTAAACAAAATCTAATGAAGGACAGCGCAGATATTTAACTGAAAACACCTGCTACAAATCTTTCAAGGAACCCTGGAAAGTAGGGGGCACCGAGATTTATCAGGGTCATACTTGTGAAGGCATCCTCATTTGAATAAAACTAAGTGAAGCATAAAGGAAAGACCTGTGAGACAAAAACCTTGTGTTATTATTACAAGGTGGGAGTTTTTTCTATCACATAAAACATGAGTGACAAGTGTAAGCCAGGTTTCCTGCTTTACTCAAATGAAAACAGAAAATTCCATGGTTACTTAATCACCTTCCAAAAGAAATTTTATATGAAGGCTCCAAATTTCTTTATGCCGCATGAAAGGATAAAGCAGCCTCGGTGAACATTCAGACTTTGGACACTCCCTGTAAAAATTAAGGTAACTGTGTGAAGATGACAACAGAGCCCTGCCAAGTAATAACGCCTGGAGATGCTGCAGAGATGCTGCACAGACAATTCCCAGCTACTGAAAGAGAAAAAAAAAAGTGTCTAAGAAACTTGCAGAAGACAAGGAAGAAGCTGATTATGGAGAGGTGTTTTACAGCCCTGTTTTACAATCCAACAAGAACACTAGGAGGAATGTCTGATGACTGGAATAACCGCATAAACAAACACTCCGATAATGAGTCAAGTTTACAGATAAATTAGTGTGGCTTTCCTAGGGAATTCAGTTATTTTGACAGCTCAAATTACGGCAGACTGCTGTAGGATGTTCTCCTTTACAGACCTGTGCTACCAAATGTGCAGTTAAAATATAACCTACTTACTCTATGCCCTTCATTTAAGTGGATCTACCCTGAGAGTTGGATCATTCCCCTGGAATACCCAGGGGTAGTGGCAGGATCTCATGCAGAGCACTGTGCCCATGTATCTGGGTTCTGTGGTATTATTCAAAATGAAACAAGACTTCCCAAGCTTCCTCATGTTTAGCCATTCTGTATGATATTCACCTTCTAAGCATTGCTTCCCCGTTGTCTTACCATGCTCGTGTGGTTTTATGCAGACTTGCTGATTTGCACTGCTGCCTTCTTGTAGGCTCTTTTGTAGGCTAGTACGAATGGCTGCTGTGGGAATTGGGAGGCTCTTTATGAAGGACACCCTTTGTGCTACTGCTTCCCACTACTTTCTGTGCACGCTTCCAAAATTACAGCCAAGCCATGTAATTTTGTACTCAGAAGCTACATGAAGAGCTTTTTCCAACTGCAAACGTTCACTCCTTTCTGGAACTTGTAAGAGCATTAGCTTCTTAAAAACACATTTTCCAAAGCAATCCTTTAAGAAGGCCATTTTAGATATTGCTGTGGCCATTATCATCCCTTTGCATGAAGGTTCTGGCAGCCAGCTTCATCCTATAGCATATGGGGACCAGCCCCACTGGCTCATGTGAGCACAAATACTTAAGTCCACAAAGACACCTACAATCTCAGTGGTCCAAGAAGAACTCTCCCTCCACATGGTGCCAAGTATAGCCATGACCTTCAGAGGACCTGGGAAGGGGCATATGCACTATGACCCTTCATCTTCTCTATTGCCAAGCAGGTGGACCTGGTCCATGGGACACCGGGGAGGCACCGTACTGTGTGAGTGGGTTAGTACTGGGCTGTGTGTTAGTGTTAGGTCTCTTCTGCTTTCCTGGGATTTTTTACGGCTTTCTCCATGATGTTCAGCTCGGTACTAACCAAGGATTGCAATGACACTTTCGGTGTGAATTGGCGGGCTTCATTTCTTAGTTGGAATACTCTTTCTTTTGTAAACGTAGTGCAAACCCCATGCCTTATGTATGTAGTGCTTTTTTGGAATAGTCTTTACTAAACTGAAAAACAACTGCACTGAACTTCCTCATCGCTGTTTTCATTATGGACACCATGGCATACCAAGATGTGATTTGTTGGGGTTTTTTTAAACCCATTTTTTCCCATAACTTTTTTACTGTAATACTCAATAAATACTTAAGTGCCAGCATGAAGTGGATTATTGTTAACATGTTGCAGGAAAATTGCACAGTGCTAAAGCTTGCAATAAAAATAAGCAGAACGCCCACTGTTAATACACTGTAGTTAAGTGTATTAGCTGTTTTCAAAAGCATTAACTCCCACACAAATAGCAATGCTATTTTGTCCAATATATTATTATCAGACAGTGAAAATCAGTTGGGGGCTATCTAAAACCTTTATGCCCATATGTATTAAAAGAAAATTGTTTCACAAAATTAGGAAATTGTGTGGGGACAGCACTTGAGATTTTACTAGGTGTAAACAAATAATAATAATAAAAAATTATGAAATTACATACTAGTTGTACAAATGACTCTTCCCTGTTCCCCACCTGATACTCAAAATCATTGAAAAAGAAAATCCACCTCTCACTTTTTATTGTATTTTCTGTCTCATTAGCTGGTTAGACTTCATAAATTTTGAGCTCTTGTACTTCTCCCTTCACCAGAGTGGGAAAACTAATATTGGATAAAAATGATACATAAGAAGAGGCAATTGTTAATGATCCTAATGCGGCAGTGGAAGCTCTTCATGAATCTACTGATTATCCTTTTGTTTCTACTTCCTGTTCATCTGGCTCAGCAGTGACATCATGAAAATAATAATAATTTGCACCCAGATTCTCAAAGTGGCTTGCAAATATTAATTAATCGCAAACCTAATTAAGCCTCTGAGACACATTTCTTGCTCTTATTGTGCTCTGGAGACCTATGTGCATCTCTCCTTAAAGCATATCTCCTCTCCTTATGTGGCTATTCAAAACCCTCTGAAGTTAAGGCAGGAAAAAAAAAAAAAAGAAAATTAAGGGGCAGGAGAGAGGGAGGGAGGGAGGAAAGGAGGAGAGAACAAACCCCTATTATTTTACTAGGTGTTGTACTGGGCTCTAACTACCTGATATGGGAAAAATGCTGTGTTTTCACACTATTAGCAGTAATATCAAAGATGACTATGTTTTGTCCTGAGGTACTGTTACGTGACAGAAAGTAAAAATATGACTAAAGTGGTAAATAATGTCAAACTGTGTCTTAATTTTAGATGTTCTCAGATGACAACTGTCATCTGGCACCCAGCAAGCTCCGCTTCACCCGTGGCTGTGGTTTTGGGTTTGGACCGAGCTGCAGGGGTGCGCTGTCACATAGCGGGTGTCAGCCCTGCCACATCCCTTTTCTGGTGTCAAACCGTCACAAGCTCAAGTAACAACTTTTCAACAACAGCAACAGAAAAATGCTTTAAAACACATCTTCTAGGGAAGCTACTGAGGATTCTCTTTTCTTTTGGGGAAGCATACTTCAGTGTAAAGCCAGGATGTGTGTTCCTTGGAATAACTATGACCTCCTCTTTTTGTTAAGGTGCTCTTACTTCTTTTTCAGAAAATGCCACATCACTCCGATGTATCAAAATACAGAAAATACCGCTGGTTACCTCTATCCTCACTTTAACATCACAGATAGGCGGGTAATTCTGCGCTATTCTGCCTATTCTGCACTAATCTTCTGACTTCAAAAATTAGGAAAGAATTATTTCAGTCCTAAAAAAGCTGCCATTTAATTCTTATCCTGTTACAAGAAGAGCCACTAGAAGAACAGCCCAATCAGAGCCAGCAGAACAATGAGCTTGAAATCCCTGATCACCACCAAAATATCTCTTTGCACTAATGGAAATACAGGTCTCCATAACATCAGTAGTTTACCAAGGGGAAAAAAAAACAACTACACAGTCCTCCAGTTGTCTTACTGAAACAAAATATTCCTCCGATAAATAGCACACGCGCTGAAGAAGAGCAACACAAGAACTAGAGCTCAAGTGATGTTTAGGACACTGCAAGAGTGCAGAAAATTCAGTAAAGGAGGGACAACAAGCTTAAGACATTTTCTTTAAAACGGAAATAATTAAAAATGTTTGAAATCACCTAACCTGACTAGTAGGATGCAAAAACGTGAATACTCTTTGAAAACCTCAATCTTATTTTTAAATTCATATTTTTTTCCTTTCCTCACCTAATAGCCTTAAAGTGGACTGTGCAGCATCAAAAGGTTTTACAAACAATCCATTCAACTAATTCTACCAAAAGCACACTCTATAATGACTATTTGACTTTTAAAGTGAAAGCAACTTCTTTGATATTTTGGTCAAATTTAGTAACTTGCTTTATTCATTTTGTTTCCAAGAAGAGAAGTTGAACAGATGACAGTGGTTCTGTTCCTCCAAGTGTTTCCACATTTTGGAATACAAACTATGGATAATGTTTCAGAGGTGAAATTGATATGAGATGAAATAGCTAAATACATTGAAGGATTTAATAAAATGATAAAAAGATAAAATAAAACAACTTGTAGCTTTTCCACCCAATCATTCCATAAATCTTTAAACCCATTTTTTTATTAAAAACCAACCTACAGGCTTACAAATCAGAAGGTAATTCTTTAAGAAACGGAAAGCCTGAGATTTGAAGCTGTATGAGAGTCTTGCAGAAAGGGAGCTGTAATATGCTGGCAATGATCTCTGGAGCAGCAGATGGCAGGATTAACTCTGTCTCTTACCTTTATTCACCATATGCCATTTTACCGATTAGACTGTATTTGTGTAGCAAAAATAATATATAAAACAACACACATAACTATAGTTCTCCAGTGCACATCATCCCACTAAATTTTTTTGTGTTCTGGTAATCCTCTGCAAACCTCATGCATTTTTGCCCAGGTTTCCCCTCCCTGTGTGAACTTGCTTTATGCTTCTGCACCTCTGCAAAGTAACACACACTCCAAACTGTTAAAGCTGTGATTTTCCTATCTGGCTGAGTAAACACAGCTGATTCCAGAAGAGGAGGGAAAGAATGGAGGCACTTTACAAGGTCTTGGCAATTCAACAGGTGGCAACTTTCTTTCTCGGCAAGAATCCGTAGCATTATGTGGTATGGGAAGAATATCACCGCATCTTTCATTTGAGAATGAGTTTCTTCTGTTTTGACTGATTTGATTACTGCAGGGACCAGCCAGGTGAGCATCAGATCAGCTCTCCATGCCCCTTACATGTCCTTACACGATGGCTTTTCCCTTTCTCCTCCAAATACCCAACATCTTCGTTCCTCTTTCCCTTCTCCAAATACCAGCCTTCAATCCCTGGAAGTGTTGAAGAGGTTGGATAGGGCTTTTGAGCAACCTGGTGTAGTAGGGGCAGGGGGGGTTGGAACTAGATGATCATTAAGGTCTCTTCCAGCCTAACCCATTCTATGATTTTATGGTTTCCCTGAGTGAGGTTCCCACCTCGCTGATGAAGGCTCCACTGCTGCTAGTTATCCGACTGAGCCCAGACTGACACAGCTTGGTAGTCAGGAATGAATCTGGGAAAACTAAGAAAAACCACAGAGATGACCAGGACTAATGCTGGGGAAGGCGTCGGGCTGGAAAAAGTGTGGGAGAAAGACATCAGATACCCACCCAGCCTATTCTGTTTAAACCAGGGAAAACCTCACTCTCAAATAATTGAGCTAAGACTTCTCTGCAAAACTGACAGAATCAGCAAACTGGGAACAACTGGTTCCAGTGATTGCACTGACAGAGAGCTCCTCAGTTTGACTTCAGCAGGGATTTACGGTCTGCATCAGTTGACAATTGTAGCCCATTGTTAAAAACTGCTTCTAATAGCTTTAGGCCATTATTCTTTGTCTTGATATCTTCCCAGACTGGGAATAATTCCTTCCTTCATCTACACAGTTACTCTGAAAGTATTTATAGATGATAATTGGGTCTCTTCCCTCCATCCTACTGAGTTTTCTCTAGGCTGTAGGACTGTCTTATCATTTGCTGTATTATCCTTTCCTTCAATCACATTGCTATTTAAAAAAAAATGCAGCTTCAGATATAAAGGCAATCAGAACCAAACTTCTGATCTTGGAGGACCCGATAATGTGAAATACACGTTTATAAACTGTGGAAAATAAAGTCTAAAAAGAGAAAGTGAAATAAAATATCTCTCTCCCTCTCCACATCCAAAAGCTTCTCTGGATGGGGTCTGTGAATATTCATTATGCAGGTTTCTGTTAGTTAATGCCAATAAAATAAACACAGGGAAATATAACAAAGATTTTAATAACATTCAGCAATCAACTCAGTGAAGCTTCTGCTAGTTATTAAATCAGTTGCAGGCTTTTTATAAAATATTCCAAATCACTTAAACATACAATTGAAATGGTGAATCAGAATGTATTGCCAAAATGTCTTCAAGGATAAAGCTAATTTGAACGACACACATCTTGTTGTTTTAATTCCAATATGTTATCAATTCTCCCTCCTCTATGACTATAAGTAGTCAAACAGATTCTTATTTTAGCTAGCTCTGGATTAAATGCGGAGTATTCTCATTGAAAATTACAATTTTAAAAGATGTACAGAAGTATCTTGATTGAAGAGAAAAAAGTAGTACCATTTTGTGGCTTTTTTTAGGGATTTGGACTCATAAAACTTTGATACCATACGTAAGGCTAATACAAATTGGGAAAAGACGTACTAATCTGAAACAGGTATTTAAAGGCTGGATTAAAATTTCCCTGGTATACAGAAGCCAACTTAAAGTAGCAAAGCTAATGAAACTGTCCCTATAAAAAAATTCCTCATTTCTATATAACACTGCCAATTTTCAGGCTATTCATGAACTATTTTCAACACTCCCAAAGATGGTTTCATGTTGCCAAAGTTTTTTCACTCTCCCCTTTCTAAAAAATGAAATTAGACTCCTTTCCATGCTGATTGTCTACCAGTTTATTTGGTGATAGATTATTATTAATTATCTTCAAAAGAAGAAAACACTTTTTAATTTGCACACATCTGGTAATGATATTCCTGGGTCTAGACAAGTGAACTAGGAGTTACAGAAGATATGTGAGTGAACTTAATTCTGTATTTCCAAATGAATAATAAGGTAAAACTTTAGCAATGTTATTCAGTACAGTTAAAAAAATTCAAAATGCTACTCAAATGTTTTATTCAAACCTTTGGAAATTGAAGTAGGGATTCTTGCCATCTACAGTGATTCAGTGAAGTAAAACAATTCATATAAAATTAAGCATTAAACTGAAGCAAACCCCCCACTCTAGTTAGGTGAAGGAATAAATAATGACAAACCTGTTTTGTTATAAAAACATATGGAAAATATCTCTTTATCTTTTATTCATAGATTAGCAAATATAATATCCTTCATTCAAATTTATTTCTCTGTCTCTACATTATGAGGCATGAGATTATCACTAAGATTTACCCCGTACAAATCTCAGGCAGATTCCCAACCCACTTAAACTCCATGGATTACATATGTTATGTGAAAAAAATTAATAAACAAAACTGAGTCCTCCTGAACATGAACACTTTATAAATTTTTTAAGCATCCCTGATAGCTCTATCAAGTGGGGGAACAATTTGACTAAGAGCATATCAGTTTTGGAGATAAAGGTCTTTATCCCATATAATGACAAAAATACTAGAGCAAGGTGGTATTATTATGTGGTAGTATTATTATGTATTGTTCTCATTAAAAATTATCAACAGTCTGCTTTTTCACGTCTTGCAAAACTATAACGATCATACAACTATCTAAGAACTTATATCAGAGTTTGGAATGTCCAATTATTTACTAATTTTTAATGACTTGATTTCATTATTTTATATACATATATTATAAGGCTTTATCATACCATACACTATTGAGTCTATTTACCTATATGACTTATTCCTGAATTTAAGAATAATTGTACTAGATCCAATACAATTATAATACCAATTGCTAATTTGACAATAATTAAATTTATATAACATCCCAACTGCACTGATGTCAGGTAAATACAACTTATTTCCTCCCACCTGAGCCATGGCTCCAGTAACAGCTCAAACTGTGCAGAGACTCATCAGATGTAAGTCTATTCCCACCAACTCCAAGTAGGTCACCTGCATAAACCCCGTTTCTTAGGATTTGCTAAGGCAACAAGGATTTTATCATAATATTTTGAATTAAACTCATTATCTTCAGAAATCTCCCCAAATCCTTCCAGCTAGTTACATGAAACTGTTGTTACACTGTCTTTCCTCCATGGAGGACTACAGTATCTTGTTTCTGTTTTTTTCACAGTTTAGAAAAACCTACAGTGCTTTAGTTCATTTACTTTGCTCCTGCAATTTTAAATGAAACACTGCCTTGGGCTAAAGAATGATAGCACAAGGTTACAAAAATTAGTCCAGATAGTAGAAACCAGATTAAAACTATGTTAATCTAAATACCAGACCCCAGATTTCCACCATCACACATTTTTAGATGCATTTATCTCAATCAAAACAAATTACTATCTTTTTTTATGACCTCAATTTTTCCTGGAGAACTCAGTGTAATCAACCCATACTTGCTATTCATACACATCCTCCAAGAACAATGAAAACCCTGTGATTTAAAGTGTTATAGAAACAGTATTATTTGTGTGTCCTGAACTGAGTTATAACCACAAGGCAAGTACCGAGAATGTTCCTGAGGAGTCTGTATCGCACCAGAGACGGGCTGTGAAGGCATAAGAACATGGAGTTCTAGCTCACGTTAGGCTAAGTGGGTACCTGCAAGCATTGAATGAGGCCAAAACACAGGAATGGGAAGGTAAACCCTAAGAGGACAGCTATTACCCTGAAAGAATCTTGCTGGGAACTTCTTAAACTTCTCTGTAATATGGACCTTCTCTAGCCAAACACAGCACAGTGAGGAAAGCCTGCATCTTCCACCAGTGGGAACCAGCCTGCGTCCTCTTCTACTGAGCTGCATAACAACCATGTGGACATTACTGCCGCTTTTGGAAAATGCAAAATGTCTTAGGGAAGCATATATGTATTTTTAATCATCTTTCAATGCATGTCAGTAGGGATCAAAGCCAACTGCTCATGAGTGGTGATGTCCATTTGGAACACTGGAAGCATTTAATCATTAACAGTCTGGGGGCCTGTTTTCAATTTGGTGAAATTTTCTGGAGTTTATTCCACAAGACAATAATTTTAATGGAGTCCGGTAACATTACATACATTAATTTACAAAACATGAAATAAGAAGATGTCAAAGTCAGGCCCTAAGAGTGATGTACCATGAGAGCATACTGGGAATTGGGGGGGACAGAATTAGTTGCTTACTGTTTTCTAACGACAGGGCATTGCATACATGAATATGAATGATTATATTCTGTTTGGATCATACGAGGCTCAAACCTATCTGGATTCAGCAACAGCAAATAAAATCTGCTGAGCTAAAGAACAAAGATAGCATTTTATTTGTCTGTGAAATAGAAATTTCAATGGTGAGGCTCTAGAATCTTGCAATTGAAAAGTGTGTAAAGTTAAATTAACATGCCTAAGCCCAAATCACTGATTTATAACAAATTGTTTATGTTTTATATAACATTTATATGAGATTTTTATATTAGCTTCTATATATTGATTCACTGTTTTTCCTGATTATATTAACATAGAATGATAATTCATTGCCGTAAACAAGGTAATTAAAAACTGTAGCTGGAAAGTGTCTTATTTACATCTCATTTTATTTTTTTCTCTGCCTCTTTCAGTCTATTTGTTAAGCATTTGTTCTACCTTGTATCCTTTCTTTTTTCCCAAAATATTTTTAAATGGCTCAGGAATAAACAAACAAACAAAAGAAAACCATGTGGCCAAAAAGAAACACATTTTTAAAGTTTTTGACTCATCTTCAGCTAAGTTCTGGGGAATTCCAAGCATGCAACACAATGCAGCAAGATGCCCATTGCTCAAGCTTGGCTGAAGACTGCTCTTAGCCATCAGCCACTTGATCTATATCTCTTCTTTTTAATTTATTATTTCTTGTCTGAATAAACAAGCTTTTCAGGAATGAAATAATTTTTGCACAAAACAGAATTGTACTCAAGAATTAAGTTATACAGTGGGACTTTCTTGAATGGACCAACTTTAGTTTCTTTCTTCAATTAGTTTACCATAAACCCCCGACACTGCATGAAGATGATGTTTCTCATGTAGTACCACGGATATCAAACTAAATGAAATATTCTGCTGCCTGATAATAATTTATCCTTAAACAATTAAATTATTTATTTTTATCTTCTAAGATATCCTGCACTTTTTCTCCTAAATACTTTAAGGTCACTTTAAAAAAGCAATAATTTAAAATTCTTGTGCTCCTTTTCATTTGCGACACAAGCTTTTAAAGGTAGCTATTTAAATTTCCTTTGTAGTTATTTCAAAATATATAAAATATATATATAAAAAGTAGCTGACTTCTTTATTATTGTAACTGTGCTTTTCTTTGTTTCTTGTAATACCAAGTTACCAAATCAGTTGTGGTTAGCCTTGAACTATTGACACCACTTACTTCTGACGACTCTGTACTAGAACTTGTTATGAAATGTTTGTATTTTTTTCTCTTTTTCTCATTCTTAATTTATATAATTGAAACGGTAACAACTGTAACTTAAATTGATCATGGTGCCTTCAGTATGTAAGCATAGAACTGGATTTTCAAGTAAATGGATATTAGATATGTTCATTTGCCTATTTTTCTCAAAGTATGAAATCTTTGAGAATCGCGATGCTGATATCAAAGTACAGCACTCATTGGTATCAACTGGAGGATCTCAACATTATTTCAGAAAATTCAGAACTGTCATTTTCCTTAAGAAAAGGTATCTCTTTATTAAGTATGCTAATTTTACATCCAGTCATAAAGTAAGAGTAGTACCTTAACATCCTTAATGATCATAAATCATTAAGATGTTTTGTAATCTGAAAAATTAAACCTTCCACTGGAGGCAAGTTTTCTTAATGAAACATTAAGTTACATGAACCCCTATTTTTGCAAGTATACAGTTTATTAACTCATGGTATCAAGGCCTAAATAATACAGGTACTGTGAAGCGAAGATGTTTAGGGAGGTTCTTACTCTTCAATATCTCACTTGTATATTGCTAAGCATATTAAAGTATCATTTGTGAAGTAATACCAAGTATTGATTTGAATATGACAAAATTTGGCACCTGGAGACATTATCACTGTCATTATAATACTGTACACCCTCTTTGCTTTAAAAATTCACAGAAACCCCACATTAGCAGAAGCTTGCTTTTCACTATAGCTGGAACTAAATGATCCATGACTCGAAAAGCCTTTCTTGGTGCATCATTCAGTACGTAAGTGTGCTTGATCCTTGGGCAGATCCTTGACTACATCTCTATCAGACACAGTCAAAGAACACAAAACATAAATAACAAAGCTGAATATTTAACCCACGTGATATTAAGCTAAACATGTTCTGTTTCCCCAAATGGCAGTTATGCTCTTCAAAATATCAAATCAATGTAAATATTGAAATATGTCAAAATTATTGACAGCTAAAATCGAAGACATATTAACTTTTATTTTGTTTGCATTTAATTGGGCAGTAATTTTGAAGATTGAATTTTATTAAATATCTTGGGAAATGGTCTTTATCTTTCTCTATAATTTGCCAGAAACTTACACTCTGTTTTGTGATAATCAGATAGTTCACATTCTACTGATGAAGCCCATAGCTTCCTAAAGCTTTTAATAGTAGTTGGAATTGAAGCTGAGCTTCAGTAGCAACTGAAGCAGAGGTCAGTTTTCAGGCCATGAAAGCACCAGGGCTCTTCAGTGTGTATTTTTAAAGATATTCAGGCATTGATGGCCAAGATAATTTCAGTAACAAAGTTCTGTTTTCAAAAATGACACATGCAGAAATGAAAAAGATATAAAGAATGGCACAAGTCTAATCTCACTGAATATTACAAATCTTCACTGCTAAAATTCTGTGTAAAAAATTAGCAAGGCTACAAAAGAGCAAGACCAAATACTTTGGAACCATGACAGCTTACTTCAGAGAAAGGATGACACTGTCCAGACAAAACAGTTGAGACAATGTAGCTAAAGAAATTGTCTGTCCACAACAAAACAAGACACAGAAAAAAACTCATGCATGCACATAAACTGAAGAAAATAATTGCAATAAGATGCCTTGATTTAGTGCTATGCTTCCCTGACCCCTTGATAACTTTTTTTTTTAATGCTTCCTAGTAAACACAGATGTTACAGAAGTAGTAACCGCTGTTTGGTTATGCATTCTATTTGTGCACTGTAGGCGAGCACACAAAGCTACAGAGACAGACCATGTCCTTATAGTTATTGGGTACCCAGAAGCTTACTTCCCCTCTGTTTCCAAAATCTGTGCTACTGAGAACATTTTTTTTTCTTAAACATCCTAATAAGTAGACTTGACTGACATCTTTGCAATTCTAACTCTAAATATTTAGATGACATACATCCTTTTGCTAACACAAATTTATCACAGAGTAGTCAAATAGGTTTAGTACCTCTTCTGTCCAGTAACTAGGGCTAAACACACTGATCTCACCAAATCCACAAGAGCTGCTTATTATTGTTTATACAGCGATGACAAGAGGTCCAAATCAAAGGTCAAGGTCCCTTTAGGTAACACAGTAATTGCATTTAATGAAAAGATGGTCCCAGTCCAGAAAAATAATACAGTATTTTTCTAAACAAACGAATAGTGAATCATACTAATCTGAATAAATCTTAATGTAAACTAATTCAAAGAAGCCAGAGTACACATAGGCAAACACAATTTCAAGGAAGAAAGAATTTCTTTCATTAGAGCAACTGATGCAGGGGGAGAGAAAGGGTGTGCTTTTAGATAGACATGCTCTTCTTTCATCACACACACACACACACACTTAACACGGGGCAAGGCAACTGTGATTTATCAGGGATCTGCTCTACAGACACTGGACAGATGGAGCAGGGCAGTGCAGAAGTCAGCCAGTGGAGAAGGTGGGTGACCATGAGAGCTCAGAGCTCTCCCTCTGGGCAGGGCTGCCATTTGGTTGCTCACAGCAGAGCACGTTTCAGGCAAATGAAGTTGGTTTTTGATTACAGAAACTATATCAACTGCATTTCAAGCACTATCTTACACGTGCCCATTGAATGAAAGAGGTGGCACATGAAGAGGACTGCTCTGACAATCTTTAAAAGGTCTAATCCACTACACATGACATCCACAGAGGAAACACAGTGACACACATATCAAAGGGACTAGTTTATTCTGGCCATATTGTATTCCTCATAAACAACAGTTACTCCAGTGCCTCTAAGGCTCTCATTATGGTAATGTCTTTCCTTGGGTAAAGAGGCGACAGATCTTGGCAAACAGATGAAACATCAGTCTCTTCATTTGCTACTTTAATTGAAACTATCACATCTGATACAATTATGATTTCCTTTTCCTAAAATATAGCTGAAATTCAGGATCATAGGCATCAGCCTTTTGTTTCCCAAATTTTAAAGAAATTGGTTTTTTTGTGGTTTCTCTTGACCACGCTGGTGGAATTTGATTAGACGCAAACAGCTACCGCAAGTCATATTTTTACAAAACTACAAAGCTATGAAAATATTTCTCAACCTGCTTAATGAAGCAACTGTTAACCCGCAAAAAAGAAGAGAGAGCTGTTCAGATACGACTGTGGTTGGAAAAATGACTAAGTAAAACAACAATATTTTTTCTTAGCAATTTTACTCTCTGAATGAGTTCACAATCTGTTCAGTTTTGCAGCAAAACTAGAATCTTTTTACTGCACTTTCTTCCTTGGTACTGCAGCATCAGCACAGGCGTGAGAGACAGCGAGCAGTAACTATTACCACCTCACATTTTAACAAGTAGGTGGCAACCATTCCCCAATATGTCTTTGAACAAGGAAACATGAAGGTGAGGAGAGTGCTTTTAAAGTGTTATTATCTTCTCTGCTACATCCCACAGCAACACTTAAGGTGAAATGAGAATCTCCACAGGAAGGGTGTAGTAAATATAAGAATAGCTTTTTTTGTTTACCAACTGACTATGCTATTTCCTAAATAAGTAAAAGTTGGCCATTCTGAATTTTTAGGATACTGCTTCTTTACATTTACAGCCATCACTGCAAAACTGACATGCTCACAGAATGTCACAGCTTTTTTTTAGTGGCGTTTTCACACTATTAATAAATGTTTTGCCGAAAGAGATCACTCAGCTTTTTGGGTAGTACTTTTCAAAATATGCCACTTTTATTAAACTTACCATGAGTAACTCAGAGCAGCCTAAACAATGCTAAACATCTTCCATTCATGCTCATTCATTTTCCAAAGGTATCTTAAATTTAATTTATAGTATTTTTCATCAGTTTTGCTCCTCCTTGGACTCCCAATCTAATTTGCTGACAGGTCCGTGATCTTTTAAATGCTAACTAGAATGACAATTCACATACACTCCCCCTTTCCTGCCTTTTCAAACTTATCTTCAGATGTCTTTCTCTCTCTTTTGGCCATCACTGAGACAGACTGGTAGTGTGAATCTGGCAAATGTTCAGGCTGCACGTTAAGCTTTTAAAGCTGAAGTTCTATAAATAACATAGGAACATTCAATTTAATGAGAAATGACAACATAAAAAATGATAGATAAATGACACATTTATTTTTTACACAAGAATTAACTTACAGAGCTCAGTTTTTCAGAGATCAAGGAAGTCAAATGCTTCACAAGCTTAAAAAAGTAGATGCATAGAGATGAAGGGAAATCTGATTTGTCTGTTTTTAGTCTTCTTGTGCCTTTTTTCATGCATCTTTCAATGCAAAGCGCTGGCCTCCCAGTATGGCTGCTTGTATGCTTTCTAAATATGCAGCAGGATTAGATAGCCAGAATAAGTGCCCTTAAAGGTTTTAAATATTACTGCGATAGCGAGGAGCTCACCAAGTTCACAAATCTGAATTATTTTCACTCAGTTTTCTACTACGTGATAATATCTGCAGATTGACGTGGAAATCCACTCTGGCAGATGCTATGCACACAGACAGGATTAATTGCTTCCTCTTCCAGGGAGTTTATGGTTGCAATCTGACATTAATGGATGGTCTTTCTGGTCCTTATGAAAAAAGTAGCAGCTCAAATGAAATAGGCATTAAAATTTCAGCAGCTATGAAAATGAAAACATTCCTCCATAATATTTACTGTCATTGCTATATTATTTAAACATTTTGTTTATTACTTGATTGGACTTTTAAGGCTTTACCTTATTTCCTCAGGGTTAAGCACTACACACATTTTCTCCCAATAGTTTGGGCACAACACATTACGTTCCTCTAGTCCTTATGAATATTACATATCCATATGTGATTTTCTTTCCCTTACTTATATTTCCCTCTGTCCCTTGTGGCAGATAATCTTAAATAAATTTGGATAGAAAGCTGGGAATGAATAATAATACTTTTATTGAGTAGAGTAAGATTTCCTTAAAAAAGCAAAACAAACCACCCCCTGTTGCTGTACAGCATGATTTGGACAAGGTCACCCTGGGATTTCTCCCTCTGCAAAGTGACAGCAATAAGGAAATGACAGGAATAAGGAAAATGTCAGTAAAGCAGCCACCCAGCTTTTTGGTTTTCAGATGATCTGCCTACCCTGACAGGATGGATCTTTCTCTTTGCTTTCCTGCAGCAGCACCAATCAAAAACAAGTATATGAGGCATATGCCTGTATACGAAAAGGGCAATTTCTGTATATAGTTGTAAAAAAAAAAGTTAGCCAAATACCTATGAAACCACCAGCTGAACTCAATGGACTTAAAGATGCTATAATAACTGTCATTTACAGCATCGTATAATCCAGTTCCTAATCTATGAAATATTTAGGCTACTAAGAAGGTCTCAAGGCCATGGTTATCTATTAATTAACCCACTTTAATATATTGATTTGTGAGGTAAGAAAAAACCCCCATTGTTTGCTTGTGTGATATGATACCAGAAGCTTAATTAAAGTTCTTTAAAAATAAAATCCATTGGATGCCATAAAAGTGCCAGGTGTACAAGTCATTATCTCAGGAGAGAAAAAGACACATTTTACTGGCCATAAAAGTTAAATTTGTATAATACCAGCACCAATAAACTTCTCAGTTAATCTGAAAATGCACAGTGCTTGTTAAAGGTAAGCACAATGAAAGTATTATCTGGGACAATTTTTCTTCTAATGAACAAAAAATGAAAAATTAACTGCAAGAGAGCTCACAGTATTGACTGAACATAAACAACTGGAGACTGTGGCTACTGTGTAAGTACATACATTGTGGAACAGTTGGTTTAAATAACCCACTAGTTTATCAGTTCTTCTAGAGCAATCTTACATACTTAACAAGTATTATGGAAAAAAAAAAATAAATCCTGGGTAGTATCCCAGCCCTTTTACTAAAAGGTAATTTGGGATATCCAGTGAAGAATGATGGTGAGAACTCAAAGTCTGTTAGTATAGGTAATAAGTCTAAAGCAATTACTACCTGCTACGGAAATACTCTATTGATTTGGCCACTTAAGTTTGATAAATGGGTGTCATACAGCAGAAACCATAAGAAGGAAGAAGCTCATAATCCTGGCACTGAATCTTAATTTATTGCAAGAATGTCAAAGTCAATATTTTTAAAAAATGCTGGTACTTGTGTTAATGCAGGCTGCTTTCAAATGACACCCTCCTCCCCACAGCATGGCAAAATGTCACAGGCATTAATATTTCATTATAAACTGCTTCTTCCATCGGAGAAGTTGCAATATGCACCACACAACTGACTGCAATCCAGACCACAGAAATAGTACTTGTTCTACTTATCAATAAAGATGATTTTAGAATTTTCCGTATCCTCGGCTGGCAACAACATTCACCTGCCATTAGTATTTTCACATCTGCAGTTTACTTCTCCCTCTGTGATTTACCATATACAATTTACACGCCCAAAGCACTGCACCACAGAACTGATAATGAAATTGTCTGCAGGTGGTAGAAACTTGTTTCAAAGGTTAACAGCCTATTGAAATACTATGCCTTGGTTTTGGTTTAAGTAGTTAATACCTGTAAGAACCATTAAAAAAAAAAATGTACTCAAACCGCTATTGGATACAGTTGCATGCTTTATGAATTGTTACAAATTCTGTGGAGAACTTCAGGGACATCAGTTTGCAAAATCAGAATATATAATAAATTCATAAACCTTTATGAGAAAATGAGATATCTTCCTCCAGAAGGCACTAGATAGTTTCTAGATCATCAGTAGACAAGCTTGGAATGGAAATGATGGGAAAGTGCACTGAAACAGAACACTTGAATCAATTAGCTAAAGGTAGAGTTCTACATCTGTGTAAACTTCTGGTTCAGCTGTTAATTTAACTACATCCCAAAACATCCACTAAAGGTTTTGCATTCACATAATGGCCATGAATGAGGAATAGCTCATTATTATATAGTTGTTTCTAGTACCTTTTCCCAGGAATCAGTACTAGATTCAACACTATTCAGTCATTTTTATCAGTGACCTTAATGACATTTTCTGATAGAGAATTTCACCAAGATTGGTGAAAGTGACATGCTAAGAGGACATTGCAGTCATGCAGGGCTTGTCCGCAAGGTGCCGTGACAGCGAGAGAGAAACCCAAAGCTCGAGAAAACCTAAGGGGAATCGGTAAGTATGCCTCCCACATTGCTGTGGGGTGAGGACTGAACAGCTCAGATTTTGGGGCAGCACAGTACACTGATGCTGACTCAGCAATGTTGCTTTTAGATTGAGGTGGCTCATGAGGACTCCAGTTTGGGGCTGTCTAATACAGACACAGCTGAACAGTATCTGGATCTCTGATGCAGAAATGACTGCAGAGCAATCCCGTCATAAACCAAGCCCTGTCAGACAGAGTGTATTTTAAAACACTGAAAACATTTAGGGACACATTATTGCAGGCTGGGTCTTCGAAACCGGGGACTGTAAAATTGTGGTTCTAACAAATTACACTGGATAAGCAATGTCACACCAATACTCAGTGCTGTGCAGTGGCAAAAAGGACATAGAGTCAATAGAGAAATAACTTTGCTTATATAGAAGGTGTTGGAATACCACATAGCATTCTGGTGCTCATATTTTCAAGAGATCCTGGAAAATCTGGAGAGCGTAAGGAAAAGAAACATAGAATCAAGCTCTGGAAAAAAATGCCTAATTGTGAAAGACATAAACTGCTGAACACTGGACTCTAAAGACAGCTTATTTAGCAAAATGAAGTGCAATACGTATGTGAAAACTGAAACCAGATTAATTTACATTGGAAATAAAACATGAATTTTTAGTAGTGAAAATTATAATTCACTGGAATAAACTGCCAAGGGAAACAGCAGATTCTTTTGATGTCTTCCAACCATGAGATCTCTTTCTGAAGGACTGAATGTGAGATCAGCCCTGAAGTAAAGGTAAATGTTTTTTTATCATTATTTTTTATATTAGCTGTCTTCATCATGATAAACAGGAGGTCAACTTGGCTCTTGGTCTCTTGTGTCCTAAACCCTGTGAATCCAAAAAAACCCCACGAAAAGCAGGTAACAACAGCAAAAATTCTTCTGTATCCTTTCATTTAATAGTTATTGTTTAAGGTATCAATCCCTTTTTCCTCTGGAGAGAAATGAATAAATAGAACAGGCTCACAAAAAGCGAATGAAGTTTGGCTCTAAAATTGGTAACTACATCTTCTAAAAGTAACAACCTGGCTTCTGTGTTTTCACTGAGAATACATTCTACAAACAATTGTAAAGCTTGATAAAATGGGAAGAGATATGAACCTTAGGGCTGACATTTTTAGGTAACTGGAGGCAAACTCAGAGGATTTTGAGATCTATCATTGATGCAGTGAAACTACTGTGCACAGGAAAAATAACATGACTTCAAAGTGGTCATTGAGCCAGGGAACTATTTCAGAGTGGTGCATAACGCTGTGAAGGTTGCCTAAGAACTGGTAAACAAGTACTCAACATGAGAGAGAGGAAGAACGGGCAGATACAGGAGTGAAATATTTTTTCCACTGATAGCCAGAGGTCAGTAATTACACGGAAAATCTGTAAGCAATGTCACACAGGAGGTGAGAGAGGAAATGAAATACGATTAAGAGTCCTATTTAGGCACACTGTGTGAAAGGGCTGTCTGTTTGCCGCCTCAGATAAAGTTGTTGAGGATATCACATTATAGAAACGTCTTTTCAGAAAAATATTCTTCTGATTCGTATCTAATGACTAGTGTTCCATATGCCCGTACCGAAATAATCATTAGAAATTTGGTCACGTTAATGAGTCTTGTAAGGTCATCACCTCATGCATGTCTTTTCTGACCATCAATTCTACCACTGTTCTTCCATATGGATTAGCAGGAGAGACATCACTGCACAGCAGTCTTCAGATGCAGAATGCCTTCTTGACTGGGCCAGTGGAGGGTACTGGGGCTGCCACCACTCTGTGACACCACCAGCCAGCCAAAGGAGTAGGTGGAACTCAAAGCTTTGCCCAAACAACGGTTCTATTGCTTCCTACAAGGACATTAAGCTCTGTACTGAGCTACCCGAACAGCCATTATAATTATAATTATATATTCACAGTGAGATGACCAATGCACGTAACTCACTCTAAAGGTATGCACTCTGATTTGGGTATCAGAGGTGTTGATGTTCTCCTAAAAGTACTTTATCTGTAACTGAAGGCAGCAGATTAACATGCCAAAATTTAGATGTGACTTTTATATTGAAAGGGGGATGGAAAGGATTTGATTATTTTTTTTATTTTGTTCCTTAATTTTGGGGGTATTTTTGTCCTAAAACATTCTTAATCAGAACACAATCCACTGTTTAATTGTCATTTAGACTATTTTGATGATCACACTCTACCTGTTCTATTCAATATACTCTGGTACTTGGTGTAACTGATACAGTCCATGATATTCAAGATTTTAAAAGTTTTTTGGATGATTTCCTAATTCGGGTGTTTTACCTACTATTTTTCTCTTTCTACAGTACATAGATGATCATATCCTCACAGGAATTCCTTTACTTCCATTCCATAATACGTCAGCAGTGGTTTTTAAAAATTATTTTTACATGACTGCAGCTTCTCTTTTTTTAAACATATGATTTTCACTGTCAAATGGGAAAAGTGACTGAAATAGTGCAGACTTACTTTCATAGCTGTTATGCTATTTCTTCATGCTTGGAAGTATTGTAATGTTCAAGGGAGCAATTAAAACTGTTCCACTGTGTAGTAGTAAAGAATATGATTCTCAAGTCAAATTCCAACCCAGAAGGTTTTTTCATAAACTAAGACAACACTGAATTTCTGGATGTTATAATATACTATGTGGATAATTACTCTGAAAATAATAAACTTCATTATAATTTCAAAATTTTAACAAAGAAGTGAGAAAAGAATTTAAACAATGTCCACAGCATTACACCAATGCAACGGATGACTTAGAAGGAAAAACATTTGAGCAATAAGATTAAAAATATCTAAATATAAATAATATTGTTTTAGAACTGACAAACATTTTACTTCAGGAATATTTTAATTTTATATCACATACCATAAAATATATTTGGTTTCAGTGGCTTTACCAACCTCTTCAATGTTGCATTTTTCTACTTAGACAAACTTAATCCTATTTCTCCTACTATTATGTATTAATGTTTACAAAAGTATTGTTCCCCTGAGAGTTATATTTCTAGGATTCAATTTGAGTACTTGAAATAGCACTGATTCAGAGGCTTTTATAGAAATAATATGTGAAAGCATTTCGATGAAACATAACTGCTTTAGGATTTCCCTTCAGTCCCTTCATGACACACTTAGCTGTACTTCTTACAATTTCAAAGAGTTCTGGTCTCTTAAGGAAAACACAGACAAAAACTATAAAAATCAGGAATTTTGACAGGTATCAAACGTAAAGGAAAGTGCAGTAACATTAACACGTGGCAAATCATACCTCTTTACTACGCACAAATCCTTTTGCAAGAAAAACTGTGAGAGATTAATATAACCTGTAAAACCATCCCTTCCTCCCTGCCTTTTCATTATTCCCAAACTCTCAATTTTATACACCTCTTGTGCCACAGGCTCTCCAGCTTGGCATTACACGCACGCCTGAGAGCAGGTATTCCAGGTAACTGCTCTGAGCAGAGCAGGCAGGGCTGCAGAAGACCGTAATTCCCAACCATGCAACCCGGACACATTGAAACCAAAAGTTTTTCTAACTCTGCAATTTCAGTGGGATGAAAGATGTCAGTGGACATAGATAACAGGGGAGTTAGGGATATATCAGAAGCTCCAGTGCCATTCACTAGTGTAGTATGTCTAGTGGTGTTGTCTAGTGGCATAATATTTCTTCAGCAATGTTCTTTCTGTCTCCTTTTTTACCTGTTTGTTGCAACCATCTGCAAGTTACAGTTTCTTATCCATAAAACTAGCAATGTTTTTTTCTACGTGGGTTCTTTTGGTTGTCATTTTGTATATCTGCTTATGATGGACATACTAAGCACACTGCTGGTGTAGATCTAGATTGGCTGCTCTGGAACCACAGAGCCAAGTAACTTGCAAGTTAGGTTTTGCAGTGAAGAGATGAAGCAGCACTGATCAGAGTTATCTCATTCCAATAAATGCTCCATGATTCTAGTTTTGTAAATTTTATAGAAGAAATTCTTTTCTTATGTCCAACTGTGTCTCAGAACAAGCAGACTGGGCACAGGGCTCAGTGAACCATCACAGTGGATACTTAGAGGAGGTGTCCCCTCAGCAAGGTATTCGGAACATACGCTCGTAGATAAGCAACTCCTCAACCATATGTTGAACAACTATAGACTCAAATTATGCATCAGGCTCAAGACTCCCCCTGCCTGGGAGTGGCAGAGAGATCCAGATTTTAGGCATCTCCGCAGAAACTGCATGTACTTGTACTGCTTGCTCCCACTTTGGCAATGGAGGCCTGAGGAACACCTCAGGTTGCCCTGCTCTGTTGTCTTTAACATCGTGGAGCAAGAATCCCTTGCAGTGAGCGTGAGGATGGGCACTGAAGTGTGCACAGGGATGGAGAAGTATTATACAGTGAAGGAAAATCTTAAGGATATTTTCTTTCTAGTATTTTAGTAGTATTATGTTTTGAAATAATAGTACATACATGCTAGCTTTGGAGAATTATCTTTCCATATAAATAAAAGGTAATATCCTGAAGAGATTAATTTCTATTTAAAAAATTAAAAAGTAAAGATGAGGGTATCAACAGAAGGGTCTAAAGACAGCCACAGTATAGCCATACTACGAGTACATATAAATTACTCCTACCGAGTCAGCACACTGCACTGCATTTGGCAGAGACCTCAGAATTCCTGAACCCTGGCCCAGGGGATCAAAAGGTGAAGATCTGAACATCTGGCTGATGGTGGGAGAGAAGACAGTTAAAGTTTCCGTTCTCTTCAAGCTGGCTAATATGTCAAGCTGCATTTTCAGCACAGTAATTGATATCTTGATTAAAACAAAGTGTTCCAGATTCAAGGGAAAAAACCACTAAATCCCCACATATGAAATAGAGAGTATTATTTTAAAGTTCGGAATTCTCAAAGCGTACAAATCTTTTGTGTCTAACCAAGTTCAACTTGAAGATTAAAATGAACCTTCCTATGAAGCTGACTACTATTTTTTTATTTAAACATGTGAGGTAAATCTAATAGGTATCCTTTGCTTCAAAAAACATTCAAGAATAGCAATTAGTATTTTTGCATGCTAAAGTAGCTTTGTTCAGTTTTCATAAATGGCACAGGGAAAACTCAAACTGAATGTACATTAGGGCAATTTCACACCATATTTTTATCAATTTTACAGTGGCTCAATTTAAATGGTGGGTGAGCAAATAACACCTACAGTGAAAAAATCCAATAGTAATGAAATAACCAGTCTTTTATCTTTTCCTTTATAATATGCTTGTGTGTTTACACACAAGTGCTACTCTGTGATTTGAGTAATGACTGCAAGACAGAGGTGTCAAAATAGTCACTGACTAAACCAAAATAATATCTAATTCTTCATCAAACAAAACCAACAAGAGTTGCATAAAATATACTTTGCTGTGGATGATGGATAAAACTGGATGGGAAAACTCCAGGCACTTAAAACCTTTAAAGACGTCTTAAGAATTAAAAATAGAATCCAGTTGGCATACAAATAAAATTTGAGTGCTGACTAATCAGTAAGAGCACAGCTGGAACAGCAAGGACAACAAAGATCTGAGTCTGTGCCATTCTTCATCAAGTTCCATGTTTTTTTAACCAGAGATCCCATGCTTTTTGACAGGTGCCTGACCCTTATGGAGGGAACAAACAAAGCAGTACAAGGTCCTCTGCCTCCTCTAGGGTCATGTAGCCAACTAGTTCAAGAAAAGAGAAACCCATCCCATACCTCTTCTTGCCTACTCCCATGGTCTCAGGTTGTGTGCTGCTCCAGCCCACCTTTCAACACACATTCTAGATTGCTTAAACTCATCTGAAAGGGCAGTTATAACAGCGTTATATATAAAGTCTATGTATTTATATAGACTGTGCTGCTACAGAAAGTGAGCTCCACAGCCATCAATATATTTGAGCAATTAAAGACAGTGTACGTAACACTGAAAACCGAGGACAACAAAATAAATTCTAAATAATGGGCTAGATTAGGTTCTAGTGCTGGAACTTTTGAACGTTGTTGGACTCTTTCCTCACTGGCTGTTTCAGAGTAGGAGGAGCTCTACCAAAGTCTGCATTAATTTACTACACCTACCAAAGTCAGGGAAACACAGTGATGAAAAGAAAATTACATCCTTTTTAAGACTGCAGTACTCAAATGGCATAGCAAAGACAGAGACTGGATCTGCACTTCTCAGGCTTACTCAGGCTGGCAGAAAGGAGAGGTTCAAACTGGGGATTAAAGGGACAACTTCATCTGAGATGTGACAAAATGAAGAGAGGGGTGCACCTGCTGAAAGAAATTGTTTTGCTTTGTGTGTGCTGTTTTGTTTTTGTTTTTTAAGAAAGTGAAGGTCTCATTCAAAAAAAGTTTTCTTAATAAAAATATTTTTTATTAGGGATAACTGTGATAAGAGGGCTTTCTACTTTCTAGATGTAACTAAGATCTCTGAGTTTGTTTTATTCATCTCCTTTATACTAACCTTCAAATGACTCCTGCAGGCTTTTTTTTTGTACCATCTGAATACAAGAAATGGAAAGCTTCACAAGTAAGAATAAACTGTTGTAAGATGAAACTGGAAATTTGGAACTGAAATTCCTCAGACTGTAAATGGCACGAAAACTCAGCCTCCTTTATCCTTGGAGACTCATTTGTATAGCTACAAATCATAGGAAAAGTCTTTCAAGACAAAATATGAAAAAGGGGAAGAGAAAATAATTGCTTAACACATGCATAAAAGTATGACCTGAACAGTAATGCTCTGATTACATTTACTACCTGAAGAAATGCCTGGCTTTGAGGAAAAGAGATTCTTTCAAAAGACATATCTATAATTACAACTCTTTTGAAATGAATGTTGTACAAGTCCTTAGAAAACATTACACACAACTAAACTTTTTCTGCAGCTAATATACAGCAGAGCTTGAGAGCCCCCTGGTACATGCTGCATCAAACCATCAAGCCTGCCTCTTCATGAATTCCTGTACCTCTCTGGGAATGATCCTTTCTTTACTTTGTTCTTTTTATGTGCATAAATATTATTGGAGAGGAGAAGGTGGGGGGGAAACCTTTGGAGTATGTGAACACTAACTCTCCATAACTTTGATAAAACTTCTGTAATAAACAACTGTAGCTATGTGAAGAAATTTGCATCACTTTATGCTGCCTGTGCAAATACATCCTGGTAACTGATCTTTTACTATAAACTGTTTTGCTCTTGTTATTTTTAGTTAACTCTGAGCAGGATGCCCTTGGGAGCCACAAACTCCAGTTATAATTGCAGCTACCATTTTGAATCTATTTCCTCACATGTATGGTGCCTTACCATCAAAGAAGCTATATACAGAGATTTCTCATATGCTTCAACAGAGCAGGGTGACCTCAGCGTGGCAATTAACGTAATTCCATCTTTATTGTAGGCTCTTCTCTCCTGTTTCTTTGTTTAGTGATGTCTGGCTGACTGGAAGATGCACGCCAGCATCTAATCCTTGTCCACCTTTGGGCAGTCCACCACCTCCTCTGACCTTCCCGGCTGAGCACCTACCTACTTCTTCAACAGAAAGCTGCACAGTCATTGATTCTTGGCAAATATGGCAGGAATTTGTTTCTAAGTTACATAACGATCTAAAAATATATCATACTGGTTGCTTCAAGTCACCCAATATTCACAAAATAAATTGTGTGGGACGTGCTCTGGGGAGTCTGGAAGAAAAGAGCAGCAACGCCTGAGAAATGCAGAGGAAAGCTGCAATACTTAAATTTTTTAAGTACTTTTTTTGATTTTCAGTCTCCTCTTCCACTTTTTCATGAACTTGTAAGTATTTTCTCAGTTCTTAAAAACGGATCACATTAAGTATATTCATCAAAGCACATATTTCTATTTTACACATATGTAAAAATCTCTGATATATTTTTATTTTTACTAGTGTGATTCTTAACAAGATCAGAATCATGAGACTACCTGCTTCCAGAGCTGTCCTCCTGAAGCACAAAGAAAGTAAATGTGAGTACAAACCATTACTTTTGTTGCATTTGGGAAAATAAAACTGAATAAACTAATCAACAAAGACCAACTATTCAAAAATCAGTTTGAAGCACGTGTGAACATATAGAAGTAGCTGGGTCAAAAAAATCTTCCAGAAGTGAAGTTGGCTTTAGGTGTCATTTTTTGATCTTTTAAAAAGAAATTGACTTAATAGCATAGAAAGTAGCTGATATTTAAAGTAGCTGTTACTTACAGCAATAATACTAATATGGATGCTCTCAAGAAATTAAGTATCTTTTTATGCGCATTGCATTCATGCCCAATACCTCTGTACGGAGAAGTAACTGGCTACCAACAGTAAAAGTTCAAAAAGCACAAGTGACTTTAAGAGATTATTAAAAAGGATTCGTGTTTCTTATCTTTGGACTGTGCTTTTCCAGAAGTTTTCTCAAAATGTATCTGTTTGACACAGGGTTTCAACTAGACCCAGACCAGATGATGAACTCATTGAATGAGACACTGTAAACATACTTAAAGTGATAGTGTTTGCCAGAAGTAATACACAGGTTAGCAGCAATACGATGATGGGTTTGTGGAGTCAGAAGTACACAGGGATTAGGCTCATGGTGTACACAGGCTGCGAAACGCTGGTCTGGGCAAGAGTCAGACTGATGCCTTGATGCTCCGAGGCTGAGTAGGTCATTAGCGGTGTTTTCTGGTACCCAGCCTATTGAAGACACTACCTGAGAGGAGAGGTGGGGCTTTGTGAAAAGCCACAGGGGTCTAACACGGCCAAACCCTTCTGACACTCTGGCAGGATCTGCCACTTGACCCGCACTTGGACAAAATCTCCCACGTGCTCCTTTCAGCCTGGCTCGTACTCGTAAAGAAACCACTCCCTTTAATCACAAAATGCAGAAGTGAAGCATATACCAAGTATTAAATACAAATCCCCTTCAGGTAAAATACTCCCAAATCTAAAACCAATCCTACGATCTTTCCAAGCTCCTTACAACAACTCCACACACTCCACACTCTTTTTTTCACCTTTCACGTGGACCATCCAGAGTATTTCAAGCAGAAAGTTCCTATCTGAAACACATACCTCTTTCTCTACAAATTTGGGAAAAACCAAACCTTGGTTACCCCTTCAGAGTGTACACCTTCCTCACCCTCTACAGCCCCTGGTTCGGTAGTCTCCTTACCGATGCTGGCGTAGCTGCCTGACACAGCTATACAATGAGCTGATACAGCTACAAAACAGTAAGTAATAATAACGGCAATAATGACATTAAAGGTGAACTTAGTAGATAGAGGCTGGAGCTGCTGTTGAAGATAGACCTGGGTGAGTATGGTCGCAGTGGGAGAACATCTGCAGCAGTGCCCTGTGCACCAGCCAAGGCAAATGAATCACAGGCTCCAGGTGGACACAAGTATTTGGGAGAGAGCAGCAAACAAAGGTGCCTAATGTATTGGTTTGTAAACTTGATGATTCTGAGTATAACCCCATAACAAGGTCCGACTACATTAAAGTCAAAATCAGGAGGATCTCTGACCTCTGAAATGTTACACAGGCAATTTTGGCTGAATTTGGACTCAAATCTCCATGAGTCGGATACATACAGGTAGTGCAACAGATATATTTTACAACTGATGCGTTACTTAAAACACATGCAGTATAAATATACGGTTAAGTATTTCAGTAAAACTCAAAAAAAACCACAAAGCACCAAAAAATGCTGTAAAATACCCATAAGGGCTTTATTCAAATAACAGAAAACAACAAATTAGGGGGTTGAGGCTTGGAACTATCAGAAGATCCCTTAAAACCACATGCATTTCAGGGAATTAAAGATGGTTCCAGGCTGTACTTTGAATTTGAGGGCATCTACCACTATGAAGCAGGTCATTAACAATATTTAAAATTAATCTTCATGTGAACATGTTGATGTTTTCAGTCGCACAACATTACATAAACAAAAACAACCAAGGGTGAATTTGACGTTTTAATTTACAAAGTGGCAACTGGAAATCCTGCTTTGCTCATGCACTTGACCTTGCTACACTCACAGTGCCTCTCTGCAAAACTGCTGAATGCTAATTTTTAAGCACATCGTCCTTCAAGCGCTGTTTTAAGCACCCCCTACTACCCGAACAGATGAAGCAAACTGCCGACAAGCTGCAGTGCGTGTACTACACACAGTGTGGTTAACAAACAGCATTCTGTAAAACCACAAAGGCCAGCTAAGTCTCTGATTAAGTCAAGTGAAATCAGTATTGTTACGCCAGGATTATGTTTATACCCAACTTTCTAAGTTTTAGGCTTCTCTATGCATTTAAACTGAGATGTCTTGAAAAATTTCTTATCCTCTCCATCAAAACATCAGAAAAAAATAAGGCTGACCTTGGAGAAAATCTGCAGAAGGGGAACAAAGCAGCAATTAACCCCTAAGAAGTGCATGTCCATTTTCTACCCTCCTACTGCTGACTTTGTCATTCCTTTAATAAGAGAAAGATTTTCAGAATTTCTAGTCCATTAACCAACGGCTTGTGGACACCAAGAAGCAGATGGGAGAAGGCACAGTAAAATTAGGTTTTGTTCAGGAAGGAAAAAATAGAAAATGCTGCACATAACTGTACAGAAAGGAAGACAATATCAGACCAGCTCATAACCTGAAGCTTTTAAAAGTATTTAAGGATGTTTCTATACGACTCAGGCTTTGGAGTCCTGTTGTTAACCAGGACTTTCTGCAGAATTTCTACCTTTTTTATCATTAAGAGATAAAACATATTATTTAAAATATTTGAAAAATAATATAGAATCATTCTTAGTATCTGATACTTTAAAGCTAATAAATATAAATGTACTGAATTTTATAATTTAAATGATACTTTAATACTTTATTGATTCAGTGTGCAATGTGATGATATTAAATTATTAAGTACAGATATTAAATTTTACTATCAAATGCAGTAGAATAATTAATTTGTAAAAATGCTGCCCATTTTCATGGCTTTAGTTTATATATTTAATTGAGCTTTCTACATTGTAAATTACATTCTTAAGGGACAACATCTTACATTTCATCAGATTAATACTCTGCCAATTTAAGACGCTCACTAGGAGTGGTAGTTTTTGCAACAATCAACTAGCTCTCCTGAATCCTTTTTTGGATGTTAAAAAGACATTATTTTTATTCGTAAGATCTTTGCTATTGCTCTCTCCAGACATAGCCTTGCTCATAATACTAGCTATCAGGAGATTAATATAATGTGTTAAATGGCTAATGACATATTTT
>JAOTQQ010000012.1:37708358-37722886 GCA_026546715.1 Gallinago undulata | reverse complement strand
CTCCAGACATAGCCTTGCTCATAATACTAGCTATCAGGAGATTAATATAATGTGTTAAATGGCTAATGACATATTTTATATGTTTTGCATTTATTATTTGAGAATTGCTACTTTCTCTCTTTATCAACACAGTGCTGTGACAAAGATTTGGACAGTGACTCTATGAATTGGCCTAAGTTTGTGATGAAACATTAACCAAGACCTGCATTCAGGTTATAATCTGACTCCGCAGAATCCTCTTCTTGAGCTCCCTGTATAGAAATTGGAATAAAGAAATTGAAATTCCTCTGAGATTATAAAGTTTCTGGTGTCTGATACAGGAGAGAGGGACAGAAGAAGAACACACACACAAAATTAAAGAAATGCTCAAACTCCGTTTCTTGCTCCCGTCAATTTCCCCAGACATCTTCACAGGAAAAGGAAAGTGCAGACTCAAGTCTACTCAGGCCATAAAGGAAACTGTGTGAGGCTTTCCTGTATCTGGATGCATTTCTCCCTCTTAAGGGATGGAAATAACATCAGTTCTCTTTCTTCCACTTTTGTACATATACTCCCTCATTTTTTCTTTTCCTTACAGTTTCATTAGGGCAATTTGGAAAATATTTTCATTAAAAAAAAAAAGAAAAAGAAAGGAAATAAAAAGAAAATGGAAAGAATCTAATTTTAATTTCAAGTTTCTCCCTTTCTGCTTTCCTGAACTCTTTTCTCCCACTCATATTTTGGTTCACATGTGAAACTGCAGGATCAGAATGATATTTCCCACTGCATTAATATTTTTGAGCGACTGCACTTCCTGCATGTCAGAGCAGAGCACAAACACTTTAAGTCCCATCCAAAGGCTTGTGACCCTAGAGTTCAAGTTTAGAACTTTATTTTACATTTATAATGACCAAATATGCTTTTGGCTCTCATTTACAAGGAAGCTGCATTTCATGCATTTACATTTACACAAACCTACAAAAAGACCAAGACGACAGCTTTCTAGATGCTAATTCCAAAGCCCAATTTTCTAGGGAATCCCGCTAGAGCACAAGAAGGGGGCTGTATATGTGCCAGGAGATTAAGTGTAAAAACCCTACTACCTATAGCTAGAGACACGTTCCAACTGCCAAGTCAGCATTCAGAGGGTTTCCCTTGCAGATGTACCTGTTTAACAAACTCTGCGTTTTCCAAGGAGAGCAGACTATTGCTCTATCAGATGCAAAGACATCCCTTGCCTGCCCCTGCCTTCGACATCGAGAGTCTCACAGCAGCTCTTGCATGATTAACAGAGCCACGAGGAAACGGCTGGTCTTAAGGCTGCCTTAATTAACCCTGATTCCCCTCACCGCTTCTTTTGCCTTTGTGATCCAAAGATCTGAGAAAGCTCTTCCAATCCCCTTCCACACCTTCAGAAGTCTCTTTAAAAGGCGGCAGCTGGTAGTGTCACTCTCCTCAAATTAGCTAAGTAGCTTCATGGGGATATCCATCACTCGGTCTTGTGATGCCAATGGTCTCATTATTGTCAGGCTGAAATTCCCACAGCAAAGCGGAATTTTAGGAGGAACCACTATCAACCTCTGAAGTATCTTTCTCTGTCACAAGGACACAAAGCTGCACAACATTTGACAACTGCCTTCCCCCCACCCCCCCAATCTCTGCAATAGTTGCTCAAATAGGAAAAAGCTCACAGACCTCTTCCCCCTCTCCTTATCAAAGCAGAAGAGAGTAGGATACATCTTCTGCTCCTTGCACATCACCGAATGGAGAAAAGTCATCAGCTGCATCCACACAGCTCAAACCCACTGCTGACTGCAAGAACACTGCTGTTTTTCTCAACATGAGACAACATGAAGCAGATTAATATTCAGACAATACTTAACCCAGTGAAGCTACAGACCAAGCGGCACTTATCTAACTACTTATCTTATCCTCTGCATCAATAAATATCAGAGGTTATACATCCCCACAAAAGACAGATTTTTTTCTGTGAAAAGATTCATGTTACTTGTTTAGTCACGCATTTCTTCAACTTGTTAAATTCTATGAGGTACTTACACAGATGCATACAAATATGCCATTTATATATCAACAAAGCACTAAAGCAATTACAGAGTGATTTTAAATGTTATAGCACATACTGTATTATGCAAGTGAGAAACAATATATCAATCTCACTCTTCTCCTGGTTGAATAATGGTAGCATCTGTATAATCTAACCATTCATATCTCAGGCAAATATTGCAATTACTTACTTTGTCAATTGTGCTCTGCAATATCTTATAGCAGAGTGGTGTCACATACAACGCATGGTATGGTATAGGCATTTATAAACAACAGCCTTGGAATATGTACGTACAGCGTTGTTTGGGGAACCATTCTTAACATCAACTGCAGGACATGTATGGGAACATCACCTGCCAGATTATCCCGGGGGAAAGGAGCTGGAGTAGTGCAGATCATTAGATATGGCATACTCATCACCATAATGGCTGAGAAGAAAATGAGGGAAGAGGAACGGTCACAGGAGACGCTACAGAAAGAACTCAGTAATAGAGTATCACGTATAGGCAAAAGTAAACAAAAAAGAACCATCCAGTGTTCAAAGAATCCTAATTAAGTGACAAAATCAAGCACTTGAGAGTTTGGGAACGTCAAATTTATGGTCGTCTGTGCACTTATTTTTTCTACACATTGTGCAGTTGTCTTCTGTACTTCACAAAAGACAACCGGCTCATCTTCCCACTTTGTTTACACAAACAGACAGAAGAATTATCTCAAGCACTTCTTTGTTCACATGTTCGGTGTATGTTTATCAGTTCCACCGAATTTATTCTACATTTACTACTGACATGACTGTCTCATATTCACCAATTTAATGATAATCTAAGGATTTACAGAGATAAGGATAGGAAAGAAACAAACGTAAAAAAATGCATGCACAATCTCAGAAGCATTTCTCTCACTTTCTATTTTCTTTTCTCTCTCAAGTGGATTGGAACTGAAGTAGAGTAAGGATTTACTAAAGACACTCACTGTTCTGCTAAGATGAATCATTTCACCTCACTCTCAAACCTAATTAGCAATATGTTAGCGGGTGGAGAGAACAGATAACAGGCATCTAATCTGCCAAATGCTGCATCCACAGAGGCCCATTTATCTAACCTGCGTGGTGTTTGGTGAAAATCTGGACAGATTGCTATGTCCTTAGAGAAGACCGCCTTTGTATTCAGACGTGACCTTGCAATTTCTGAAACACCAGGTTTAAGTTTCAAGTACTGAGTATTAGGGCATAAAATACTGAACTCTGAGGTAACATGAAAAACTAGTTCACAGTGATGGATAATATATTAAAAAAAAAGAATCTCATTGGTCATTTAGGAGCCATTATTATCATTACCTCATGAAGGTGATTAACCTCTTCCAAAAATACTGGGTTTGTGGTTTGGGACCCATTTCATTTCATATTTTAGTTAATGATCTTGGTATGAAAATAAAGATGCGCTAATGCAATCTGTTGAGGAAACAGTCAGGAGACGGAGTCTTCCTAGACAAGGAGGATTTGAATGTCCTGTGTGGGGGAAACACATGATCTTGAAGACCCCAGAAACAGAACTGGGTTGAATGTAATAGTCCAAAGGTCACATGGGACTAATAACAAGAATTCCTGGTATATGCTGGGAGCTCATTAGTTGGAAATAGCAGCCTATTTTAGTCAGTCACAGGATGACTATGAGCCACTTAATGGAATCTGACCATGAGAAGGGCAAGGCAAGGTATTTTCATAAATACAGAAGATTATTCATACCATTGTATAGCCTGTACCGAGATCTCATCTGAAGTATTCTGTATAATTCCAGCTATACATGTTGAAAAATAAAAAAGATTAATTCAAATTTGAACAGATGCTGAACAGGACTATTACAGAGATCGAACACAAACCTATCTTATGGTTTATGGAAGGAGACTGAAGGGACTTGGGTTTTTTTATGCTGAAAAACGAAGTTTAGGAAGAAAGACGTTTGCTTGCAGCAAATGCACTGGGAGCAAAAGATTTGTTAAATTGATGGGAGAATGCTGGTGTTAGAACAAACGGGTAGAAACTGGTAATGATTAAATTAAGGACAGAAACTGCAAAGTTTGTAAAGGTCATTACAGGAGTGTAGTCCTACAGCAACCTTCCAAAATGAGAGACTGTGGAATGAAAATCTAATTGGTGGAACCTAGCCAGTCTGTGAAAAAGACTCTATAAGGTTGCATGCCATGGCAGAGGACTAGATTTGGTGACATGTAAAGTCCCTTAAAATCCAATGTTTTTATTGGCTTAGCTGAAAGCCCTCAGATCTCTAAAGAGCCGTTTGCAGATACAAGCACCACAGCCACCACAGCCCATACGGTTGTTAAATTTATTTTAAACAGCCTTTTTCATTTTGAACTATATTTATACTTCAAAATAGCCATTTGTAAAACCTTAATGAGGCACAATTGCTTGGTCATACTTTTAGGACCCACCGCAGCATTATAATCATGCAGTTCAAGATCAGATTCATTGTCACAAGCTATCCACATCTAAAGCGTACAAGTTGGAAGCGCTCTGCATCTAGTGAGCATGTTTGGCTTTTATATCCGGTATCCTGTTTGGAATACCCAGGCTATTTCAGGAAAAATTAAGACGATAAAAGAGAAGTCATCTCCTAACCTGTAAAAGGGAGACTGCTAATAGCCAGGACAATGACCTCTGAGTATTAATTCTATTTAATATAGTTTACTAAATAAAGCCTCTAAGTAAACCAAAAGTGAGAAAAAAAAGAAACTCTTTCAAGCATGATATATGATTAACAATAATTCCATAGTAAATCATCATCATCAATCTCCTCTTGCTTAACCAATTACAGCAGGTGCACTTAGAGACTCTCATAATCCAAGCTAAGCAATCTAAATATAACTAAAATTTGATGGATGCCATTTTCCAGTACTATTCCTTTTTTGTCTCGCTAACATGTCATTTTCTATGTTTCTGCTTTATAAAAGTCCTTCCAGACAAAATATAATATCTCAAGATAGAAAGTTTCACACAACTGTTAAATGGAGTCATTTGCTCAGTTATGAGTTATAATACGGGAGAAAGAAATCTCATGACTTCCTGTAATATTAAGATTTCTAAATGAGCATTTCCATAATGTTGACTGAACCTTCTAAGTGTTTCAAGATGTGATCAGTTAATATCACAATGTTTAAAAGGCATTAGTTAGTCAACGTTCAAATCCAGAGACCATCACAGAAGTGCCTCCTTATGTAGAAGAAAATTCACGGCAGCCTAAGTAATTTCTCGAGACACGTGGCTCTACTAAGGAGTTGTTTGAACTGTTGTGCTGTCTGTACAACACACGTAAACATGACGAGAGAAGATAAACACTCAATAATTTAGTTCAACAACAATATAATTCCTTCTAAAATAGCTTGCTGGAAACATTCTGATTTTAACTTGTGGAAAGAGCTTGTCACCCCATTATTAAGGCCTGCCAGAATAAATTAAATAATGACAGAAAAGCTGGAGTTCTTAGTATTAATCCAAATGTAAATTTTCAGCAAAAGTTATTTTCTATTCTAAGAATAATTCTTCTTTTTTGGAAGAAGATACAGCATTTTTCATACAGCAAAAAAGACTTTGATTCCGGTTCTAAGTGTAAAGTAAAGCTATTCAGTCAAAGCCAGCTGGTACCTCCAGAAAGCAATGTCACGTCACACAGCTTCAGAATATGCTTTGAAGGCACATTTGGAGCTTTACCTAAACCAGAACTTTACACACCCTGTGACTCTCTTACTGGGCAGGCTAATGTTTCCATTCACCAGAACCCAGTAAAACATTTAAAAATATTAAATTACTGAAAACATATTAAACATAGCTAAATAATATATAATTTCTTGACAGACTAAGCCTTCAAGGAGTATCTGAACTAAGAGGACCTGTCTCTCAAAAAGGAGACAAATCATATGAGCTAATTTCTGTGTTCTGTATCCAGTGTCCAATATGATTTTTTTTAATATTAAAAAACCTCTATATATGTTTAAACTTCATAATACACATAGGGATGTGTAGATGGCTGTGATTCTGAAGAAACAGGTTTACTTTTACAAAATGAGATCAAATTGTTACATTGGAAAAAACATTATTAACTTCACTAGGTTTGGTCAACTAAGGAAACTGCGGGATCGCATCAAATACATGCCTGTCTATATAGAATTAAACGGTGAGCTGACAGTACCAGAACTTCAAATTATTTTGCAATTGCAAGGGTCGAGTGCTACCCCTATAATCATTGCAGTTTTGTCAAACTGTCTTGACAACTTCCTAATAAAGACATAAAATACATTCAATTGACAGTGACTGATGAAAATACTAATAGTACTCTGCTTATTTATATATAAAAAAAATTACTCTAGTTCTTCAGGCAAGTTGAATTTTATGAAACTGAATTATCACAATGTTATTTTACAGTTGACAATTTACATTAAGGGATCCCTTTCTATTTAACTGCAAGAACCTTGAGTTATTATGTGAGCAGAGGATATAAAGAAAATTTGCCCCTTCCTGATATCCCCTATATCCTCCAAAACTGTTCCCACAATAATCTAACGTCCTGCCAGATGTCCTCCACAACTGCTCTCAGCTTCAATGCAATACTGTCAGCATTTCCTGCCTCCTCCTCAACCCACCTAGCTTACACCTGTTGGCTTTTTTCCATTTTATTCCAAATAATTTCGTAGAGGAGCGTGTGCACAGATTGGCTTGATATTGAACGTGGGCCAAATTAACTTGAATTTCTCAAGTTTATGCGGTGGACCTTACCCAGGCAGAAGAGGCAGGGGGAGAAGTGGTGAGAAACGCTCATCAGCAGCTCTGCTGAACTGTTGCTTTTGACGAAACTTGTAAAACTGAAGTTTTACAACTGGAACGTATGGAGAGGCAGCAAAATAGTGTACATCACATTTAACAAGAAAAATAGACTATACAGGTTTAAACTGCCCAGACCAACTGAAAGAAGCAGAAGAATTTCTAAGAACAGTATGCTGTATTTATATTGCCATTTGTGGTCAAAATTACTTAACCTTGATAGCTTAATTTACATTTATTTCTTATCTGTGCTCATTTTTTTTTCCTTCTTATGCTTGAGCTTTTTTTCCCTGTTTTAATTTTAAAGGCACAGCAGGGTTCCTGCTCTGTTCCTAGTAGCTTTCACTGACAAAAGAACACTTGCCCATAACACAATAGTGAAAAAATTATAAGCAGAAAGCAACCAAACCAAAGCAAACCAGCACCCAAACATGCACACTTATCAGCTGGGGAATTCTCATCGACTTCAGCTGCTGCTAGCTTTTTCTTTGGCAGCTTTCTCTTCCCCTGAAAAGCTCCAACCCCATTTAAAACCTGGCTGAGTATGTTCAGCAGTAATTCCACTTTCTGTTCGTTTTAAGTGGCTAATAACAGGATGCTTCCATACAGATGCCTGGCATCTCTGCAATGGCTCAAGGCATGACTTTTGATTCACTTGAGGCATGGGTGCCAGAAGAGTCAAGTTCAAGTTGCTAAGACAGTGGTACCCCAAAAAAATTACGAGGGGCCAAGGGATACTCCCCTATTATACCACAGCCAAAGAGGCCCCTTAAAGAGCTCAGGGGCACTCCAGAAGAGAGGATTTTCTATAAAGAATCTCCACTGACTCTTCTAGAAACTTTAAGTCCCACTGTTGTGTTTATGCAGTACAATCTAGCTACAGTAGACCAAATCATCTAGTTCCTATATTCTTCCACTGGACTGCTATACATCTACAGCACACAAACAGCTGGAAATACTGCAGCATTACAGACTGACAAACAAAACACAAATACATGTTTCCATGTGAAATGCATCTATTCCAGTAACAAATTTTATGGTGCATCATCTGCATCAGCCATTTCTCAGTCAGCCACTATAAAAGCACAAATTCAGATCAACTTGAAACACCTGCACTTGAAATTCCCTGTCAGCAGCAAGCTGATAACATAAGGGGAAAGGAGTCTTTCGTGTTAATAAACAATGTAATGGAACTGATACAATGTGTGGCTATTGTCCTTTCAAGTTGCTTTGAGAACATCTACATAAATTAAATGCTCCTTTTTTCATTATCAAATCTCTGAGGTTACGATATGCAGTATTTTATTAGTTCAGCAGTCTCATTCAAATAGTAGCTATCTAACACGATCCTTGCAATTAGTACCTTATGTACATTCTTGAACCAAATTCCTCCTCTGGGATTTAAAGAAAACCCAGAGTCTCATTTGAGTCTCTCTTGTAATTCAGCTACATGCTACATTTTTACAGCTATGCAAATTAGCTTCAAGGAAAACTGTAATGTACAGCAAAAGAAGAGATCTGAAAATTAAAATCCTGCAGGAGAGAAAATATTTAAAGTTTCCTTTACGTTTTTTCTTTTGTTTAGCTAATCCCTAAAGGCATTAGGGCAGCATGTTCCATCTTGAAAGTCCCTGTAGAATCATGTACTATTGAGCATAACTACAAATGCGATGCTTTGAGCAGTCAGATAATGGTTTTTAATTGGCTCATCATTGCAGCTTCAGCCCAAAAGCACAAAAATGAATTTAGAACCAATATTAACAGGTGATAATTAAATTATGGGGTCTGCATGCTTAATATATTGGAATAAGGCAGATGAGGCAACTAAGACCATTAACTTTAATAATGGAAATCAGTATCTACCTTAAGTAGTATTTTATAGCACATTATCAATGGTTGATTAGTGTTAAATCATAAAGTAAATTTTGTTTCCTTACTGAAGCTTTTTTTTCCACTTCTACTCTGTACCCATGTTATTTAGTGTGCTCACTAAGGATGTCCATTTAAAGCATTGGGAAAATAAGCAAAAACCACAAGCAAACCAGCTAATTAATTCATTGTGGTGACATGAGTACTTTATTTGTGACTTGAGTAAGTTAGTTATTATCTGTTAATATTAAAGCATATGTAGATTGAACAATGAGTACAGGGGGAAACTGTTTTGAATGAAATAGTTTTAGTAAAAGTATTCATCATTAATTTAGCAAGGTCCGTCGCCCAGATTTCCCATTCTCCCCTGGTGAAGCAGAGCTACCTGAATGTCCCGTTCTTACCGCTGTAAGAAATGATCTTACGTACAGATTAATCCTACACTTCCTTAGAGCAACAAAACCAAACTCTTGACGATGTCTCAGCAAAAGAAAGTGCTGTTTTCTCTTTTTTCATGTTTCTTTTCCATGCTTTTACATCTGAGGAAAGAGGCCAGCTTTGAATTTTCCCATCTTCTTTCGACGGATACTCCACTATATGTCTTTTTCTCCCCCTCCACCCTCTTCTCTATTCAATTTACCTTATCTGATACAGCACTATCTTCTCAATCTTGCAAAACTCTGTATCATCACCTATTCTGAGTCTCTCATGACTGCTGCCTCCAAATTAAAGCCTCCGTTTTGCTTGCCTTCCTGCTGCTATCTATCTGCACTCTTTTGTCTTTTCTGCAGTCTATCCTGTCAACTTGTTCTCTGCCTTTACACCAGAGTGCTAGGGTTCCTTTTTCTACTCCTATGTCTGCCTCTTCAGCATGAGCTCAGCCACCTGGTTCCTCTATTTCCACTCCTGCCTACAAAGCGTGAGCTTTAGGAAATTTAGTTTTTCTGTGAGACTTCTCTCCATTTGTGAAGTCTTTAATTTTTGCTTCTCTCTTCCTCCTTGACCTTAGTTTTGAGCAGCTCTTGCACCTTCCACGCTATTGAGGATTTTCCACAGTCAACCTCTGCGTGAAATAACCTTCTTCAAAATATAGCGATTCATTCTGTTACCTTCTTTTCTCACCTTTTATCTTTTTCTAACATCTTTAATCTACATGGACATACATGAATCCCCTTCCTCCCTGTAGAATACAACATAAAAATGGTCCTTGAATCTCTACAGTGAAGCAGCCACAAAGTGGCTACCCATTCCCACTGGTGGATTCAGGAACATATATAAATTAGGCCATGGAAGAGAAATATGGGGTGCAACCACTTATTTAGGCAGCTATGTATGAATTCAGAAGCCTGGTACCTAACTCTTTGAATGAAAGCACCTGTTAAACTTGAGGGATTTAAATAATCTGCAGACCATGAAGCACAAGGTTATCACTGGCCCTCAGGGAATATATTCCATAACTCTTTTCAAAGGTGCATGGTTTATTAATATATACTCTTAATATTCTAAGTACTAAAGTCAGACTTTACGTAAAATGCAGAAGCCAGAGGTATGGAGGTAGAAATAGCACTTCAGAATACGAAAATCAAAATATTCAAGCAATTACCTAGAAGTCAAATGTGACCCCCACAATTTCTTATGACATCATTGCCGCCCTGCTGTTCTTATTGTCACATTCCAACAGAGTGCCGTTAAGCAACTGACCAAAGGTTGAGCAAAGATTAAACTGAACTAAAAAGACAAAACACTTCTTTGAAAAACAATAACTCATTTTAAACTGGAAGTCAAATGTTATATACAACCAACATGAAATTGTTGCAACAACTGTGATTTTCCCTGAAAATAAAGTAAAACAAATGCTTAATATGCTTGATGCATCTGTGGTGAAGGCTAACGACGGAACAGATCTTGAATGAAAATGAAGTCTGTCAGTTACACACCAAAAGTCAGATGCACGTATATGACTGTAACACACCCTCGTGTCTATAAATTGTTACACTCATCCCAATGAATTGTACAGCTAAGATTTTGCCATCTATGAGCCCAGATACTGCCTTATTTTAATGGAGATCATCCTAAGGGAGAGCTCATAATAGCTCTGTTTTGCACCACGATTTATCATATTTATAACACATATTTTGCAGACAATCTATTTTAGATCTGTGTTAGAGAAATTTACTTTTTTATTGATAATATTTCTTACATATCTACATGTAAAGCCACTTGATTTTATCATGAGTTCATCTTTATAGGCCTTAAAGGGAGAATAAAATGATAATGAATATATTTCAATAACCTATGAAAATTATTAAAATATATTCCCTGTAAGTCATGATACTTCAGTTTTAACATCCAGTAACTCAGAACCTACCATGAATTGAAAATAATGTCTTGCAATACCAGAAAACAGAATTTTCAGCTCTATTGATTAAGCTTTTAATGGCTCACAAAATATTGGCTCTTAGACCACTAAGTAAGGCAAAATAAGACAAAAGGATTTTAGATACCTTTTTTTTTTTCAAAAGCTATATGGTGCAGGGGAAAGTAAATGTTGCTTTTTTACAGGGTGATACTTTCACATAACACTGAGCCCAAATCAAAATGAATAGTGATGAGAATGAAGGTGAGGCAATCAAACACGTACTGTAAATGAAATTTATCTCATGGTTCTACGGCATGTCACAAAAACTCCACTGTCAAACACACAATGCATGCACAAGGCATATCCCGTGTGCTGAGTAACCTTCAGAAACACCACAAACCCCAACACTGAGCTGGCATTCGCATCCAACACACAGAGAAACTCAGCAGACAGCATTAATTCTGAAAAAGTATTTATGTATCTTTCAAAATGAACCAGTGAAATCTTGGAAACAATGTTCATTGAAGAACCTCCAGCTACTGCGAAAGAAATTCCTTTGAACTTTCAGCAGCAGGATTGAAAGGTCTTTCAATGAAACTGCTCTGTAGGCATTGTACCATTCATACGCAGAGTATCTTACACGCTACCGTGGTCTTTTGTGACCTGGTAAGAAATAACAGCATTATGGGGCTAGTAATACTTATGTGAAGTGACAGCAACACAGGACTCACTGAATTCTTCTGCAGTTTTCATTGATTTTGACAGCAGTGCCATCTATGCTACTGTGAGAAAGACATAGCTGGTTGTTCCTTTTTTTTTTTTAAATACACATTTATTCTCAGTTTGTATAAATTTAAACACACAACGTACAGCCCAGCGTTGCCAACTCCAAGCTGGAAAAAATGATAAAATAATAACATTTATTCAAAATTTCACCTGCTTAACTTCATTACTCTACTTTAAGCTAGACATTCTTTTGTTTTTCTCCACAGCCATATGAATTGGGTATCTTACTCTCTTTAAACAAAGGTTGAGATTTTAACGTGCCTGCGTTTCTCCTCCAGCACTGCACTTGCACACACACACACAGCAAGTAAGTACGACAGTCCCAGTGAAACAGAAAGATTTGTCAACATTTTGTATACATGCATACAATTTCTCCAGAGGGAAAACATACAATGAAGCTAAATAATAGCAGAGCTTAAAAAGAAAGTTAAAAAAAAAAAAAGGTCAGGAGTTGCAGCAAACAAGATCAGATCAATAACAACATAAGTGTCAAATAATGTGGGGAGAAGTGCTGTCACTTTTGAGGTCTAACAAATTGTGCTTCCTCTCAAACGCCGCGGCAACAGAGTCTCGGGTTGTTCACAAATTCGTCTAATTGAATACATTCTTTGGACTTGCTTTTCAGAAAACATGTTTTTAATTCAGAGTCAGCTCAGGTGAAGTATTACATTGAGAATTCCTGTTTCAGCCCAGGCAGGGCTCTGTTTGCATGGAAGCGCCTGCGAGCAGAGGGAAGATTTGGCCACTCCTGAAAACAGAAGGTGGGATACTCCATTTGCCTTTTCAGGGGAACAAGGAGTGCTACTCCTCAGCTCCAAAAGCCCTTTGTTTTTGACCTCTTTATTGCAGATTACTCTTCACAGGATCTTCCATGCAACACTGCAAAGAATCCAGAGAGATCCCAAACCTGCACAGAAACCCGGGACAGAAAATGCTGGAGCAAAGGAAAGCGAGCAGGAAAAGCAAGCAGCTTTTCCTGGAGATCAGAGCAGCAAAGAGAAGAAGAGCTAAAGGACATATTTAGGTAAATGGTTCACAGATAAAGTATCACAGAAGGGATTCAAGGCTACGTGTCTCACTGGCTTTGGTTGAATCAATGGATCTCGCTGTACACAGCAAATGATTTCCTCTGTGCAGCTTTTTCCTTCATCTCTTAATAAACTGAGACTCATATTCCTCTTCTATTATTACCTAATATTACTATTATTGATTTATATAGCACTGCCAGACAGAGAATTTAACAGATGGAGCTGATTTCAATAAAAGCTTTTATTAAAATGACAATAGATAATTATAAAATAAAATTGAAGTTTTAATTTTAAAACATTAAATGAATGGAAAAATGAAGAATTCATATTTATGAAAAAAAAGGAGATTGCAGTTAATACGCATAACCTTTACAAATCATTACACTCAGAAGTTTAGAAATGGAGAATCCCTGGCAGCAAAATGTGTGAAGACAGAATGTTTATTTATTAGTGTTATTTTTTAAAGGATGTTCCAAGTCAAACGCGACAGCTTGTTTACAGTGGGGTCCTGCCCAAGGGTGGCTTAAAAGATATTAAACAGGCATACAACCAGAATATCATGTTACTGTACAAGATACAAGTTTGCCTGTGGCTTGATTTTACCATGACTGCTTTAGAAATTTCTTATTTATTTTTCAGGAAGCACTAGTCTGTTCTAGCTTCCTCTCTCTCCAAAGGGAAAAAGAAAAAGAAATGCAAGATAAAACTCTTCACATGTATATATGTGTGTGTATATAGATAGATAGATAATCCTACAATCAATAGAATATATACACAGTTATATTTCTATATGAATGAACTAAGGGGATGACGCATACAATATATGCCAAGTGTTGCTACTGTTTCCAGGTGTTGGGTTCCTTCATAGAACATTAGCTTTTTCCTCTCTGTAGTAATTTTAGGGAAAACCAAAACTTTGAGCATCTTTCCTGATTTTCAAAATGGCTCTTAAAAGGATGGTAATTTCATTATAAAATAGTAAGTGTTTGGTAGCCCTTTCCACTACACAGCTTTGGAAGGAACACGTTTGAGAAGAGATGAATTTCCAGCAGGAAATACTCTTTGTAACATCATATAGGTGAGAGTTATTTCAGAAATACTGCAGCTCTCTTATTTCTGAGGCTGGCAACATCAAGTTGGAAACCAAAAGCATGCTAATGGGAAACTACCATGCCAAACCTGACAGAATCACTTTATTTTAGAAAAGCTTGTCTTTAAGGAACATTTAAGTCATCATAGAAATATTTTCCTTATTTTACCATGGTTTTCCTAAAAGCTCCAACAGTGTTAAGATAGTCAACAGGAAAAAGAAAAATGAACTTGTAGAAGACACCTCCCTGCCTGAGAACCTCCAGTCTAAACTGGTCTCAACTTTAAATTATTTTAAAGCTGCAGCCTCTGAGCAAGTGTTTGTCTGAGCAGGGCTTACTAGATGCTGATTATTAAGATCCCACAACATTTCCCCAGCAATGTGAATGCTTCTTCCCAACAACATGCCATGTGCTGCTTGCTGAACCTTCTGACAAGACACAGGCAAAATATTATGGCACAGTGGTTAAGTTTAATATTAGTACTTCCTAATTTTTTGATGCAAAATCAAGATTCACTTTCA
>JAOTQQ010000012.1:37689917-37708258 GCA_026546715.1 Gallinago undulata | reverse complement strand
AAAATATTATGGCACAGTGGTTAAGTTTAATATTAGTACTTCCTAATTTTTTGATGCAAAATCAAGATTCACTTTCACAATGTGATGTTACATGAATTGTAACACGTGCCAGGTAATTTTTGTGTGCACATATGCTGCACACAACACTCACTAAGACGTTCAAAATGGGCTGGTCTACAGACGCCCATTTCTCCTCTACAGAAGAGAAAAAGGGGAAAGGAAATCATGTATCAGAACTTCTAAACCACCACATCAGGATTTCCTCTTTTATTACTTCATATGTCTATGCAAATTCTGGGTGTGATGATGCAGAACAAAAATCCCTATAGGGCTTGAAAATAAAATACATATACGAAGCCATAGATAATATAGATTATATAACAAGATAAGCAATAATGAATGCTTTTTATATAAGGACTAAACAAACTTTTCAGATAAAATTTTGCCCTAAATTACTTTTTAAGCAGCATCACTGAAGTAGATGGGAATATACAGGTATAACTGAGGCATAATCTAGCCCCTTGTAGCTATGTTTAGATTTTTCATTTGAAGCAGAATCTAATTTCCAGCATTAAAATAGCATTATCAGTCATTTATGAAACATAATAATTTACTACCCCCCAACCCTAAACTAATGTTCACCAAAGAATTAGGCAATCCAAGTTTTAAAAATCGTCAATTCTAGGTCAATTTGTCAAGATGGCAATTTCTACTTTGACAGTAACAAAAGCTTCCCTGAACTACCATTTCGTGTTGATATTTGGATGGCGCAATCTTTTACACCGCACTGGAAGTTTACATTGAAAGCATTGCCTGACATGCCTCTGTTTCAATGGTATGCTGGCACTCATTCTCATTTTTTCCCTGCTTTTGTGTTGCCACCTCCAGTGTGCCAGTACAGGGAGCCGATCTAGCTCAAAAATAACCTTTTTTTTTAAACCTCCACTCCCGCCCTGTAACTTGGCTCGGGTCCCTGGTCTGGTTCATTGCATGGCTGCACAAATACTTCTACCAACACAACCAAGGAGCTACAAGGGCTGTATAAGCCTGAACCGCAGCCAAAAACAATTACATGTCAAACTATGGTCTATGTTTGAGCAGAAAATTTTAATGTACTAGATGTAAAGGATGTTGAGAGATCTGTAAATGTTATGATTACATAGCTAGCTGATAATACTGATTTATGTTGTCTGCTGTCATAAGTGTGTAAAGGGTTAATTCAAGCGCATTACTTAATGGGGGTGGGCACAATAGCTTCATATGGGCCGATTTGAGAAAGCTGATGTCACTGAGTTTTAAAGTTTTACAACCGCAAATGTTTCACATATATGGACTTCTCAAGACTGGCTGTGTTGTAATACAGACCATGCCAGAAGAACCCCAGCAGCAAGGACTTGTACAAAGACTTTGAGAATGAATAAAATGACCAGCCTTCAGAGACGACAGCAGGAGGCCAACAGTGAGCAGGATAGTGCTGGAGAAGAGTAACACCTCTCCCAATATTTTTTGCCTTTTTTACCCAAAGCTCCAAACTGCTCTCCTAAGTATTTTGTGAGCAAGAAGTGGGGGTAGAAAAGAGACTCTTTACTAAACTAACTCAAAAAAAAGCACAAAAGCAAGCTCATGCCTTATTGACAGTTACTAGAATCCACACAAAGAAGAGAGTTGTTTAACGTTGCTACCTAACGTCTTTCTGTCACTCACTTCTCTGACACCAAATCCTCATCTGGAAATACAGAACACAAAGGGAATTACTTGCTCTTCTCCACGCTTGTTCCTCACTAATTCTTCTGGTGCGCACCTACTGTAGGGCGTAAATTGCATTATGGAGGAGTTTCGTAAAGGTTAACTTCAGCCTATGGAGACTACTTTCCCTTTTCAATTAATGGTTAAGATCCTCAAGAGCTTAATTAATTTAGGCACCATGTCTCTCAAATTGCCTTTTGGATATACCTCTTTGCTTGCTCTGGAGAAAGACCAAAGGCTAACCTAGCCAAGGAAGGCTATCCACTCGTTCTACCCATCGCCATGTCACCACGTACCCTATTATGGAGCAAGTGTAGTCAGGAGTCCCAGCAGCTTAGCAGTCACTTTAAAAATAATCTTGGGGCCCAAACTAATATTAAAGGAATCAGGGGGGTCCTTCCCCTTCAAACACAGAACAGCCTCTTCTCTGCAGGGAGAACAATGTACGGCTGCTCTGTGGAGCAAGTCCCTCCAGGTGGCTGTGCGGTGAGCCACGCTGTGAATCGGCAGCGCAGTGCGATGGGAAGTGTCGGAAAACTTGCAAATCGACAACCTCGACTGCTGGGCCCCCAAATCCACGGAGCCCGGGCAAGGTGTATCATCCCTCCAACACCACCGGCCCCGGCAGCTCCCACAGCACTTGGGCGCTATCTGCTCGGGTCACAGCTGATGGTTTTAGAGCCCAGATGTTGTTCGCTGCACTTGCTGCGCCTGGCAGAAATGGATCAGAACACAGGTTTTTCCTTTTATAAATTCTATCTGTAGTGTGCTTTTGAAAGATGGTATTTCCTTAATCTAAAATGATCACAGGTAGTACATCTCTGTTAGTTTCAAACGGGAGAGCCAAGATTTATGACACCATAGTTTAATGCTGCTCTTATCAGAAACCTGCAGAGATTAGAAACTGTAAGAAAAGCATTGATGGACATTTTCAGGCTTTCTGGATTAGTTTGGAATTAACCACTGGTGGCTCGCTTTCTTTGACAACTCTTTTATAATTGGGCACAGATGGATGAAAATACACTACAAACACAGTGAGATTTTCTTTAATCATTAATTTTCACTTAATTTGCCAGATGGCTCTGGTTTCTAGTGTACACTTTATTTGCTACTATGTCACTTGCAGGGTAAGTTTTACATTTTTTGGTTAAAGTTTTATGTCTCCTGAAACTCTTATTTTACTATTGTCTTCTGGTCTGTTTCTAAAGATTAAAGAAGATGGATTTGTGTATTATTTTAATTTACTGTTAATTTCTTGGAAGTACTTCCGTTTTCCCTCCCAGAAACAAAAGAATTTTACACTACCAATAAAGTTTTCCTATTGAAAGTTGAAATGTAGTATGTTACATTCCTACGTATGTGTATAAAATGTGACCCTAAAAGTAGTCTGATTTTTGAAGTGTATATACCTTTCTTAACCCTACACGTGTATTGTTCATGAAAACAGGGTATTTTCACTCACACACTTGTACTTTTCTTCCTAGCTACTCTGCCCTGCCCCACAGTCTAACTGTTGAATTCACACCCCCTTGTGAAAGTCTTTGAATAGAAAAATTAAATATTCAGTTCAGAAAAAGGTGCTTCTTAAGCCTGTGCTTATTTCGCGTTTCAGAGTGACTTCTGAAACAATTTGTGTTTCACGTCAATTAATTTTCTGAGGCTTTGCTCATTCTTCACATAAGCCAAAATGATCCTTTATAAGCTTTTCATTAAAAGTAATTTTCTTTAACCGTGATGACAAGATGCTGCTGTTCTTTTGGTTAAAAAGAGAGATGGCTGTTTAAGTAAGGGGAAACTCTTTCTGATGCCGAGCTATGCGTATTGGAGTTTCTTAGTGTTTTTACAGCTCAAGATTTACTGAGACCTCTATGTTGCCATCCTTCCCTGCAGGACTGTCTGGTTCTGTGAGAAATATGTTGTACACCAGAGAGGGCAGCGTGTGGAGTTAAGAGCTTCTCATCCCAGGTGAAAGCAGCAAAATCTTTCAAGAAGTGTCAAGTCTCTAAGCAAAAGGACTAAAGGAAATGCTAAATTTCATTCTGTGCATTTTCCTGCAACAGGCTTCTCTGCATTTATACAACCTTGGTTTGTTCTTAGCGACTTTTCCTTCAATGAGGCACTGATGAGATTATGTCTGAAGGTCTTTGTTATGCTTTCTCCTGATACCTTGGATGTAACATTATTCTGAACTGATGAATAAAGGCAGAAAGAAGAATGGAGAAAGTGTTAAACGGATATGAAATGGAATATTCAGAAAACAGCCCCAGGCAATCAGAACAGGGCAGGGATGAGTGAACAAAAGAACAAGGTTATCTACTCTCATATGTTAAAAATTCTCAGGGAGCTCTGTGTCAACCTTTAAAAAACCAAATCAGAGCAACGCAGCAACAGAAACAAGAAAGGAAGAAAAGAAAAATTCCCCATTTCTTTCCTGTCTGCAAATGTTACTTTATCTTCCATTGCAGCAATGGATGCCTTTACAAGAACAAAAGGAAATGAACAGGAGGTGTAATTAGACTTCCCAACACTTAAACAGTTATAACTTTTTTTTTTTCTAGAGAAAGATGATTCAAGTTTCTTAATACATGGTATTTAACAAATAATATAGGGAGTGAAAAAGCTACTGCATATGCTGACAGCCAAGAGTCTTTTCACACAAAACTGGCAGGTAAAGACATTCTGTGGAGCAGTCTGCCTGCTTACAAATACAGACAGCTCTCAAAGTGAAGATGAAATCTGAACAATATCAAAATACAGAGTGTGCATTTGCATTGAGATTCCTAATGCTTTTACTGGAAATTTCCTTTTGATATGCACTCATATTTATAACAAGAAAACTCTCTTCTGAGATAGAATTATAACTATGAATGCAAGTTTCTACTTATTTTCACACAATTCCTACTTTTTCCAGTTTTTGACAAAAAATAAAATCACACGAAGACAACACCCCCTAATGTAATGACTAACCAGTGAAATAATTCAAATTAATGCTTCTGTAAAATTTAAATAATGCACCAGAAGTTTCTCAATGCGCTAAAGAAAAAAAAGAAAAGAATAGAAAAGTACTTATACACAGAATCCAAATGGTACAACTTTATCACATGTACTCGTCAAACCATGCCCTGCAGAAAACACACCGGATCCCATTGACATCAACGGCATCTGCACATGCAGAACAGAGAAGAGGCTTTGGCATGGCACTGCAGCTGATGGCAAATGCTTACGTCATTTTAGTCACGCCTGACACATTCATGGCAGATATGGATTTCAAGGTACATATAAATCAAGAATAATGAGCACTGGGGTGTGACACTTCAAAGAAGGGGATTAATAAATATAAGAAATGCATAATTGCATTTAGTAGTTTGGCCTTTCTTTTAATGAAGAGAGAAAATTTAAGGCTCAACAAACTAACAGATTTTTTATTTGACTAATATTAACTTTAAATAGAACCTGTTGTTAGCAATGGCATTTAAGAAAAGGAAAAACCAGAGTTAGTGAGGCTTAAAAACAGCAAGGGAGTAGAATATGTTCCAGTAAGAAAGCATATGAATCACAGAGAACTGCTTTCTGTTATAGCAACAAGATCAATTAGATCTGCAACAGCTGAAAACCATTAACTGCTGTTGGCTGCTGTTAGCGTAATGGGTTTTTTTCTGCTCAGTATTCTGGTGTCAGTTTATCACTTTACTACCCAAACAGTTCTGCCTGAAGCCCTGGTAATCTTAAATATAGAATTGTTAGGAACAAAAGAAAATCTCACAGCATACAAATTGAAGTATTAAATATTACTAACCTGTTCATAGATTAAACACAGCTTCAGCTGCCAGAATTGTTCAGTACGTTGTCAGAGATGTCTTTGTTTTATGTTTTCATTTTTTATTTTGTGAGAGGCATAGATGGTCGTCTAATGTTAGCCATGTTAATTAATTTCTAACTAGACATATAAGGGGGGGGAAATGGAGCAGGAAAAGCTTCCCTAGAAAAGCCAGCAGCAGCACTTCTTTCTTCTCCCACTTTATGGGAAAGAATAAAAATTAAGTTTGTGATACTGCCATTCTTCCCATTGTCCCAGGGTTCCTGTGCCATTCCCAAAGTTCTGTATCAACTGTGCATGGTCGTTCTCTCTTTCAATCAGCAACACATCACCTTCTCTAAAACCATGGCATCTTTTTACTTAGTTCATCTACAGCACAATTTATTAGTTTCTGATTTTCAGAAGAGAAAAATGGTATGTCTTTTTTTATGTTTTCATTTAAATATTCATAGCATAACATTCAAAGTGACAGGCGGTCTTCTAGATGAGGTTTGTTTTCTTTTGCTCATTAATGGCTCAACCTCAGGCAGCATTATTTCTGTAACTTGTCAACTCAGTTTTCTCAGTTCAGTGCTACTCCCTTTCTTCATCATCTTGGTGGCTGCTTTTACAGCCTTTCAAATTGTTGGGTGGGAAGTATCAGGAACACTACTGCTTACCCTGGGCTAAATTAATTCCTCCCATATGAGGAGCCATGTAAACAAATGTGGTTGGTTGGTGGTTGGTGGTTGGTGGGGTTTTCTTTTGCAGTAGGGGGTAGGGGAAATGAAATGCCAACACTGATTTATGTTCACAGGGTTCAATTGAGAGATAAGCCTGGCTGCTTCAGACAATGAGGTGTGGTGAAGAGATCCACCAGATAGTATTAAACACACAAGAAATGTTTGCACCGAACATTCAGACACTCCATTGACTTAGTTAGAGTCTACAAAGTAGAAGAGACCCCAACTTTGATTAAAAGGCAGCACAGGTAGCATGAACTTGGCACCACGCTGAAGCTAACTGGTGGCAGCTCTTAGGGCTCCGCAGTTTAGGTACCTGCACCGACAGCAGCTTTGGAATAAATCACCAGGAGTTTTTGTACAGACCTCTGGTGCCCCACAAAGGGTGTGCTCAGGTGATAGTTCCCGAAGAAGGGATGTGCTTGACACTCCTATCTCTGTCCTGGGTATGATTACCCCTCTGACCAGGGGGGCAATAAAATCCTGTTTTCTTTATTATCATCATCACCGTTCTCTTCACCCTACTCTTGTGCTTCAGACAGAGCGCTCTCTGTGCTTAGAATGTGTCTGACAAGTACAAGCACCTGAGATCTGCTTGCAAGCCCTGAATACGTACGTATTCAAAGGAATATGCCCCAGCCTCCCCTGCACTGCATCATTTGGATGTTCAGCATCATCAGAATATCTGGGTACCTGTAACTCAGCAGAAATTGTATGAAATTATAGGAAATCATGTTGTCAAGTGCCACCTGTAAACACAAAGAGGAAATTGGCAGCGAAAGTCTCCATGCCAGCCCTTTGCGTGCAAATAATGACACACAAATAAAAATCACAATATTTCACAATAATTGATATAGCAGCTAACCCACATTTCTTTAGTTGTCCTAACTTACATTCAAGCTGACAACACTATAGCTTCACACTTCAATGCCACTTAGTATTTGCCTGTGTCTTTAAAAGGAAAACAATTAAGGAAAGTCCTTGTGCAGCTGAGACAAGGAGGTGGAGAGGAGACAGAGAATAATGCAACTATCTATCTAAGGCTCAGTTAAATACCAAATTTTGTTTTCACCTGGCATGTATAGTGCTGCTAATTAGTGAAGCGTGCATTTACAATAGCCAGCCAGGAGTGCAAACAATGTTTCATTTTCTTTTCCTGCAGACATGGATTTTTTACAAAAAAGGGAGAGTACATCCAAAGCTTGTGGGTAGCGCACAAGCCAGTGATGCAAGAAGGGACCCTTGCCTGGTCCAGTACCAGAAGCAGCAGGTATGACAACACGGATTGAGGCTTGAGCTCCGGCATGAAAGGCAGGAACATTCTGCTACCTACAAGGTCCCCATTATCACAGCTCTCATGCCTGAAACTAGACGACTAAATAAATGTTTAATAACCCCCTGAAGTATCCTGCCTTCAAAATGCAGCTCAGGAGCTTGATAAACATGCATCCCAGGAGCATTTGGAATTGCCCCAAATGGACGATTTTCATCTTTTCTGAACAAGGGCTTTTGTTGACTTTACATTGCAGAGTTTTAAAGTAACAGCATTTGTATGTATAAAAATATCATAGATTCTTAGGTGTCATTATTTCAGAGAACTCCTGCCACTGAATGCTGCAAAGAAAATGGACAATACCAGAGAGAAAAAAAATACTAAGCCTTTTTTTTTTTTTTAAAACCACTATTAATTGTATATATTACAAAGAAAATAAGCAAGCAACTGTCTAAGAAGTCACAATCTTCTCCCCTCCCTCCCTTCCTAGTTTAGGAAAAGCTCTTAAAATCAGCTGGTGTGCTGTTAACAGGGACTTGAACAACTGCCTACAATCCTTTTAAAGAAAGGAGTCCTTCAGAAGGAGGACTCAGAAGAGTAAATGTATAAGCTCTATTTCCCAATAGCGATGTAATATAAAACATTGCATTTTTGCTGTAAAAAAATAATGTATCTGTCTTGCTTAACACTGAAGGCTAAAAGGAAGAAACAATTTCAGGAAGCAATTACAACCCTTCATGCGCAGGTTTAAATAAACTTCAATCCATGATTAAAAACAAACCCAAAAGACTTCTTAACACAGATGTTACACAAATGGTCTAATGCCTTATTTCCTTAACTTAACTGAATCGAGTCTATTCTAAATTAACCTTGCTTTTTTTTTTTTTTTGTGATGTGAATCTGAAATCTAGGAGGCATTCTTTAAAATTCTGATGGTGGGCAGGCCTTTGAACAACATCAACTACTGTGAAAGGGCTGACAAATGTATGCTTATAAATTACCATGAAACAGCAGAGAAATCACTCTGCTAGCTAATGCATATTGAGACATTCCTCTATTTTTTGTCTGTTAATCAGATAGATGCTTGAATGGCAAGCATAAAAGAAGATATTGCCCATATAAATTGGCTCACGATGGTCTGTTTTTACATCAAACATTAAATCTATATTGACAGAACACTTACTGATAAAAATACAAATCCCTGGCATTCTTATACAAAATGGTGTTTCTCCGTGAAATAATGGGGTCATTTTTATTCTAGTTAGCAAGAAAATACCAGTTTACTTTAGAAAACGTATGATCATGGTGCAGAAGTATCCTGCTCTACAATAAGTAATACAAATTCAACTCTGTAGAACAAGAACTAAGCAACTGTTCGAATACCAATGACTGAAGCTTTAGTGAAGACTAATATGTTACATCACATTTAAAATTTTGAAGTGTTGGCTTATTTTAAACCTAGGCAGAACATTTTAAATGAAAATGCGATAAAAATGGCTTTTAATAGGACCAACAAAATTTTCACGTGCGGAATCCTAGCTAGCTCTCAGTATCTTCTGGTGTAAAAATCTATTAGCCATTCAGTTAAATATTACAGTAGTGCCTGAAAATTTTCAGAAATCCTTACACTTTCCTGTCATTATTAACAGCTTGAATACTGATTTTTGTTTGCTATAATAAGATAATTCATCTATTAAAAAAAAGATATGTCTAGTAAAACAAATAATTGAATCTATTAAAACCATCACAAGCAGAGGCAAAGTATATGACTGTGTTTATTTCTGAAAACATTCAGTGAACATTGAATACTTGACCTCAGGAAAATTACTAGCCTAGACTTTGGCATTGGAAGGTTTGCAACCCTTAGATAGAAGATGAAAAAAGTGGTTTGCTGTTTTCAGTCCCAGGAAATATACCGCATTTTCCACATTTCATCTAAAGAATAGAGTAGGAGTCTAGAGCCAAGCTGGAAAAAGCCAACGAAACAGCCTAGAGATAGACAGGTGGATAGACATACACATACATAATTAAGTGTTCTGCTAAACAATTAGGCCTGAATTAATTGTGTTTTAATAGACACATGATAACTGAATTTTCCTTGTAACCCTTCTTTTTCCCAAATACAGAAATACTGGGAAATCCTGTCTCATCACAAGTAACACCAAAGAACAAACATTTTCTTCTTTGCTGTTACCAGGAACAGAATAAAAAAAATAATTTCATTTGGTAAAAGCTATTTTAAAATTTGAACCCTTCTTAGCTAAATACATCTTCAGTCAAATACTTCTATTGTGAAGCGAAGTGCAAGAAACACGGCGAGTGCAAACAAGTGCCTTTTCTCAGGAGAGACTGTTCAAATGTTAGTCCCGGTCCCCTGGCAGCTCACAGGCTAACGCTGCCCAAGTGTGAGCATGGTGATGACTCTCGACTGCTCTCCAATACCAAGAAAGAGGGGTTACAGTGCTTCCATGGACTTTTTACCCTCCTTCCTGCCTCAGAGAATATCTACTGACTGACTAATCTGGTAAACTATACAACTGGATAAGTTGTTTTATATGATCGCTAGGGTAGATCAAAATGAGAACCGCTTTGGAACTTGCAGAGCTGGCATCCTTCCATGTATAGCATTTCAAGGGCTGAAATAAATCGTGCTGCCAAGATAACAGCAGAGAAGACTGAATAATAAGAAAGTATTTCTGACATGAATTTAATTTTTAGTTCATAATTAAGCTGCAATTAAATTTACTCTTTGGGGAGAAAGCCAAGCTTCAGGCCACTACAATGCTGCCCTACCTGTATGTGAAGTTTCGTACCACTGTGTATTTAGTTTACATTATTGGTACAGGGTTCGATGATAACCTGCATTGTACACAAAAGAAAGAAATCACGTTAAGGTCTTTGTTATCTGCCAGTGTAACTGGTAGTTTCTGGTACAGCTTTGTATGTGTGTCATTAAGGGTAATTCCAAAGCAGACACTTTTGACTCTGAATAACATGTCAAATTCTACATTCCCATAGCAAAGAACATATTAAGAGGGCAGTAAAATCAACTGTGCTAAACACACTGAAAGTAATTTTTAAAAGGAAGAGAGCATTAGTTCATTTAATGAAAGGCAGCACGTGGGCTTAGGGAGATGGTACTTGAATTTACCTCTCTATAGCAACGGTAGTTTTGCCATCCTATCTAGAATAGGAGAGCACAGGATCAGCACAACAATTTTAGATGTCTCTTCTTGTACCCAAGAGATTATATGAAGAAAAGACAAGCTTGTTGAAGAAGGGAAAAATTATAACTTAACAAAGAGACAGCCTACAGCTGTCACTCAGGAACCAGACGGGAAAATGTTCTGGTATATTACCATTTTCTGCAAGGTTTATTTTTGTAAAACTGAGGGTAATCTCAATGTCTACACTACCAGATATAGATACTAGGAATGAAGCATTAAACAACAATTAAGGTATAGCACCTAAATAAATACTGTTTTCAGAAGTACACTCACTGTGTTTCATTCATGTACTTCCATTTTTGATATCTATGCTTCAAATTTAAATGTAAATGGATTAAGGACAATGCTAAAGCCCTCCTAAGTGTATATAAAAAGAAATACTAATTTTGGTCAACAGTTTGCTTGTAGGGTTTGAAAAATCACCTGCAATCATAAAAGATTTTCTAAGCCCTATTCTGTGAAATATCCTGTGAAATATCTTCTTTCATAATGATGGGATTTTTATTTGGAAACTTAGTTTTAGGATCCGACTTCATAAAGTACCCTGTTTATCCTTAGTGGACTTCACAAAACTTCACATTTCCCTCCTTTTGTAACAGAAATACTATGTCAAGAGTGTTCTTACGCATTCCCTCCTTTGCCTGTTAGACAGGCAGGAGGATTTCTAATGGGTAAGGGTCTGGGGTGTGGGGGACCCCTGTTAAGAACACTGCCTTCTCTGTGAGATGAAGCTTTTTTGAAGAGAAAGTTTTCCAGACGTTTCATAAGGCTGTTTAGACTCTGGCTTCATGTAATTACTCAGGCACATATGTTTAGCATGGAAACTGTGTTGGTGGGGGGGGTCTTTATCCCGACTCCTCGCATGCTTTGGCTTAGGTATTGTCCAGGTAAAGACTAATCGTTGTACTGTTCATCACTTTCAATAAAGTCACCATCTGAAATAAAGTATATCCATGTTTGAGAGACTGCAGCCTTAAGGAGAGAAAGCTGTAAGGAGAGAAAGGCAAGTGTTTCCTTGCCCTGAAGCTTACACCAGTGTCTTGGACGGGATACAGCACTTCATCGGAGAGGGAGCTGCTTTCACGCAGTCTTAACTGCATCTCAACCAAGATGTTTTGCCACTGGAGCTATGCCTGCTGCTGGCACAGTATTTTCCACCTTATGACTGAAACACTCACAATGGCAGAACTTGAAAGCATAAACCAGACTGAGTCCCGTGAATGAGATCAAAGCCACGTCTTCCCCCCCCTCTTTTTTTTTCTTTTTGCTTGAAGGCTTTGTTCTAATAGTAATAGTCAGCAGAAAAGCAGAATAGCCTGATGATTACTCTGTTTTTAACAGATGACTCATCCTTTGATGAATCTTGAGGGAAAAGAGCACTGGGTTTGCTTATGTCTTTCCTGGAGTAGCTTCAGGCCTTGGTGAGTCAAGCCTCATGCGCTCAGAAGCACAAGTCCACAGCATTTACCACTGTGTCAGTAATGAGCATGTTTTGCATCAGCTAGCATACATTCCTTCTTGAGGCATATATTTAAACCATATTACTTCAGCAAACATTAGATAATTGACGCTTCTTAATTCTAGTTTCATCTCATACCTTCTCCTTTAAGTTTTAAAATAAAAGCTGTTTCCAGTGCTTCAGGTTTGTTCCATGCTGCATTATTCCACCAAATACATCTGTCAAGAACCCAGTGAAAATGTTCTGCAAGTTCCTCACTGGGCTAAAAAAGGGTTAAGTAACCAATGACTTTAATACAGTTTCACAATAAAGCGGGGTATTTACAGATTTTCTGTGCACTAAGAACAGAAGATAAAGTTGGGCCAGATAAAAAATATGGTTTAACCTCGAAGTTCAACGTGTTTAGCTCTGAACTGTACGTGGGCGCACAGCAAGCAGTTATATTGCTGCTCTCTTGACAAAGTCTATGGCAGCTCAGATATGGTTGTTAAGTACATGTGGTTTAAATAGGGAACACAGCTTTCTACAGTGAGGAGTTGCTTGTACTAATTAGGCTCTCATATGTTCAAGCCACTTTTGTGATTCAGTTACATAATATGAATGTTCCTTTTCAGATGTGTCCTACACACAAGATCACAGCAAAACAGATGCACAGGAAGAAAAGTGAGGAAATGGGGGGGGGGGGGAAGCAAGCTTTCTCAGTCATTTTGAGTTCGTACCATTGTATTTGATTTTTCAGACCAAATATCTTCAAGATTTCAAAATCCTTTTTCTATATTTTGCATTCATCAGTCTATTATAGATTTTAATTGAAATTGAATAATATTGAGTGCATATTTCAGCTGTAGTGGAATTTTTCTGCACATTTGCATGTCGTAGTGACAGCTAAAGTCTGCTATTAAGTATTCTTGTAGAATACTTCAGTTATTGTTTTGTTTGCTTGTCAACTCTCTTCTTAAAGATGGCAAATAAAAAAATACAACACCGAAATCTGTGAGTGTCTAATTGTTATCTAGGCTTTACAAAGCAGACAGGGAAGTATTTGAAAATGGTTTTTATATGAAATATATTACTGGAAGATAATGTATTGATATGGCTTTTGCTGTTCTAGCATCACTGCATATGAAAAATTTCAGGAAATTTATCTTTATAACCACCCAGCAAGATAGGAAAACTCATTATTTCCATTTTATACACAGGCAATTAAAACAAACCAAGTCTAAGAAACCATGACATATTATGAAGAAATGTGGAACTGAACTTTTGTCTTCCAAATCACACACTAGCACTCACATCATACAAACCTAATTGCTTCTTTTTCTAGACATCAATAGCAACCAGCCTAACTGAAGGAGTACATTAGAAGGTTCAACTGTAGAAATTATCTTTCACACAGAATGTATTCCCGATATATTTTTGAGATTGAACAATTCTTCAACTATCTTTCCCTATCAACCCAATCCCCACAATTACCTAAACCTACAAATAAGGCCAATCAAAGCTATCTCAACTATGAACCAAAATTACAAACTGACCATATAAGTACTTGGAATGAGGATGTTAGCCTTTCCAAATGATTGAATTGGGAGTTCAAGTTCGGAAGATGTCCTTTGCTTGCTTTCTCAAAAATGATGCACTGCATGTAAATGTTTCACTTGCTCACATCCAGTTTACCAGTTATCTACATTGTTCTGTAAGAATAACTCATGTTGTTCATTACCACTCCCCCACAATCACTTGTGCGAAGCAAACAGTGCAAGGAATTTTATTTCTACCAGCCTATTGACTAAAATGTTGCACAACACAGAATGAAGAACTGATTCCAATGAGATCCCAATAAAAAACGTGCCTTGTTTACAGGTATATTGACAACCCTTCATTTGCCAATTTCTAATCCAGCTAGAATGCCAGATTCATCTTGCATAATTATTTCTAAATAAAAATGTTATGCAGTACTTACAGAATTCTGTGTACCTTATAGTAACAATAGTAGCTTTCATCAGCTGAAGTTTTAATCTGATAAAGATGGATGTACAGTTAAACAAATATTGACTGGTGTATGTTACACCTCTCTCCTTTACTTCTGTATCAATGGAGACCTACATCAGCCTTTCCATTACTTCACCTAGGAACGATGTCAAGGACAGGCTATGATGACATCAATAATTTTTGTTCAAGTTAAATACTTGCTTACGGACAAGAGTAAAATATTGAATTTCAACTAAATTAAGAAGAGGGGACTTTTTCCTAAATAAGAGTTTGCTGGACTGAAGACTTCTGAATGTTGGCTTTTAATTCTGAATTAGTTTCCCCATTTCTTCAGGAGCTTACGACATACCTCACACAAGGAAGACAGAGCAAGATTCTGGTTGTTGTTATCAAAGTCTTTTTTGATGCTGCATTTGCCAAAATGGTGCAGGGAATTGTCTGAAAAGGGAGGACAGAAAGAAGAAAGAGAAGGAGTAAAGGGGAAAGAGGGAGAATAACAACTTCCCATGGAAGGAGAAACACCTCTAAGGTCAGGTTTCAAGAGTTTCAGTTGTAGGCTGACTACCTCCCTGTCCGTGAACTTCTAGGACACTCTATGGCATTAACATTAAAAGTTTGGTAAAGGAGAGCAATTTCAAATGACTAAAACTCGTATGTGCAGTTACTCATATAATGAATACCATGCACTTTCTTTGCCAACACTGTTAATGCTCAGTCCTGAATCTTATTTCCCTGCCTTTATGAATATGACATCAAAATCAAGATTCATGTAGGAAGCAACCCAAGGCAATTACTGTATTACAGTAATTACTGTATCTACACTGCATTTTAATTCTCCACATTCTGAGATGTACAATTCCCAGTTATGCCTTGGTTGCAACCAGGATGTGGAAGAGAGGACCCAGGTGCAGGTTCACGAACAAGTCTGTAGACTAATAAAGTAACACCTTAAAGAAACTTAATACTGCCTTCCACTCAGCCATGTATGCAAAACACACATTATCTAGAAACTCCTCTGCACAGGAAAAATAATTAGGCCTAGTTGTGTTAAACAGAAGATAAAGAAAATACCTACAAGGATATGATTATAAGGAATGTGAGCAGATTGTCCTCTTTCATTCAGAATCTTATCATGTAAAAGAGGATATACTTGATGTAAAGCTATATTTGGCTAGACTTAGACTGGCTGAATGAATCTAAGCCATCATTTCAGTTTATTTAATTTAAAAAGCAGGTCAAAGTGCTGCTTTCAGCTACCTATTAATATTGAAAGGATCTTCTGGTTATTACAGTTATGCTCCAAAATGTCTTCAAAGCTTTACAACTTCACTAAATTGTATGTCCTGCTGAACAAAAAGAATGATGACTAAACTTTTTTTTTTTAAGACTTAGGAGTGCAAAAAGATCATTAATAACACTAGACGAAAAAAGAATTAGCTTATAACTGCTTGATGTTTTCAACCAAATGTATCTGAAAACACCACTTCAAACTAATGGGAAAGAAATGTTTCCATTAAAAATAAATTCTCCCAGTTCCTCTCTCTTCCTTCCTACTCGAGTTGCCATGTATTTAATTTGAGAGCATCTCTTTCCTCCATGCAGAAAGTCCTAATAAAATTATTAACCAAAGAGTAAAAAACTCTGGAAAGACTATTTAAAATCATGTTCTACAAAAAATAACAGCAGCATTACATTTAACTTTATAGAATTAAAAAAAGACTGATAGCATTTTTTTTTTTAATTTGAGGGATCAGAGATCAAAACAGAGAACAACAAAAGTTGGATTTTAGCAAAATTACACCTCCCCTATTACACCATCTATCCTGCAATACCTTGAGATCCTGCTACTCAACTTCACTACGTCCTTCAGCTGTTCATTCATATTTTACCTACAGCGATGTTAAAATGAGTATGAAGAGTTGGAATACTTCCATAGTAGAGCTTGGTACACACTATGTTGCAAATGGGTTAAGGACTGAGAGAAGATACTCTTTGCATTACAAGTTGGTATTAGACCCTGGTTTTGAAAACTTGTATACACTGTGAAAAGAGGACTAAGTGGAGTGGATAAAGTTAACCAGGTGCCTAAGTTTTTGTAGGATCACAACCTTATTACTATATTAAGTGTGGTTTGCTTATTTTTGAGGACTAGAGGGTTACCACAAGCTCAGTTTTGGCCTTCTCCAGATCAGATTCACTATAACGTGATGCTCCTCTTAATCACACCATAAACACGAGAAATTTTTTTTGTAAAGACAGAGAAGGAGAGAGAGAATTGAGTATTATTTCAGCTAATAATTATTACCTCATCAAAACGGAAATTCCCAGGCTATTTACCATTACCAGTATAAGCAGATTGCTTTGTGGAGAGAAAAACTGACAATCATTCAATATTCTTTTAATAATACTGCAAGTTCCTGTTTGATAACAGCAATAGTCTCATTTGTTCAATTTATAACTAATCAACAGCAATCATTTAATATTTTGAAGTGAAGAATTCTATTAAGAAAATGCCATTGTGTGCAGGATGATAAAGGCTATCTGTTCACAAATTAATGCTTTGCTTCAGAATTAAACGTCAAGGGTTGTCCTCCAAACAAGGGCAGATTTGATGGGGAGGCTGAGGGGAGTACAGTACAGCCCGAGTGCTCTAGGCGATTTCCCATCTGTATCGTGGATACATCCAGCCCTGTCAAACCCCAAGCCTTCTCTAAGTCTGGAAAAAAAATAAGAGACTTGGCTAAGTGACTTTGAACTTGTTTGATTTACAGAGTTGCAACAAAACCTCGCCTATTTCTACTGTAAAGAAAAAGATGCATTTTTGCACAAACCGTTCCACTTGTTAGTAAAAAAAAAAAAAAAAAAAAAAAAGAGCCACATGAAAATTAGTACAAATCCAAAATCAGTATTTTACTGGCAAATACAGAAACAAAGGCTAATCCAGATGTATCTCTGGTCTGCCAGGGCAGAATCTGAGACACCCAAGCAGCCCTGGAGTTCCTATATGAAATTAAAGTGTGACTACGCCTGACTGAAAGCAAACCAATCCTTTTTTTTTAAAAAAAAAGAAAAAAAGGTTAGGTGGAAGAAAGTAAAATGTTAGAGCTTTAATTTGATACTATAAATCTTTCAACCTCATTTTGTCCTAAGTAGTCCCTGCTTCCACTAAAAAGGACAAACAAGTATAAACCGTTTACATGAAAAAAAAAAAGGTTTGTGGAAGCAATCTCTAAACTGTGTAACTAAATTCTTCTCAGACAACGGAAAAAGTATTAAACAGCTTGTTGAACAGCACTGGAGTAAAATCCATCAAATTTGAAAACTACAGACATGTGAGAACTTAGAAGGGGCCTCTAAATATACATTCACATTTTTATCAGACTTAAACGCTTGGCTGTTTTTACATTGCTGCTTATAGTAATAATTTTCAATATATCATCACAGCATCTAACAAACACATCGAAAAATTATTTCTGTCATATATTTGAACTGACAAAACACTGAAACGTTAAATACATTATCTGAAGCAAGTTGTTACTTAAGCATTAAGCTAATGAGACAGTCAAAATATTACAAAATTATAATCTCATCACAAATCAGATCACAATGTATCTTGGCTAATTAGCACAGAAAACCAATAATAAATTACTTGTATTTCTTGTTGTCCACTAAATTGCCTTTCAACATATTTTAAACAGTTCTAAATATGAAACCACTGCTTCTCACTAATAAACAGTTGTTAAAATACCAAATTTCTATTGTTTTAAAGTGTTTAGTCTTGGAAAGCTCTGAACCCAAAGTTTTTTCTCTGAGAAGGGGAGCAATGGATGTTTTCAGAAGATATGGTAATAACAGCTTTTATCTAACACAGCTAAAATCTGTGCTGTTATCTAATAACTAAAGGCATAAGGTCACTACAGATAACACTGTCCAAGCGCTTCCAGCCCAAACTCAAGTGCAGGTCCACAGAGCAGCATGAACATTCACTCAAAGTTCAGGTCTAGCATAAGGCTGAAAGCTCTGTTCTTCCCAGAGAATTTCACTGAATTTCACTGAATTTTTGGAGTTGGAAGGGACCATAGAGATCATCTAGTCCAACTCCCCTGCC
>JAOTQQ010000012.1:37677445-37689817 GCA_026546715.1 Gallinago undulata | reverse complement strand
TTGTCATTTTGCTGTCCACTAGGACCCCCAGATCCTTTTCTTCGGAGCTTGTCTCCAGCAGGTCCATGCCTAACCTGAGAAGGCACGACGATTCCCATACCTCCCCAAACTGGGCTTCTCAAAACAAATTACAGCTAAAATTCTGGTCAATTCAACATCAGGGGGGAATCCAGGGGTCTCGTTTTCACCAGTTGTCCTATGTCTCATCACACAGGTGCAGATTGGTGTGATGATCTGATTATCTCCTTGTTATTCCATAATCCTAACTTTCAGACATCCATGTTCATTTACTGCTTTTTACATGATGGTACAGAAAATGAGGCAGTAGACTCTCAAGAGTTAAAAAATCATAGCAGAAAGACCGTTGCCTTCTGTGACATTCACCCACTGAAGAGCTTCGCAGCTGCAGCTACGGATGAAAGCACTAAGCAACACCTTTTGGTGAATTTGGGGGAGGTGAATGAGTAACAGTTGATGCTGATCCTGACACCAGGGAAAAGAAGTACCTATGAATTATATTCAGACCCTACAGAGTAAATAAGCAGATGAGTGACACATACTTCTTATAGAGACAAAATGTCATTTAGTGGAGGACAGGAATGTTCAGAGGAGAAGCATCAAAGAGCCTAGTGAAAGTGGTTGTGGGAGAGAAACAGTGAGAGAAAATGTTTTCACCCTGCATCACATTTCACTTCTTTCACTGTTCAGCCTCACGTCCTTTTTCATGGGACCACCTGCCACACGAGATGCACTCACAAGGGGAAAGTCCCTAACGCGAGAAGATCCCTGTGTCAGGACAGAGACTGGTGAAAGAGGAACGAAGATGATGACTATTACTTTTCAGCAAAGTGAATGGAAACACTTTCCGAGGTTGAGTCAGAGCACTGACACACTTTCCGATGCATGCATGCTCCCTCCCCCATCGCTTCCTATGCGGACCCACCCCCCCCCTAAAATAAATAAGTCAAAATCAAACCCAGCAAACTGCTCAGTTATCAATTCAAAGTGGCAACTGCCTCCTGAAATTAATTAAAATAGCCAGACTGGCCACTCTTCTGCTAGTTAGTTCTGGGTGTGTCCCCCCCCGCCCCCATACTACAATTCTTCCTCAATCTGCTTTCTTTCCAGTCACTTCTAGCCCGAGCATCCCCAAGTCTCCAAAGTGGGTGGTTTTGGGTTTTTTTATAGAGCTGATATACCCCAGAAGACTTTATTTGCATCTGTAAATGATAAAGACCCTTCAAAGGGTTCACAGCAGATGGGGAATGAATGGTGGCGGTTGGGCAACTCTGAAGAGGTGAGCAGCACTGAAAGCAGAGAAGCAATTGGAACAGATGATTCGACAGCACAGGAGAAAATTCTTATTTTAGGCTTCTAAGCTGTGCTGGAAAGGGTACGGTTGCCCCCTGCAAAGGAGCTCCCTGGGGAAGAGCTCATTGTACTGGCAGTGGGAAACATGAAGGCAGGGGAAGTATGAGCTCAGACGCAGAGACAATGAGCACAAGGCTCCTTCCAGAGTGACTCACCCAGCCTCTGGGACGGAGGAAACCGATCGCGCCATAAATCAGCATCTTTTGCTAACTATCCAAGTAGTGGCACTTGGCAGTGGGGAAAGCAGCTGTTCACTCCTCCTAACAGCTCATGGGATGGTGCTGGGAAGTGGCAGTTAAATAGAGGTTCGGGGGAGCTGACATTTGGTGACAAGCCCAGAAGGAAATAGTACAATAAGATGCTTAAAGGAATTAGTTTGCCTTTGCATAAATAATACACAACTGGATCAATGTAATATTACAATAACACTAAGGTTCTGCTAAAGCACAAGAAGTTTTTTCAAATTTGTGGGCCACTGAACATTTTTCTTGTAAGTAAGAGATCATTTTTATGTAATTCATGTGCCAGCAACGCAGTTTTCTCATAACAAAGCCCAATCCAACATTTAATAGAAAGAGAGAGAGATTTTGGAAAAACACAGTCTTTCACACAGTTATTAGATTTTAAGTAATAAAATTACATGCAAACTAATTGGAAAAATCCTGGTATGTATTCCTCAGCTTTACTATTTTTACATTTAGCATGGTAATGCTTAGGAGTCTGCAGGGAGGAGTCCCTTTTCTCATTGGCATTGTTGTCATCTCCTGCTTTGAAAAGCCAAAGTGATTCTGCTCTCACAGAAGGCAAATAACACACCAGAATACTGAACTGATGCACCAAACACATTAGTTTCACTATTAATTAATCAGCACCAATGGTTTGAGAATAAGATTTTTTACTAGAAGTGCCTGCTTTCACAGCTTGTCTTACAGACTGGTGGTTACATATGTCTCCTCTAAGCAGTTTCTCTTCTAGCCCCAGAAGAATGGGGGGAGATCAGTTTTATTCTGTACTGACTGTTTTTAGTTATTATCTTATCAAAACCATCAAGGATAAAACCTAAAATATCATAAAGTTTTTTTCAGTTATACTCACCAAACAAATCTGATGTAGATAGCTGAGCCAGGAAAGCTCACCCTAGACAATGAGTATCAGACTGGGTACTCTCTAGCCAACCTTCCACCTCTGCCTGTGTGTAGACCTCTGCAACTCAGCTACGTGTTCAACAGCTCCCAAGCTTCTGGTTATGTGAAGTTCCTTGCTTCTCCAACTGTCAGGAGGACCCAGTTCCCAACTGGAACTTTTCAGTCCCCTGTGATCTCATTTCACACATGGGAGCTGAAGCAAAGGACAAATGGGTTTCATACCACATCAAAAGTTTTGAAAATCAGAAATCCTCTACCTCCCAGATTCTTACCAGGGAGCCATAAAAATAATTTATTAAAAAAAAAAACCACAACAAAACAAACAAACCTGAACAGGAAAAGAGTGAGAGGTCCTCGTTCCTTGAGAATTACATTCATCCATTTCAGAGGTAACTAAACATTCTGAAAATCATTTAACTGGTTTTGTTTTGGAAAAAGGCAAAGAATGGCAGGCAGAAAAAGAGAGACAAATGCTCCCCATCTCCTCTCCCTCTCCCTCTTCCCTTTCCCAGGAAATGCAATTTCCTTTAAATATCTGGGACAATCTGCCAAAACTGACACTACTCCCTCAGAAAGAGAAGTTTATCTCTCAGGATCCCAAGTTGAAATAGCCATATTTACAGATAAATAAGCAGCTGAGTACCAATGCCCCATCCCTGAAACCAAGAGAAACACTGCTAATGTGAATACTGAAATATCTAACATATTCAGAAAAACTTCATAAGAGAGCCTTGTTTGAGAAAGAGAACTCATAAAATCATTGAGAAATCTTTCCTGCACTGGGAAAAATATTTCTTCAGCTTTGACAATCTGGGAAAACTTTAGCTGTTATAGTAAGCACAAGATGAAATTGAAAAAAATAACCCCGAAACAAACAATCTCACTTTTAGCCTTTCACACATTCTCAGTGCTTGAATTTCTCCTACCAAGAGGTAGAACAGCCTTGAGAGGATGAGCAGCACTGTCTGAAACCATGGAAACTGTAGTTTGCCTGTTTTTCTTAAGAGTTGGGCAACAGGCCCTGCCTGAAATCTAGTTTCCACAAGGTTTTGCAATTAGAGAAGTCAAGTATGAATGCAGCAAGTTAGGGAACAAAAATAAACAACATTTCATACTTCATCCTAAGAGTTTCTGTGTTATTATGAAAGTCTTTTCAGAACAACCCTTCGAGACTGAAATTTCTGGTTTATCTGATTTTCTAACCAATAGCACTTGCAATTTAAAGAAAAATAGGGTAAAGAGCTATTCCAGTATGACACAGGTAGTTTGCAAAACAGAAAAAATATGTATCTTATTTTTTGGTATTTGATGTCTATTTTGAAATAAAAATTTCATTGGGAGACTAAAGAGCAAGAATCCAGTTCTGCAATTTATCTGGAGAAAGACACATGCAGATTGGAAAACAGGAGCTACGGACAAAGTCTTTCAAGACAAAATCCTTCATAAATGTTGACTAGAATTTCCCCCGCCACTCATGCAGAAACTGGCTAGATGTTCAGAAGGAGGTACCACAGAAAAGACATCAACTACCAGACAGCTGCTGCAGCAACCTACATTTTTAGTTCTCAAAATTGCAAATTAACCTTTCATTCCCTTTTGCCCTGTCCTTGAATTCCTTACTTTGAATTATACAGAAGAGCAGACAAAGAGGATAGAAGAGATGAGTTGTGACCCTCAGAGTACTACAATTTGTTGCACAGATTCTTCTGCCTTCTCTTTGTACCCTCTGCTACACAGCAGCTGCTGGGCAAGATTCAGCCGCAGAAAGCAGAGAAGCAATTCCAGTTTCCGCTGCATCCACAGCTCCTTCCCCAGAGGCACGAAGACTTTGTCGTGATACGTATATGAGGCTCACCAGGGTAAGTGTACTGACATTGTCAGACTGAACAATTTCCTCTCTTTGCCTCTGTTCCTTCATACTTTAAAGCTTTTTAACACAAGGACTGTTCTTTTTCTTCTGATCATACCTGAGACTCATTAGTCCATCATGGTCTCAGTAAGCACTCCACTGTAATAAGAATGGAGAGCGGGGCAAAAAGATCATAAGTAAATCCGTAAGTAAATTTATGGCAAAAGAGGGAAAATATATTTGAGGTTTATGAATATGATGCTATTGCTTCACTAAAAACAAAAGCCAAAATAACAAAGCTGGCATTTTGCTGAAGAACAAATGAATAAAGAAGACTTCTTAAGAAGCTCTGCATGAGCAGGATTTACTTTGAATCACGGTAAAGTGCAACAGAAAGCAGATCTATTGAAGAGAAAAAAGTGCACAAGCCAAACAGAATCACCACACTTATTCCTAAGACCATTTATTTTCATAACAAATGCAGGGTGGTTGTGCTTATCTGTAAATAAATAAATACATAACATTTTTGCAAAACATATTTCTGCATCAGTGCTGGATCAAGGAATTCTTGGATTCCGTGACTTCATGAGAGAGATGCATCTTATCTCTGCTAGACCAAGGGCAACAGCCATCGGTTTTTAGCACACACTGTCCCTCGTCCCCCTTCTCAGGTAGAAACATACTGGAAAAAAATCCACTTGAAGACAAGGAAAACCACCTTTGAAGTAATGTATGAGAAACTGAGTTTCAGACTAGAGCGAGTGAACGCAACAATGGACACACACCTCCTCTTCTCCAGCATTTTCACTGTTCCCCCTTCCCTCATAATATTTAGAAGATGCAATAATAGGACATCTCTTTTCATATATATATACACACACACACACTTTAGCGTCAGCTTAATAGACCTTTTGGGCTGTTGGGATAAATAGGTTGCAATTTAGTAAAGGTGTTGATTGAAATTCACAGCTCGCTTACACTGCTTAGCTGACCAGACCTTGAGGACAAAGCTTTGGAGTTTTCACTTTTACTCTCCAAAAGCCTAACAGACAAGGTGAAAAACACGCTTGGTTTCTCTTTTAAATAAAGCAAGATCTTCAGGAGGAAAACTGTTCACGGACTCAAAATATCAGCAAAGATCCAGGAACAAGGAGGGAGACTTGCATTCAAACACTGACCTACTTCCTATTATAGCTTTCCTCCTCGCTGAAGAACACACAGTGCTTCTTTAGTAAAACTGAAATGCTGTGGCATATGCTTCTGTAGACAAATAAAATGCTGACAGGCAATGCAGCAAACTGAGCCACGCCACTTTTTCCTCCCGTGAAAGCCCTTTAAACGTCAGTATTACATTATTCACTCAGATAATGACAGAATACTTTATAAATGGGACAGAAAGTCAATTATTCTACACATTCATCCTCACAAGCAAGAATGTAAGATCGATGTGCCTATAACCTATTTTATAAATACTTTAACAAAAAACAAACAAGAGAATTAAGTTCATAGTTTCTTAACACTCTCCAGAGCTGCTAATGTATGTACTGTAACTCACAAAGGCTATTTATAGAGGCGAGCTTCTGCAGGGCATTCTTAGAAAATCGTTTTTATTAACCCTCGGATACAATGTCTGTTGAAGCCCCGAGGATGTGTTACAATTAATAATTGGTGTGAAATTTGAATTTCAACAGTTTTTTTTTTATTACCCAGACATAAAATGCTGGTTGACACTTTGCGATTCAGATGAAACACTAAGTATTATTTGATTAAAATCAACAAAAGAGCAATAAAATCTACCAGTCCTAAATACCCCAGTGTTAAACGCAACATGTCTCCTAGTCACCGGGATATGCAGCAGGTATACTTGTTGAGAAACCTGCACAGCACAGCTGCGACTTGCAAACATGCACATTTAAAAGAGCAGGATTTATTTTGAAGCAAAGTGGTACAGGCTTAATATTAAATACATTATCTTCAGCAGTTTGGAAATGAACACAATGGCTAGCATTCATTGCCTCAATTTTCATTTGCAAAAATAAAATGTTTGGGTTTTTTCGTAAAGCAGAGTGTACCTTAGTTGTGCTATGAAAAATAAGACAAATTCTAGAGAGATCCTTTTGTCAGGTTATCCTAATTATTACAATAAAACATGTTTATTTCTTTGTTGCCTACATACAATACATTACATCTACTTACAGTTGCTAAATTTAGGATTATCCCTACATGGGTATATTAAGCCTGAAAATGAAATGATTCTAGAATATGCTACCAAATCTCTTTAAATAACTGAAATGTATATTCATTAAGTGTCATGCTGTTCCAATGGATAACTCCTCTATTTTAAAGAAATTAGTCCATAAAATATATGCATAAAGTTTAGGGGTGCAACTATTAAATCTAATTAAAGAGACCTTACCAACAGTTTCTTTCTGCAAATTTACACCAGCCTTTTAAAGTTAGACAGAGCATAGTTAAATGTATTTAGCAAAGATACATGACAGAGGGAGTTTTTTTGTTAGTCTTCTAAAAATATTTTGTGCTAAATATATTTGCCATATATTTAAATTACACTGGGAATGCTTTCAAGCAATCTCCTTTCAATGCATTGTCAAAAAAGCCAGTGTAGTACAGTTAAAATACTGTCTAAATAACATGGAATATTTAGGAAGATTCATTGAATATTTTAACAGCTCATAAAAATCTGCAATGGGATTTTCTGCTGTACCTTGCTAAACCTGCACTTAGTCTTGCATATTAAAAAAAAGAATGTAGCACTGAATTCCAGTAAACATCCTCAATAATTAAGGACAGATGAACAAATGCTTTTGAAAATAGTTTAAGTCATAAAAAAAGATTAAAACAACATTTATGCAAAAAATGAATTAAAATATTATTCAAATTCTTGAATATGAAAGATATTCCAACAATTTGGGCACAGTGTATTTTCTCCAATATGAACACTCCTGTCTAATGGTGAGACAATACACAAGTTTCTTTTGCAGAGGTTACCAGAAGCTATCAGAATGGATTATTGACATATTAACTTTCTCATACTGAAGCACAAGTATAGCCCCAGTACGAAAACCTGTCACAAGAGCATATGAAATCCCAGACTATATTAGTGATTTTATGCTCCAATACCAATAATTAAAAGTAAGAATTTGCAGAACCTACTGCTTGATCAGCACAGGTAATGAATTATAATTAGAGAAGTATACTTAAAAAGCATTGGTGACAATGACTAGGTAATTTGTAGTTATACTGTCTGAGCTTAATTAATAATTTGAACTTCAACCGTGTCTCCTTCAGCATTCACTAGCTGCAACCATTATATGGTAAGGTTTGGGAAGGGGGAGCAGGCAATTTGCACCTGTAAAATTTAGCCCCCCGTGCGACCGAGCAAGTCCTATTTTGCCCACCAGGGCTTAGCCCAGAACAAATAGCCCTGCCTTAGCTGGCTATAAACATGCAAACCAAATCCCACAACAGGCAGGCCTAAATACACCATTAACGCATTTTTCGCGATACAGTGGGATTTCGAAAACCTGTACCTAAGCATCTCTCTGTAAAAAGGAAGATAAATCTGCTTTAGAAATTCAGTGTAGATGTATAAATCAAAAGCTAATAGAAGCAGATAATTCAGTCCTTTTAACATTCAGAAGCATTTCAGAAGGTTAAAATATAATCTGTTCAGGAAATATTTTGTTTAGTTTAGTTTTAAAAACACCCACAGGGAAACCCATGAAAAAAAGCAAGAACAAGTAATAACTGAGTAGATGCAGATTTCACTAGAGAAACAGATTCACTATGTGCAAATATTGTAGGTGGTTGTAGATTGGTATTTAGGAAATGTGCCTTTTTAGGTTTTGCATTCCAAATGTTTTATGTGTTTTTTTTCAACTAGTCGATATATTTGCTTTAACAACTTAATATCGTATTGTTGTTTTATAACTACCAAATAACACCACTGTGTTTTGGGGACAAATACACACAGGCACATGGCGGTATGATTCATATCAGGACCAGAGAATAGCTCAGAATCGCTGGTATCAGTGGCCGTGGGTTTGGAAGCTACTCATGAAAATTTAAAGTTGGAGGAGTCCATCAGCATCATGCTGAAAAAGAGCTGTAATTTCTATAACAAAATCAGTCAGAGGCCAATTCAAAGTGGAGTAATTCCAATCCAAAATGAGTAAGGAGTTGAGGTGCTGGTGATGCAACATGTGATGGCCAGAACTGAATTTATATGCCTGAATAGAAAAGATATTTTCATACCATGTTATCCTCTTATTGTAAGCATAACAATATTATGTATACAATTTTTAGAAGTACAGAACTTGGACTTGACCTCAGTCTGAAATTAGAAAAGAAAAAAAGAAATCTGCATCTACCAGCTCGCTTTTAAAGGGTAGATACAGCTAATTCTACAACTACCATAGTCAATGTTACAATGATTATAAATGTCAATGAAATAGTCTGACCATTGTTTCAAAGGAAATTTAATAGCAGTGGTAGCCATGTAGAAAACCATGACTTGAAGAATAAATTAAGGTAAACAATTTTTATTTTTTTAAACCTGACTTTAAACATTGTAGCTATGATAGAATCTTTGACACCCTGTCTTGTCAAAGCACCTCTTTCTGAATTCTGATGATGGCAGATGAGACAGTGTCTAACAGAACGCAACGCCACATCAGCTACAAACTTGACTTTTGTTAAGTTCCTTGCTTTTATGGAGAAGTAGAGAGAGCTTTGTAAACAAGCTTTAAACGTTAAGCATCAGCATCCAAAAATAAATGCTCATCTATTCAGAAATAACAACCAAAAAAAGCTTTAAAAAGAAAAATCATTTAAGGGTTTATTTTTAAACAGTTATTTTTAAAGTGATCAGCCTTGACATCAGAACATTCTTCTGTCACCATACGAAAAGGGAATTTAATTCTGAAGGATCAAGCTGCTTGCTTTACTTTGAGTTCCATAATTCTTCCTTTCCAAACTAACAAAAGCTACCAGAGTGTAACTGCTCAGCAGTAATTGACTTAAACATCCAGAGAAAATAACAATTAAAAAGGTACAAAGGGTTCCCTGCTGTACAAATACATTAAAGTAGGTAAATATGAATTCTGAATAAATGAATTTTTAATATATTCACTCTTTGAAAAGAACTCTTTTATTCTGTATACACAAGCATCACAAACTGTTTATGAAAACAACTGTTTTGAAAAATAAATAAGACCCTGGCAAAGAGTGCGTTGTGTCCTACTTCTGTGGCTGATCTAACAGCTGATAACTCACTTCTGTACTTTCTGGTTTCACTCCTTTAGCTCAAGCATTACAGTGGGTGGACTGAAGGGTCACCTTCAGGGAGACATTGTATTCTGATAACTTATTTCAGCGTTCATAATACCCAAAGTGGAAATACTGAGGGACAATAGCATGTGATGACATATGTCAACCATGGGAGGGAATTTAATAAAGCAGGACATGCCATAAAGAAATCTGGCTTCAGTTTCTGGCTTTGATACAGCTTTTCTTTATGTGACAAATCATTTTATCTGCCTAAATTGCTTTTCCCACAATTTAAATAGGATAATATTTGTTTACCTTTCCAGATACTGTGAGAATTAATTTATTCATACTTGAGAAAGCATTTCAAATTTGTAAAATGGGAGCCTTTACTGGACCTGTAGACTGGTAATAACTTCTTGTCAACAGCAAGCACTCAGGCTCAGATACGTTTACTGCAATTTGAAACCCCTTCATGCAACTTCTGCCACACTGGCATTATTCCTGGCGCACTGGCATTAGCAGTCTTAATTGTACCAATTGTACCAATCTTATATTTGAACACACAAGAACAGTAACCAAATTAAATTTACTGCACTGCAACTGGATTAAATTTACAGCACCTTTGTGGTCACTAACACAAATATAGCAGGTCTTATTAACATCTGGAGAATTTCTCATTCTACCACCTATCCCGACTTCATCCTCATAGTCCCAGGGCTCCTTTTTTACCTGCTTGGTAAAGACTTAAGGCTCCGATACAACTGTCCCAACATGTATTAACACCCACTTTCCTCCCCCCCCCAAATAGTATAAACTATGGGTAGTAATATGTAAAAATACACATAACATTTTAAAACTCTCTGGATCCAGGGCTAAAGAGATTAAGAAAAAAATATATAAAGATATATTTGTGGCACATTGCAGAAGGAGAACCCTGTTTTTTTTAAATTAAAAAAAAAAGAACTTTCGTGAATCATCAGAAAAAAAAAAAACTGTCTCAGCAAATTCCCTGGGGACTGAGTAGACCACAAGGGCTCCCTACATGCATATCCCATCAACCAGGAGAAAGATAGATTTGCTCATTAAATCATAAATAAGTTATCAGTAACTGAGCTCTCAAGAAAACATGAATTAAAATTATGACCTTTGAAACTCCAAATATACCTAGTTTAACAGATGCTAAAGAGTAGGAAACATACAAAGAAGTATACTGTCAAGCAGGCAAAATTACAGAATCTAATAGTGTGAATGGCTGAACCAATTCTCCTGATATCACAGGTAGGTGCTGCTAAAAGAGACAGTTTAATCCTAAATTAATTTTTATTCCAAATAATTGGAAGAAAGTTCTTGATAACCGTCTTGCATTGCTGGCAAGAATCCAGATGGTTCAGGTAAAGAAGTTATAATTCACACAGCACTTCCACTATCTATTTAGAAGAAAGCATGGCCATTTTAATTGACTTGCAATTGTATTTCTACACCAGCAGTATTACATTCACTTAGCTTGGAAGCTGAAAATAATATAAATTGGTATGATTTAAGAAGGAACCATATGTTCTCCTTGTAAAAAAATAATATAAATATTTATAATTACAGTCTTTAAAGAAAACAACTAATTTTGAAAACAAACAAACTTGTAGCCCAAACAAAATTTCAAATTCTTTTTTCTTCTCCAATTAGGTATTTCTAGAAAAAGTGAGATAATACAAATCAGTTTACTCATATTTCATTATCTCAAAAGACTCTGATTTTGCCACTGGTTAACAGCACATATGTGGACAGATCAACCTGTGTTCCCTATTAGTTTATCTGTCTAAATGCATAAATGAAGCCTAAGGAAAAGAAATAGCCAAAGTTCCAGTGTGCGTAAGTTTTAGACAGTTTGCCATGAAGTACGAGTTCAAACCTGTTGCTACTATTCCCTATTCTCCCTAAAATAGCCAATGGCAAGAAGTTTCAAAAGAACAAAGTGCTCACTGAAAAAAGGCCAGCTCTGCTGTAAACCCAATGCTGTTAAAATATGGAGTGGCAGTAATGAAGTACAGATTGTCACCTGCAGCTGTTTTATTCTGAAAAACTGAAAACAACAATTAATTAATTCTAAATTAGAAATGGATGTTCCAGTCACTGAAGGGTTGAAAATAAACACACCACAAAAAAGGCAAAGCAAAAATAATATCAGCAGAAGATGGGATCCTGCAAGTTGCTGCTCCTTTAGAAAAACAATGGTGTTTCTTCAGAAGGAAACGATGGCCAGGAGCATACAGGTGTCGCAAGATGGGCAATAACAGATGCCCCTGTAACTGCTGGTCAGGACTGAACAACAAAAAGATAATCAGCCCTTTCTACAAACTTCAGAATAGAGGGAGATACAGAATTCTCCGCCTGAAAAGGTCATTGAGCCCCAACAGAGACCATGAAGATCGATGTATCTATTTATCTTTTTTGTTTACAATTAAGACCTACAAATTCAACACAGTGCATTCCCTAAGCTGCTTTTTGGGTTGTTTGAGTAAAAAATACTTTGTATTCTGTATTATACTAATGGTGATTTTTGAGTAGTATTTTATGCCCAACTGGGGGTACCGTACCTGTAAGCTACACTGGTCAAAACCCATGTTTCCTGTGCAGCAGCTGGTGGCTTTAGAATTCAGACAACCAAGGAAGCAAAGCTCTGGGAGATGACCTACTGTGAAATACCACTAAATAACTCTAAAA
>JAOTQQ010000012.1:37645514-37677345 GCA_026546715.1 Gallinago undulata | reverse complement strand
CTTTAGAATTCAGACAACCAAGGAAGCAAAGCTCTGGGAGATGACCTACTGTGAAATACCACTAAATAACTCTAAAACTCCCAAAATGAAAAGATAATTTCACATGTAACTATCCTCAAAATGTTATTTTTAAATGTGTCTATATGATTATCTTATATAGCTAACAGCACTAAAATTCTGAAAAACAAATCTTTGGCTGCATATTTATTATGCTTACAAAATGGCAAACTTATCCAAAGGATAATGTTGGACATCCTTCATTGTGCTGTGGAGCAGCAGTGGTAGTGTAGCTAACCATATACTTTGAATTTAACCTGTGTACACTCATTCCACAGGGAAATAAACCTCAGGAATCCATAACGATGGAACTGGGCCAGAGCCTGACCATATAAAAGCTGTAAGAAAATTCAGTTTAAGGAGCACACTCTCATTCACTCTCTGTTCTCCCTTTCCACTATGTTTTCTATGGCTTTTCTCTATCATCAGTCCAAGTTACTGCCAGGGAGTAGTAAAAAAAAAGAAGAGCCTAAAAATCCTACTGCTGATGTTCTTCTGCCTTGGATTCTGAACAAAGCAAGGGACTCTCACTTCAATTCAGTGAACTAGAATTTATATAAAACTTCAAAACCCTAGTTTAGAGTTATTTGACCACATCAAATGCTTAATTTGCACCTAACAGAAAAAGTCCAAAGCATAGTCTTGGTGTTACAAAGAAAATAGAGTGATTTAGAGAAAGTACTAGAAGCCTGTAACCTTTCTGAAGAGTTTTTCTAGGATGTGGCCATGCCGGGTCGCAGGGATTAACCTGCAGATTTTCCTCATTAAATCAACTGCTTTTGGAAATTCTGTCATTTACAGAGCTTTGTCACCTAGTAACCTAGTAACACCCTCCCCCCCCTACTGTAGGCTCAAAAGAAACCTAGATGATTTAGATAATTTTAATTCTTTCTAAAAATTTCCAGAACTTTAGAAACTCATTAATGGATTTAAGTTGTCCTTAGTTCTGAAGGCCGTGCATGCTGGTGATTTATGTTTTGTAACATGTTTTGTAACTGAAGAAAAATAAGATAAATGCACCATCATTTTGTTACTTTCCTTCCTTAGAGTATATCCACCTGAAAAAGACCACGTTGATGGGTTTTTCCACTATGTGAAATACTTAATGTGAAATACTTCAACTGTTTTCTCTGAAAGAAATACCAATACAGCAGCAGCCAAACTCTCATGCCCAATCTGCATGCAACAAATCCTTATATAGGCAATACAGGGGAAGAAAAAAAATCAGGGAAATATTTCAGTTTTAAGCTTTTGTTGATTACAAGAGATGACAAAGTTTTGAACCGGTCGCTACAAAAATAGTAACTGTGTCTTGGTTTGTTAGAACAACAAACTCCTAAACAATGATATGTTTTCTGAGCGCCTGAGCTAGTGATACCATCAGCTGAGAATCTGATGACTCAGAAAGCTGTCAATTTTGTTTGCCAACATTGTAAAGCTCAATACCCTATGTCACATCTTCTGAGTAGTTTATCTACAGCAAGCCCAAAGAATGTGAACTTTATTATCCAAAATTAGTTGCTATGCCTAAATATTTAGGAAGAAATGTCAAGTTTCAAAAACAGTGGAGTATTTCTCATAATTTAAAATCAACCCTACAGCTGGAGGCAATATAAAATCACTATCTAAAGTAGAATTACTTGCATGAAAGGCGTCTTATGTCACATACACAAAGCAGTGGGGTTGGGCTGACCCATCTGAGCAACTGCTGCCTTGTCCTGAAGGCAGCTGCTCAACAGGTTCTCAGCAGTGGAGCGAAGCGAGGGAGGCCAGCTGCTCCACTGCCTCCCAGAGCGCCTGGAAACCACCCCTCACTTTCGGCATGGAGTTGTTCCCTACTTCATCCACACTGCCAGCCTAGCAGAAGGCCAGTGCCAAGTCTGGGAAGAAAAAGCATCACCCCCTCCCCCCTTCCCAGGCAGGCCATAGGAGAGATTATTCTACCTTAGGTCATCAGAGAGCTGTGGATAAAAATGGAGACGTTTTTATTGTCTCCCGCAGCACCCAGGGGTTCTGCCTGCTCCTGGGCTTCAGCAGTTGGCTGTGCACCGCTGGGCAAGCTATCCTTGCTCTTCGTGTAACTCCTTTTATATTTTGTACAAAAAAAGGTAAGACAAAACATGGCAGAGACAGTATGTGAAAATACACTTTGTCGTCTCTAAATCTTTTGGGTGAGAGGAGTCTGTTCAACCCTCAGGCTGCAAACCACAAATATCACTGTAATATATGCTTCACTGATATATGTGATAACATTCTCCCTATGCATCACGTTTTATTGTAGCTGGGGAAGGGAAGAGGAGGAAGCTAGAGAAATCCATTTAAAAGAATTGCGTATTTCTTTTAGCTGCTGATTTTCCTGACAATTACTAATGAAATACTTCACGGTCCTGTTCTTTTTATGTAAAATATACTCTCAAATACAATCGCTTTCTTCTTCAGCCTTCTCATTTATTTTATACACATGGACAATTATACACGTACATCTTCCTGGTACCTCACCATTTTCTCTATCAGATGAATTTATGGTGAAAAGAAAGGTTGTTGAGATAACAGGGATGGGGAAGACGGACAGATGACTATGAATTGTTTACCCACCCTTTCAAACTTTCCTCCTTTTCTACATCCCCCCCCCCAATCTCCTTCTCCATGCTCTAATCTTTGTTTCTCTAAAAAAAATAATCTAACATAAATGTCATGCATTTTTCATTAAGTAGTAAAGAAAGAAACTTACCTTTCTATATCCATTTATCCCTCAAAATACTCTCCTCCAAAACGACAGACTGACAAATGACGAGTTTCACAAGTAACGAACCTTCCTGCCCCTCTTCCAGTCTAGATTTGCCTCTGCTTTTCATCACCTCTAGCCTCCACCAGTGTCAAAAATGATTGATTGGCTGTTGAAATATTAATACTTTCATCTCCTTTTCCATTTTGGTCTTTTGAACTGATGTAAAATGATATCACTTCCCAATACTGTAGGTGACGCATGACATAAGCTGTCAAATCTCCTGATTTCCTACCTCTCTAATCAATCGTTCAAACGTCCTTAGGAAGAGCTTCTCCACCTGGACTCAAGAACTGAAGCCCTTGCTTCAGGTAGGGAGGACACATTCTACAAGGCCTTTCCCAATTAATTCCCTTCACTCTCTGCATGTTATCTCTGGATAAAGCTACCATCAACTCAACTACACTTTCTCAAAGACCACTCAGACATCTGACTTGATCAAATCAAAATATACTACCATCTTTTTAAACACCTGCCAGCTCATATTTAGCCACAAGCCCCGTCTCCTTCCTCCATCTCTCCAAGTGCTATCCTCACCCTGTTATTATGTAAAATGACAGTTAAGGTGATGGTTTTTTATTTGGGTCTCCAAGTAAGTTCTTTGCATTTGGATCGTATCTAAATGCTTTCTTTGTCACTGCCCCATGACTTACATTTTCCCACCCTTCACCAAGCATATTCCCATTTGGGATCTGATAATTTCACATTTCTTTGTCGTACCTTCTATTTTTCTGGCCTTGTTCTTTCTCATTTCTTTAGCAAATCCAGTTCACCACATTCACAACTGCCCAGAGTGCACCTGCAAGGATCAGTTTCCTAAGCTCTTTGAATCACCATGTAACTCTCTTTTCCTCCCAGTAACATCAGCTTCTCCATCTTATTAAATACCAACTATTTGTCTTCACTTCATACCCTATTTCCACTTTTTATTTTAGTCTCCAACTGGCCAATATTACTTCCCTCCATCATTCATTTGTATAATTCCTAAGCACTGTTGTCTAGGGTGCTAGCCCATGCTTACACTGACCTAGTATTGTGGTAAAATTAATTATTAAAGTTATTTCTATGGCATTCACTGAAGATTGCCATGCAGTTGTGGTAGAACAGATTTCAACCGAATAAAAAATAAAAGTCTAATTGACTGTTCCTTGCCCATTTCCTAGCAAATATGCCCTACTCTTCTTTTTTAAATCTGACGTTCCAACCACTGTTGTCAATCATCATGGGTCACTTAAACCTTCCCATTTTCTTTTGCATCATAGGCAAGTATACTATATTTGGTTAGATGACAGCCCGTGCTTACCTGAGGATGGGTTCATTATATCTTACTCATTCGCCCACCTCAACACTGGTTGCTTTTATTATAAAGCCTTTTCAACTGAAATAAAGACAAGCTATTTTCACTTAAGAATTTGAGAGTCACATTGTAAATGACAGCAAATATTTTAAAACACTTAAATCTTGTATATAACACTCTATAACCTTCTAGAGGGTTACGTTTACAACATACTGTTAGTGTATCTGTACTCAATTATTTTGAAATATTTTAAAGATTTTCATAACATATTCTACTCTATGCCTGCAGCAGTATCTCAAAATCCCTCCTTTTTTCAATCTTAACTTTCTTTCTCCATTATAATCCCCACTCAAAATTGCACCTTTGCATAAGGAAATGGTTGCAATGATTTTTTTTGTCTGTTACCTCCAGCTTGGACTATCACAATTCACACAAGCAAAGGCAGCAGGAGGCCTGCGTGGATGAACAAGTAACTCTTGCCAAAACTCAAGCACAAAGGAAGTGCACAACAGGTGGAAACAGGGTCAAGGTGACACAGGAGAAATACATAAAGACTCTAAGTTGCATGGATGGGGTTAGAAAAGCCAAAGCAACCCAGAGCTGAGTTTGGTGAAGGTACATGGAAGGTGAAAAGGGCTTCTACATGAGCAGCAAAAGGAAGATAAGGGAAAATGTGGTCCTGTTGCTGAATGGACACAGGTCCTGGTCAAAAAGGATATGGAAAAGGCTGAGATACTCGATGTCGTCTTTACGTGAGTAAAGAAGTTAAAACTTGCCTTCAGGAATCTGAAGCTTCTGCAACCAGGGGGAAAGTGTGGAGGAATGAAGACTTTCTCTCAGTGGAGAATGATTTGGTTTAGGAAAACTTACACTGGACACATACGAGTCCATAGGACCAGATGGAATGCACCAAAGAGAGCTGAGGGAGCAGGCTGATGTTGTTGCCACTCTCAAAATTGTCTTTAAAAAGTCATGGCAATTGGGAGAGGCTCTTTATGACTGGAAGAAAGCAAACCGCACTCCTATCTTCAAGAAGGGCAGGAAGGATAGCCTATAACCCTCACCTTGATTTCATCTGAACACAAGAAAAGAGGGGTTTTTTTTGGTTTTTTTTTTACTCTGAGTATGTTCACACACTGCAACAGGTTGTGCAGAAACGCTGTAGAGTCTCCATCTTTGGAGACATTTGTCTAACTGGACACAGTCCTGGGCAACCAGCTCTAACTAATCCCGCTTTGAACAGTGAAGTTGGAGTAGGTGATTTCCAGAGGTGCTTCCAAACCCAGGAAGTCTGTAATTCTGTGAAATATTCACCTTATTTAAAAGTGAATACTGAGTCCCAAACACAAGCACTTTTCCAGATTGTCTTTCTTTATAATAATTCAGAACTATGTATATTCCATTAGACACTACCAGTTTTCATTTGCTAAATCATAGGCCAAGGGTCCTTACTTTCAAAGCCTTCAGAGGACTTGACACTACCTACAAAGGTATCTACTGCTAACAGAACAAAGCAGGTGGCTTTTTCAGAAAACACAGCTAAGAAAACTGGCACAAAACATGGGACAGCAAGTGAAGACATTCACAGTGGAGGGAGTCTGGAACAAACGTGCAAATCGAATCAGATTAAAAATGCCTCATTAGTTTTAAAACTTAACAGAAAATTGCTCCTCAGGCTAGAGCTTTCCTAACATTATGAAGAAATTATAAAAAAGATAACCTTATTTAACTTTTACTTACAAAAAATATATCAAAAAGACATTCAGAATTGGGAAAAAGCACCATTTCATGAGAAAACCTGCTGGCATTCCAGAACTACTTAAACCACAGTACGAAAGCAGCCCAGAAGGTACTTTAAGGGATTTGATGGTACCTGCTGGCAAACAGCTATCATGGTGGAACAGAAGCTGGTATGGGCACCAGAGCTCTGAAATCATCACGGCAAGATTTTATCTTCTTCATCAGGGCAGATTTTGCCTGACTCAGAAATCTGTGTTTGTTTTCATTAAAAAATGAGGACAAAAATTTTAATCAAGAAACTTTTTTATCCCATAGCCAAAGAATACTATGTGGATGAATCATTTCTGTTCACATCCTTTTGTTGTTTTTTGTCAGAGGCAGGAGAGTTAGCAGCATAATTGGACATAAACAGTGAGCACATGACAGTTGAGATGCTCTAAAAGACAACTCATGTATGCCCTTATTTCAGACTAAGACTTGGATCCATATAGCTGATTTAACAGTGCTACACCAAACAACATGGATAATTTCCTGCTTTGTCTTAGGTAGAAGTTGGCAGCTATCTACAGAATGAATCAGAGATTTCTCAGCATTACAATTTGAGGTATAACAAGTGCAGCAAGTACGACTGAGCTTTTTTACCCCTTTTAAAAAGCGTTACAAAATTACTGTAAATATTTTTCAGTAAATAGATGCTTAATACTATTGTTATTTAATAGGTCTGTTTTTTTCAGACACAGTTATTTTTATTTTGTATACCTACATTTTGCTTTGGAGTTAAATGAGAAGTACAAAAGAAATCATTATTGAAATCATGTAACATAAGCCAATGAGAAGAGATACTGTGAACTTACACTTCAACCGAGGACAAAATAACAGCGTCATCAGAATGATTAGCAGTCTAAAAGGATCTCGTATTTCTTAAAAACAAAACAAAAACCCCAATACCCTGACAGAAAAACCCATTAATATTTAATGCAATATTCTCTGGGCTTCTGTTTTGTCAAACTGCTGAACTATAATAAATCCAAATTAACATTTTCGGTGAAATAAAAGTTATCTCCTATTACTCTAGTAGACACTTAAAAATAGTTTAAATGAAATTGGCAGCTGTGTATAAAAACTCATTTAATTTTCACAAAAGCTTTTATGTACTGTTGCAGTGAGAAATCAATATTACCTAGCTGACATAACAGCGAAATAGTTGGGTGCAAGGCAAAAAACAAAAAGTGCAATCAAGGTAAATGAACTGTGATCATAACAGCAGGCCTAGCAAAATTAACTTTAATCTTGGGAATATTTATGAAGTATGTGTGTAATTTTTCATGATAAAATTTCACCTACAGTTCAAGGCATACCTATAAAACACTTTTTGATAGGTACACAAAACCGTTTGATTGGAATTACGTATCTCACAAGTGAACTTACACTGGAAAGCAGGTGAACTTCACAACCAAACAGAATGTTTTCGTCTCAAATTCTGGTTTCACATCTGCTTATTAGGACTGTCTCCTGAACGAATTAATTATCGTTAAGGAACCACACACATTGTATCCAGTCCCATTAATAGTATCTTTTAAAATAACACTTCAGGTATCTTGGCAGGCATGGCAAAATTAGTATTTAATATTTCGCTATTGAACTAATTAGGATGAGCATAAAATATGAAATACAGGGTTTGTAAAAATATTTTCTTATGAAATTACACATAATTACAGTCTTTTTTCAGCTATGTGTGCCTTTTAATATGGTACTTAATCTCTCTTCTCTTCTATGAAAAATGTGAAACAATAGCAGGACCCATAAAGCTTTTCTTGTATCAATGAGCTGAGGAAAACTCATCTGTATGTGATGCAATATTCCCTTTCCATTTGTCATTGTGAACACATTTCTAGTATAGAAGTTCCACTAAATTAGGGATTGCATAAATATATTCTATATTTTATTCACTACAGTTTCCATGTGTCAGTAATTTCAAAGCTCACCAAATAATTTTGTGTCTGTTAGAAACAATTTGACCTTTTTGTTTCCCTCTTTCCCTGATTTACATCATAAAAAATACAATCATTTTGGCTAACTACACTTCCATTATTAATTTTTTTAAATAAAAATATCTTTTTGCTGAAGACTAATGATAGGCATTCACTCTGCCACAAAGTAGAACAGCCATCACAGCAATAAGAAATATTCACACCATAGCCCTGTGCATCTTTCATTTTTCTAGTCTTCTTTTTTCCACCTGACAAGTCGTACACCAGACAGCTTGGTAGTGGAATACCTACAAATCTCATGACTATCACATAAGCAACCATCTTTCTCCTATATCATAGGACCATAGAATCATTTAGGTTGGAAGGGACACTAAAGATCATCTAGCTCCAACCTCCCCACCATCGGCAGGGACACCTCCCCCTAGACCAGGTTACTCAAAGCCCCATGAGCCTGGTCTTGAACACTTGCAGGGATGAAGCTTCCACAACTTCTCTGGGCAAACTGTTTCAGTGTCCCGCCACCCTCACAGAAAATAATTTCTTCCTAATATCTAATCTAAATCTGCCCTCTTTCAGTTTAAAACTGTCACCCCTCATCCTGTCACTACACTCCTTGATAAAAAGTCCCCCCCCTTCTCTCCTGCAGGCGCCCTTTAATTTCTGTAAGGTCTTCCCACAGCAGGAACATCTTACTTCTGTAAGGACTACACAAGTCCTCAAGAACGCATTTGTTGAGAGTAAGATCCAGTTCAGAGAGAGATTTTGGTAATGGAAGTAGAAAATATGCTACCACATACAATAAAGAACAACACAGGGAATAAACATGAGATAGAAGAGACAAACAGACAATACTAGGAAAGATTTGGAATTTCCTTGGAAAAGAGGCTTCTGCTTTACTAACAAGGCAACATAGACCTTGGAATAAGCTTCTGCTAGTTATAAATGCTGGTAAACGGAAAGCTGAGCAATCAAGGTATCCACAAACAGAATATAGAATAAATGCAGAAGAAGAAAACACAACTTTTTGTGGTCTGGTAAAATACTATTTAAATTTACAGTTTTGGAAGTACCTGTTCCAGTGCATGGCTTTTGGTGTGTTAAGTGGCCTTGCAAGGGAGGCACCAGCCAAGGCAGCTTGGCTGGAAGAAGAAGTGAAGCCCTCAAAAATCCACCTGAAGTAAATGTAAAGTGGCAAGTGGAAAGCCACCTCATGTGAAAATAAAGATCTATGGTATACCTAGAAGCTGATGTTCTGGTGCTAATGTGAACTAATGTAACTGAGAAGCAGAAAGCAGGTGGAAAGCTGAAAATTCCAAACTCTCAGAAAATTTTCTCTCTTCTGATTACTGTTGCCTACTCTAATTTCAGTAAAGCTTTTATTTTGAGAAGGTGGGGGTAGGGAGGAAAAGGAAAGCAGAAAAAGCAACATGGCAAAAGAAGAATTTAACTTGGAAAAACTGCAAAATCACCTACTTTTCATTTTTGCAAGAGATTCTGTAAACCTAGCCAAATTCTGTGCTTATTTAAAAACCGAACAAGTAAAAATAGATGCTAGAAACCAGGCAAGATATCACAAAAGTGAAGCCAAACAATTAATTCATATAAAATCACGGGATAAGCTTTGTGAAAAGCAACACTGTGGAGTCACTTGGGATGATTATCACCAAAATAAAGTCGGTCTTCCTAGAATGCATCGAATAATAGCGGTTGCTGGTACTGAGGTGGTGGAGTTGAACTTCCTCAGTGGTTATTTTTTGTGGTTAAGAGAAAATGTTTGCATCCCCTATCAGAAGTAGCTAATGCAGGCTATCAAGTACCTCACTCTATTCTGATATTTCATGACAGCAGATTTTAAACTAATCCTCCTGAGTGTGCTTGATGTTAAATTTCATTACTGCTATCAACCTGACATTAACATTGCCACTAGGCTTTTTGAGAAGTTGTGGACTATGCTTTGTGCCACTAATCCAAGATGTTACATTAAAACATTCAACATTTGATGGTGATAAATTATAATAGAAAAGAAATTCAAATGGCTAAAACAAGTTTAAGGTACGAGCTACTTTGTTTTACTTAGCCTCTCTTTTGCCCATTTTTCTATGCTAAATTCCTTACAGATAATTCTTTCTTTCGGCAGTTAAACCAAGCTTGCTTCTCAAAACTAATGAAAAGCAAAACTGAGTAGATATCTCTCCCTCATTCAAACGTCTGGAAGATGGCACTATTGGTAACTGCAGAAGCCCCACTGACATAGGCAGCCGTGGAGAGCTCTGCACAGCACCACATCATTCCACCTAGATGACACGAACCCGCTTCAGCTGCCGGGGCTGTTTGCAGGCTGTTAAAAAGGGAGCTTGCAAACCTCCAGAAATAAGGCAAAGAGAAGGAAACCACCGACGTTAAGTGCTGTATGAGACAGACTAAACACACTCCTATATCCATACACACAGAATGCCTCCTGGTCAATTTTAGCATTTGGTGTGTCACCAGGATTTAAATAGGATACCTCATGAGGACAGTCAGGATTTCGCTCCACTCCCACTCAAGCCAACAGAAGGCATGGCTTAGGCCTCAATTAACTGAATACTTTCTACAACTTCTATTTTAACTACATCTCCTAAGTTAACAATTTGTTCCACGTTAAAAGACAGATGGCATGCCGCTGTGCAAGACAAGACAATAAAGGTTTGTCATATCAGCAACCTCATAGGATAAGCTCGTAAAAGTTTCTTCCCCCCAAACATGAATAAAAAAAAACCCAGAGCTATGGGTTTCATTTCAGCCACCAAAATTAGCATTTTCTAGCAAAAAAGCAATCTACCAAATGGATTCACAAATGGAACGTGGTTTTTATGTTGGTTATGGTCAGTAGTGTCCTTTTTTTTCCCAATTAATCCACAGAACTTCCACTGGTGTTAACGTGAGCAGAGCAATATTGAATATACTCACTACCTAAGAGCATAAATGCAGCCAGCCTAGGCCAGGATCATTTTTTCTGACAGTGGCCAAAAGGGACGTGCACAGAAGAGATCACAGCAGGCTCACACATTTTCCATTGCTTCCCACTCCGCAACCAAGGGACCTTCTACAGCCAAGGCAAACGTGGTTTCTACATGTATCATGGCTATAGCAAGTATTTATTTTCTGGGCACTTTTCCAGTCTCTTCTCAATTCCACATGATTTACCATGCACCACAACAGTCAAAAAGGCCTTCCCTAGCTTAAATAGGTACTCTCTGAAACCCTCCACAAATGAGTCAGCTGCTAATTTCATTTGATACTCATTATACCCTGTATCTTAAAAGATGAAGAACTACCACCTCCTCAAGAAACGCGTGAACCTACACAACCCTATCACATCAGCTCTTTGGTAGTCCTTATTTCAGTTATTCAGGTTTTATTTAATTGGTGGCAACTGTTCCATACTTTTCCAGAATATATTAGGAGAACTTAGAACTCTAAGAATACACAACATGACAGCACATATTCACTTGAGCCTCCTCAGAGCTAGAAATACTAAGTTTAAATTAATAATTAAAAGTTGTATTTTAACAGTTAGTATGTTCAAAGTTTTGACTCTTAAATCCGCCAAGAATCAAGTCAGATTTGTATTAGTCCATAAGAATTTAAACTGAGGTGAGGGTTATTCACAGCAATGCAAGTTACTGGATGTGGCATCACAGAAAACTCTTAACATGAATAGAAGATAATTCTGTACTACATAAAAAAATATAAGTAAGGGGGTGTTAGTTTTCTGGGTGTATGAAACAGAACTGAAGCTAAATGATCCTTTCATTATTTTTTCAGTTTCATGATTCTTGCACCAATAATACAATTAAATAAAATAGTTATTGCTGCTATTCACAAGCTTGTATGACAGCCTGTCTCTTTAAATTAATTAAATTCTGGAGGACAGAGGATAACAAGCTTTTTCAGTTTTGACCACGGTTCTGATTATGAAACGCACTTCAAATGGCCTTACAAACACAAATATTAATATAAAAAATTCATTTCATTTCTCTTGGGTCACGATCTCTGATGTGGGTTTGGTAAAAATGAGTAGTATTTTCAAGAGATTTTTTTCATGCAAGCTATAACCCTAGACAAATTGAAATCTTGAAAACTTCTCAAAACACACAATAAACCAGATCTATTTCTCCATCTCATGAATATGAAAAACATGAAGCAAAGTTTTAAATCTGGAGACTGGCATAAAAACAATATATAGGGTTAATAACAATGGTGTAGACAGCAGCTAGTAGGAGACTAGTCTTGCAAAAAACTGAGAATATACCCAAAACATGAGCAATTGCATAATGGCTTCACTATTTACCTTATTCAATTATTTATTCACTTTGCACTGAAAGCATGGCTGTTGCCTAATTATTAAGAAAGCAGAAAGACAAGCACCACACATCAGTTGATGGTATTTTATATATCCACTTGCATTCTTTACATAAATATAAAACGCTTAATTGGCTAATTCAGTAGACCTTAATGTGCCATTGCTGTAAAGGTGATCAACAACAACCTTCCTGGCAATTATATGACAGAAAAACAGAACAGGCTGCAGATGAAGCATTAATCACGTCAGTTTATTCTTTCATCCTGTCTGTGCTGGGGGAAACCGCTAGGAAGTTAAGAATAACATTCTGAGCTTATTTTAATAATATCATTCAAAGTTTAACATGATAAGCAGTAGTCCCTATCATAATTTAAAACTGCCTTTCGTGATTAGGCTTTGAAATGCTTATGTATTTTCTTGCTGTACCGTCTCTGCAACAGCCTCTCTCTTCTATAAGGTTACACTTTCTCAAAGAGTGCATGTATTAGAGAAAAAATATTAGCAAGGGTATCTTATCTATTAAAGAAATCAATTGTGAATTAAGCTTTTATAAAAAAAATAATAATATTTTATGGCAGCAGATGATCTGATGATATGTTGGCTTGGCTGCAAGCATCCTGTCAAGCGTAGCAAGGGAATAAGAATTGAACACAGTAGAGAAATGATGCACTTCCCATCAGGGGCAAAATGAGAAAGCCAGTTGTCTATAACACAGTAGTAGACTGCCAGAACCACACTAGCCTTGCATTAGAAGTTTTCCAAATTTCTTTGCTTGTTTATCATTATAGATGAACGGACAGTGCTATGATACAGCCAACCAGTAGTGAAATTAAGAAAACGTATGCTTGAACATACATCAATGCCACAATACAACAGCAAAATTTTCAGAGCAAATGAAACGACTGGAACTATGCAATCTATCCATTTCTTTTTCTCCAGTTTTGGTAAGTAACCTTCTGCCGTTTTTATTGTGAATCAGAACACTTCTATCATCCCTGAGGGAAGCAGGTAGTCTCTTTACTTGAATATACTTTCTCTTCTTGGAAAAAGTCAGTATTCCAGCAAAGGCATATACATTTCTTAGCTTGTATATATTTTTCTGCAAATACGAAGTTTGGACTTTGGTCTAATTTAGCTGTTTTGTATCAAACAGCTAAATGCCAGAAAATCAGGTCACTTTGTGTGAATGAGTGTTGTCAACTAAGTGCCCACTTCTGACAGAAGACCAGAGGTAAATTCATAGTGAAGGTCTATCTGCATAAGTATTACCAAGTGAGCCTCGGTATATTTAATAGAAAGAGTTTGAGACAAACTCATCCACAGCTCTCTGCCTGCCTATCAATGCCAGAGGAAAACTGGGCATGTGTCTACATACCAGCTCCTGTATTTTACAGCACGGCATCACGGTGAAAAAAATCATTTTTATCAAAGTGCAGCCCTTTCCCAGGTAGTATGTGCCAGCAGAGAGATCAGAAGCATCTGGGGATGGTAACACCTTAAGCTGTTTTGCTACAATCTGCCAGAACTCATTTGTCAGAGTCTGGAGGCAGTGGGAAGCTGCCATCATCTCTCTAGATGCAGGTCAGACGAGATATGTACAATTCCACAGGCCTAAGGGATGCAGCATCCTTTTCAAGGCTGTTTTCCCCCCTCAACCTCTTGGCTTTCAATGTCACTTGTAACTAAAAGCAAAAGTTAAAAGATTAAGTCCCAGTAAAAGGGTTTCTCTCAGCAAGTTTCCTACCTCCACTCCTAAAATAGAGAAGGAAAACTAATGCAATCCATAATAGGTCACTCAGCTCTTCCCTCAGAACTATTTTAATTACTTTTCATGAAGCAGAGCTGCTTTTAGGGACCCAGCTGGCAGCAGGGCACCTCCTCCCCATCCCCACCCCAGTGCTCCGGAGCAGCAAGGGTGGCCACCGGGGAAGGGGGACAAGCCCAGGGGCAGGCAGCAGGGCAGGCAGAAGAGCAGGCCCGAGGAGCAGAGAGTGAAGGGGACCAGCCAGAAAACACCTTAGACACCAAACTGTCTAAAACACCATCTTGAAGTCCCCAAACACAGATTTATGAAAATGTAGTGTGCGAATGAAAGGTGCAAATATGTCAGAGGAACTCAAGTTGAAATCTCCATTAATGGTCTCTTCTTTTGATGGATTGCATGCATTTATTTTTTTTTCACATCAACACCTGTTAAGAATTATCTGTGAAAAGCAGGGGAATTATAACAGATTTATTGTCAGAAATCAGAGTATGTCCACTTCAGATTCAGAATGATTGTCTATCACACTACCAGGCAAGTAGGACAGATTTGCTTTCTTATCACAAGTAGAACAGTAAATTAATATTATAGCATTTTAAACACAAATTTTCTAAAGCACATTTTAAATTATGAGGAGCATCCACAAGCTCTATTCTTGTTATACCCACATAAGCAAAGATAAAAAGAAGAGAAAATAAATTACTTCTACCCTAGCTGTCTTTTTTGTTAAACCATTTACCCTGTAAATTCATAATCTTGAATCACTTGAATTTACATATTAGAGATTTAGGAAGTACTAGATGTTTAGAAGTCTGTTTCACTAGCACTGCTAGATACATATACAAAAAGGTCCCCTGGTTTTGTAACCCTAATGACAAGCAGGAGGAAGAGACTGAATGATTGGTCACAGGTCTGGCAAAAATACATCATTTTTTAAATTACACCACTTCACATGGTTGTATTTTTATTTGCCAAAGGGCACCTACTGTACAAATAGCATCTTCAAAGATGATTGCGCAGAGCGGGTAACTGAACAAATACTTGACAACTGATAAGAAATTAGGTTGTTTGATTTAATAAAGCTACCAACTACAGTTTTGTAATAAAAAACCAAACCAAATACATCTGGAACTTGTAACAGAGTGCATTAATTTAGAGGTAAATTAGCAAAGCTAGAGTTAACTAATATACTAACTACAGCTAATGCGTTTATTACCTATGTGCAATAAGTACATCAGCAAATAAGCTGTTGAGATACACGTGCATATATGTGTACACATATACACACGCATGCAATTATCAACAGAACAGATAACTAAAAGAGAGCTTACCATTCCTGGTTCCCCACCCCCTTGAACGCCTTTAATACCCCCCAGGACTGATGGCATTTACCAGCGTAGAAGCTCTCTAATGCACCTGCTCAGGGTAGCAGAGTAGGAAACACACAGACTTGAACAGTACCTTCTTTATTCTACATCTCTCCAGCCTAAAAATACGTCTGGAAATTCTTCTGACCTACAACAGATGACAAGCCCCTGCCCATTTCTTCCCACCCTTCTTTTTGAACCAGACAGCTAAAATCAGAGGTCAAAAGCTCTATAGAAACATTTCCACCACAGGGACGATGGGGTCAGGGAGCAGCTTTACAGTCAATATGAAGTTTTCTTCCTCTAACAGACTAGGCAGAATTTGTTGCCAGCCAAAACAAACCAGATCTTGTGTGTCAGGGGCAATACTCTTGCCTTAAATTATTTAAAAAAATAAGTTAATAGGAAGAAAAATAAATGTCTGGACTGGAAAATAATAAAACCACCAAGGAACCTCCAGCGTAGAATTTGTGAAGTGTATTTGAAGGCTTAAAGCAAAAGGCTCAGTCATATTTTTAAAAATAAATTCATTACTTTGAGATTGAAGAATGGTTACAAACCCACACTTACACAGACACACTACTGCAGAACTATGCATATACATCACTAGAGTAGAAATAGTAATGCTGGAGGTGCCTGTATTGAGAAATTATGCCAACATAATTGCAGTCAGCATTTTGTTTGTTACTTGATGAGTGATTCAAATCGGAGTTAAAATTCTGTGCATTATTTGATATTTGTGACTGGTATCAAAAAAAGTAAAATCTTCATGGATTAGTAAAGCAAATGGCCAGCAGCCTGGAGCACCAAACAGTGCCACACAGAAATTGAGGTAATACAGGTTTTATCAGGTGAGCCATCTCTTTTATATTTACAGACCAATCCAACTCCAATTTTGTTTGTGAAGTACAGGTGAAGTTAGAAAGGCTTGCTTAATCATCTTTAGAGGTGAAATAAGCCAAAAAACTGCAACAAATTCAGAAAAGAGCTAACTGTCCAAATAGTCGCCCCACTGAGCTAGGCAGTTTCACAAGGGAATGAGGCAGAGAGCATAGGCAACCACAACAGCGGGCTGGGTCCGCTATTGGAGGCTCTCCTGTTCCGTGTTCCTCCTGTGTTTGTTGGCCTTCCTTCAGATCTACTGCTTCCACATTTCAGTCTGGTCTTGTGAAAGCCACAGGTTCCCGAGAAGGGGTGACACAGGCTGACATTGCATGCGGAATGCTCTTGCGTGTGCAATTCCTTTCAGGTAAGAAAGGAGAACTACTTCACATCAGTGATACAAAAATTCTCTTCCCTATTACAACAAGCAGTCTTTTTAGTATGAAAGTGTAGTAACTTTGTTAATATATATATATTAATTCATATTATACACTATTCATGTAATGAAGTAGTGGAATCTTACCAGAGGCTTTGGTGTTGTACACACTGAAGTGAAACAAACTAAAGAACAGCTCAGTCCTGGAAACAAGGACTTTGCTTCTTGGAAGCTCAGAGCTGTCCATGAAGAATAGAGGACACCCCTGGACAATCAAGATAACGCCACCATCCTAGCCCCTCTAACGCATATTTGAAACCCTCCCAGCATCATCTGGTGTCATAGATAAGTAACAATAGCAAGACCGACTCCAGGGAGGTCTGGATCCATGGACAAACTGCAAAAATGCTACAGAAATAGAGTTGCTTTGTGAAGGTCTACCATGATTAGTAATCACTAGTGTGAGTGCTAGTGATTAATCAAATTGTCTCGTACCTCAACATTTGGATGTGTAAAACCACATTTGGGGTGCCTCAGTTTGGCCAGGACACCTCATGCACGTGAATAAAATATTTAGCCTTGAACTTTCCTACTTTGTGCCCTAGCCTCTCTCCTGGGTTGGCACCAGCCATTGCTATACCTGCTCCACAAAGAGGGAAAACTTGTGCTTGAAGGACACTAATGGGCTTCCTCCCAGGTATTGATCAAGTCCACAATACCCCACTTAGCGGTATAAAGGCAAAGTATTCTCCAGGAGAATGGGTGATATTAGCGATCCAAGTGTTTGCCCATGAAATTTATAAGTGAGAGATACATTCCCTTTTTCCTCTCACAGGGCAAAGTACTTTGAGGAGAATATTCATGCACCCCGAAAATAACCAGTGTTTAATAGTTTATTATTAATTCACTTTTTCAGTTTTTATTTACAAAAGAAGAATAAAAGTCCTGGTAAATACTTGCTTAGAGTTCATTAAGGTTGTTTTATTGGGCCAGTTAACTACAGCTAACCTAGTTTGTTTACTCTAACCTTAACTTATTTAAACAATACCAAAGCCTTTTTTAAAACTCTTGGGATACATTAAGTAATTTTATTACAAAAAGTCCTTAGAATTTGTAGAAGTCATTTTTGAAAACGAGGTATTTCTTTTCTGTGTTACTTTCTTGGGGATGCTATATAGGATAGATTCACAACATTTATACATAAAATATCATGTATGCTTTTGAATGAGAGTACCAAAAAAAAAATCATAATTAAAAAAAGATTTATGCTTCTTTAACCCAGCCTAAAGCAAGGTGAACAGCTAAAGTTAGTGTGAAAATGCAACAAAAGCATACAATACTTTGTAATAATTACTATTTTAAAAATAAATATGATAAGATTTGAACATTTGTTACATTTAAGGAATATGTTTTCTGTTGGAGATTAAAAAAAATCCACCTATACAGAATCATAGAATAGTTTGGGTTGGAAGGGACCTTTAAAGGTCATCTAGTCCAACCCCCCTGCCATAAGCAGGGACATTTTCAACTAGATAAGTTTGCTCAGAGCCCCATCCAATCTGACTTTGAATGTTTCCAGGGATGGTGCATCCACAACTTCTCTGGGAAAGCTGTTCCTGTCTCACCACCTCCTTGTTCTATCACAACAGGCCCTGCTAAAATGTTCATCCACATCTTTCTTATAAGCCCCCCTTTAAGCACTGAAAGGCCATAATAAGGTCTCCCTGAAGCTTTCTGTTCTCCAGGCTGAACAACCCCAACTCTCTCAGCCTTTCTTCATAGGAAAGGTGCTCCAGCCCCCTGATCATTTTTGTGGCCCTCCTCTGGACCTGCTCCAACAGGTCCATGTCTTTCCTGTGCTGAGGACTCCAGAGCTGGACACATTACTCCAGGTGGGGTCTTACCAGAGCAGAGTAGAAGGGCAGGATCACCTCCCTTGACCTGCTGGCCACACTCCTTCTGATGCAGCCCATACCTACATATATTTTTCCATTTTTATTACATAGTAGTAACATGTAGTACTACTGGGTATTTCAAAATTATATTCCTGCTGGTATGAACCAGTTCTTAGCAAATGAAATCTAAGTCCTATTATAAATAGACAATTATGCTGTTAATATTTTCTCACACAGCATGACTGAATCCAGTTACCTAAATATGGGAGCAGGGGCTTTAGTCCTTTGATTAGGTCACTTTTCTCAAAAGCATTAAATCTGTAACCCCCACTTCTTTAGACAGTCAGTTCTCAATCCATTCCTTTAGAGAATAAATATACATATAGGCTGAGTTCAGGCATAAAGCTTGCAACACAAGAGATGCAATTGCTGCATCACATTTTGAAACTAAATGCATAAACACTACCTTTGACAATATAAAACTGTGTATGCAGAGTTTGAATAATCTTTTGCAAAACTGACACTGTAATTTTAATATCTACATTTGTCCCCTATACCTTGCTTTATTTTTGCAATAGACTTAATTCAAGATGGAGTCATAAAATAAATGCTACTATACAAGGGTGCTTAAGCCCCTACCCAAGTCTAAGCTTAAGAAGAATCGAGAAAAATAATGGTATATTCAAAAGAATAACTGCTTATTGATTGCAAGAACATAGCTTTTTAAAATGGCATGTTTAGTGCATTAACTACATTGCCATTGCTGTTTTGTTATCTTGAAATGCAGTTGAATCATCAGCAGTATGACTTGCACAAAGATCAAACTTAATATTTCATTTTTCAAACACTGATTTTAGTGTGCTTAGTGTATGAAGAGAAGTTAAGGCAGTGAGGAGGAACTTCTTCCATCTGAAGGCACTGCCACATCACTAGAAAAATAGACTATTTTGTTGCCTTCAACTATAATACCTATGTGAATTATTATAATCTCAAGACATCCTGGTATGATGAAAATCCGGTAAAATCTTGTATTAGCTTGTGGGCAAGGCATACTCTTTATCTGAAGTAAATGTGAGAGATAATTAAGCTTCTTGAAGTGAGCAATTCAAGAATATGAACCACTGGCTCAACCAGAGCCTGCCAAAAGCTGACCGGAGGTGGAGCTGCACAGGCTTTTGCTGGAGGTTGAACGCTACCTGAGGGATCCAGGCATGGTTTGACATTCCTCTGATATTGTGGACATCGGCAGAGAAAAATGCGGGGATGCTAAGGGTACCCTGAGAACAGCATAGATAGTGTGCTTCCCATAGTCCTGATAAAACTTTTTTGCTTGCAGCTGTGACTGTGTGCTCTGGCCTACAGTATCGATTCCTGCTCTCTGGCATGCTTCCTGGAGACACAGGCTCCATCTGAGAATCCTTCAAGACAAGCCGACCCAAGATGCTGGCTCACAGATGCTTCAGCAGTCTAATCACACCTTCCCAGAGCTTCACCTTTGGCGGACACTGCTTTTATAAGCTCGTCTCTCTTGAGACACGCACACACCAAAATTAAGCAAATGGACATTTTGGGCACTATACAGAGCCCTCTAGAAATCACTCTGGATTTCAAGCAGTACAGGATATGCACAGCTCTAGACAAAGCAGTGAAACACCCACTTCGCCACTTCCCTGCAGGTTTCACTATTTCCTAATTGAATAATTTTAAGGTTCAGAAAACAGGATCCCAGTCTATGCACATTGCTTTTTCTCTCCCCCTCTCTTCTCCGCTGCCCGTTTTTGTTGTGATTTGTTATGCAATTACAAGCACTCATCTGCAAAGAAAACATTCCTATTTGTTCCTTTCTTTTGTCCACGCTTTTTCTGCCTCCTGTTTCTTCCAAGATCTATTTTTGTAGCTGAGTCCCCTGACTAGCCTAACTGAGCAATCAATGCTGGCTTTTGTTACTTCTCCCTGGGGATGAAACTTGAAAAGTTGATTTGTACAAGATAATTGACATCCTTTTGTCCACCAATATTCCATCTGAAATGGGATCAAAGTTTAAAAACTAAACTGAAGCAACTCCACCCTCCCCAAAAGCTTTGTAACAGTATTCATCACAAAAATTTTCCTGCAGGTTTTATCTGAACAGAGGCAAAGTGCAGCAGGGGATGCAACCTGCCCTCTTAATGAGTCTGTTACTGAAATTTGCATGCTGACCCAGAGAGACCTGGGAAATCATCAGGGCTGAAAGAAAACATGAATTTTTCCCAAAAGGCATCTTGGCAACCCTCAGTACTGCAAATAGTATGAGTCAAAAAAAAAAAAAAAGTGATGATGTGATTGATAAGAGTCTCTTAACATTCAAAGCCTCAAACAATACCATATTGGTACTTAGAATGTTTAATTGAAAAAAAGTACTTGAATTTGGCTAAAATATATTTTTAGAAGCTGTTAATATTTGAAACACTGTTTAAGCTACTTAGATCATCTGTATATGTTATTTTTTTATCAGTGTGTATTTCAGTGTACAAAAAAACTCAATTTATTAACATTTTCAGATGATTATTTAAATCTTTGCTTATTTACTTCAGTATTTAAAATAACAGCATATAAAAGCTGATCACTGTCATTTTGAAAGTTAAATAAATAGCTGCAATATAAAAATTACATAATTACTATGTTACATATAGTGTGCAACTTAGCATTGTCCATGATTGAATATGCTCATTTAAGATAAATGCTTGATTAAAATATGATCTTGATCAAAAGTTCTAGAACTCTGACCTGGAACTTTACAGAGCTGCAGGGAGGACAGATGGGATTTGAATTAAAAAGGGATACACAAAAAACCCAGAACTGAGGCATATATTAGACATGCTGCTATACTTTTCATTTCATACTATGGTTTCCATTCTCTTAAAGCACTTTTATTGGTATAAATTTGGAGCAACCGATATCAATATGGTAGTCAGCCACTCACACCTACCTCTCCCTGAATCCTTGTCCAGCTTCATCATTTTACATTAAAATGGTGATTGTTTCCTGGATGGACACAGTTTTTAGTTCTGTGAGAACTCTCGAGAAGTTCAAACCATTAAAAAAAAAGCCACACAAAGAGAAGTCCTCAATGTCTGCCTGTTTCCCTAAGCATCTGGAATCATCTTCTCGCCCCCCCAGTTCTTCTATTAGCTGTTTATTTTGCCACAGTTGCAATCTTTCAAACACATAATTCTGTACAATGCTGAGATCAGATCTGCTTACCCTTGCTTAGAGTCAGCTATCTGAGTAAGCTTCCTAGCCACTGAAGGGAGGAATCAATTATTTAGTTAAGGTAAAACGCCACCAAATTCTTGATACATTTTCCCAAGAGAGGAGCAATTTAGCACTTTTTATTATAATACAACATAATTCCAATGTCCTTCTTGCAAAGTTAATGGATATAGTGTGCCTTGACTGACACTGCATGCCATTTTCTCTCTCCTTTTTTTAATAAAGCTTGAAGAGTACAGATTTTTTAGATCCCATGACAGAGCTCTTCTAATCTGTGGTGACATTCTTCCCAAGGATCAGTAAACATGTGAGCAGATGCGTAATTGACTTTTCTCTCCCACACATTAATGGATTTTCAATACTATTCTATGAAACAATTAACAGCTTCCTATTCCAAATAAAAATTAGCAATTTAGCAAGACTGCCACTCTACCAAAATAAAAGTAATCCTCTCTCCCTCCAAACACCAGAAACTGTTTTCACTTTTGTTCAATGCCCAAACTTGAGGAACGATGTTTGACACAGCAAAGGTTGCTCCATTGTTTCACAACTTCAATGTTGATTAAAATATTTCTAAAAGAATAGTAAAATTAAGTAATTCCACTGCAATGATCTGACCCAAAGTCTTAGAAATTATTTCCAGTTATTTTAGAGGTATAATTCATAGCAAGAAAAAACCTTTTCTTTTGATACAAGACCTACTCCCATAAGAAGTAGATTGTCAATGCATCTCTTATTGTATTCGCTTCAATATTGGAATGAAAATGCCACTTTCTTTAGAGGAACGATGATCTATTCTACACATCCACCAGCATGCTGAGTTCACTATAACACATCTATTGATGAGAGCTGTTTGCTTTCATTCTTTGTCCTTTCATATTCAGTTATTTTTTCCCTGGATCTTATACAAGAGACTACTGTTGCTTTCTCTGACAATTACAAGCTTTGTCATCAGATATAAAGTTCTGTTATTTTTAAGACACTAAATAAATTGAGCCCTCCATCCTACTAGAAAGTGTATGATCTTTTATTTTGGGATCAGATTTCCAGGATTTATTTGCCCTATCTGTGAGACCCAACCCAACTGCCTAGAACAAAATTTGATGGTCTGTGGCAATAGGGCTGTAAAAACCCACTCTTTTGAATAGTACTGACAAGTGGAAAATGGTTTATAACCACTTTGTCATCTAACTCAATAATTGTTTTTATGAAAAATAATTACATTTTGCAGCAAAAATAGCTTCCTCCCTTTCTAGGGTAAAAATGTAATTTTCCAATTATGAACTTAATAACCAACTGTAAACCAGTAAGGCTCTATTCCCAAGCCTGAAGAAAATTCTATCTGGCTGCACACAGGAGCAGAATGAAAATTAACTTCTTTTTTTTTTAGTGATTCTTTTCTTCTGTCATATGCCAAACTAGTAATAAGTATGTGAATCGCACTCTACCAGTGAAAAAAAACCCGTCAACTTATCATGAGTAGTAGCAATGACTCATTGGAAAGAGAGATAACTCAGGATAACCCAGATAACCCTGGGGAACTGTGTGAAAGACTTTAAAAATCCCCTTTTAAAGCAACAGCAGGCAGGCTGCAAAAGAAGCAAACGACCTAATCCTAGCATTCAGCTTCACAGGCTCCAAAATACTTTGGACAGCCTGTTCCTTCCAGCTGCTAGAGGCAAGTGAAGCTTCAAATTCATAAGATACTTTGTATTCAGAGACTGATACGAAAGGCAAAAATCCTTTACGAGAATCTAAGAGGCGAGGAAGGAAAGTGTCTAACCAGGCATTTCCCTAAAATCTCTTATTACTACAGATAATACATTATCTTTCAGTTAGTTCTAAGTAGCTGGTTAGTTATTTGGCTGGTCTGACACATGAAGTTCTTTTCATAGTAACTGAATCTCCTGTTTTATTACTGACTTGGTTTTTTAATTCATCCTGGTAATGCAATTTATTTATTTCTCTCCAGAGCAGGTGATATTCATGGAAACATGGTGCAAAACATTTACCAGCAAGCAGAGAATGTGACTAATCAATCTTTCCATCCCATACATTACATTAAGAAGTAGTGAGTGAATCTTCTCTGCCCTTTCAGAGAACCTGTTCTTTCTTCTGCCTTACTGACAAACCCTGAATCCACGCTATGTCGGATTATATGAACCCCTTCAATATAGCTTGCTGTGCTAAATTAGGTAAGTTTGACCTGATAAAATCACCATACAGATACTAGTCAGGACTATTCAAATCTATCCTGAACAAGTCAAAATAGTAACTACAAAAACTGGAAATGACTATTTAGGTATAATAGTCACATAACACTATGTGAAATATATGTCTGTAAAGGTTTGTTTGAATCGCCATTTGTTGTGGTTTTTTTTTAAAAAATCTGGAAACTCAGTTTGATCCACAAACCAATTTAATTAGACCTTAAATAAAACACAGAATTAAGACATGAAACAACAAACAAGAACTGTAAATAATACATTTTCTATACTTCACACTAAATACATATAAACACTCACCAGAAGGCTCCCGGAACATCAGATTGGTAACAATTTTATCTATCACAAGAGTGGCATGGAACTATATTTTTCTGTCACATGCAAGGAAAGTAATCTGTAAAACCGTGTCATCTAAAAGCAGTTTCAAAACATCTTCATCATCTATCTCCAAGGCAGCCCCAGAGGTACTAAACTGGCAAACAAGGATGGATGTGAAATGAAAAAAAAAATAACAAAAGCACAAAAATAATCAAAAAAGCATTTTTATGCACGATTTTATAATCTGTTGCCTTCCTGGGCAATTGCTACTTAAATATACATTGTCATAAATTACATGACTGCCAGATACCAATGTCTACTGCAATGTTAGTAACATTCTGCTTAAATGTTTGCTTGTTTTCAGAAACATTTCCTCTTTGTACCTGACACATTCATCAACTTACTATCTTCCCCACCTTTCCCCACCCCCACACCCCCCCAGAATGCAGAAATACTGGAGAACTATCAGCACTCCTGATGGTTCCTACTGTACCTTATTGAAATCACAATATTTTCAAACTGCTCAAATGCGAGTTTGATTTGTCTGAATGTAAGTTAGTATTGATTCTCCTTCACCTCTGCTATAGTGATCAATGCTCATCCATTTTATAGGTCTCTGACAGTGCTTTCCTGTGTAATTACAGATATATTCAAAACTATTTCTCTTTGCTTACTTACACTACATAAATGGAGTTTCTCTGTGATATATAATGAAGCACGTGCAGTTGTCGTTGCCTGAGATGCTTCAATTATAAACCTAGCAAAGCTGCAGTATCATTGCAGTAGTTGTAATACCAGTTCAGCAATCATCACTACCATTTGGAACAAGAAGTTTCATATTCTGGAAAACAAACCCTAGATTAGATTTCTATAAAGTAATTCACGTATTTCATTACAATTTTGTTATTTATGAGCACTTTTAATAATTTCCTCTCCTGACTTAAATCCAATGATTTTGTTTTGTTTCAACAATGATAGTATAGGTAGACATGAAGCTCTCTGAATTTGAAGATTTGCCAGATCATCGAAACATAAATAAGGATTTGTCCAAGCAACAATTAATTGCCTGATTCCCTCCTGCGTAAAGCTCACTCATACAGCCTCACACTACCTAGATTCTGAGACAGAAACAAAAAACCAGACAGGACACTAAGGACACCACAAATTAGAGACTAACTTATTCTTCCAGTTAGTCTTCATATTGCTAAATGGAATAAATATTTATAAATACTTTTTTTCCACAAAATTTGGAAAAAAGATTCTACTGAGGAAATGATTCTTTAAGGGCAGCTCGGTCTGGCATATCAGCTATGGGATGTGAATCATCTAAACTTGCAATCTGGAAGAAGTTAAGAGGAGAGGAAGGGAGAGATAGAAGGCCACACTCTTTGAATCTTCTTGCAAAATAAGAAATGCAGAAAATAAGATGGCAGGGCTTTTTGCTCAGTCGGAAAAGGAGGAATTGAAACAGTCTAGGAGCAACCGGTAAGATCAGCTCTTGGAGCTCTGCGGTTTCACATTTATATTCATGTCCTGAAGTAAACTAAATCATCACTGATAACAATTACAGTTTCAACAGAGATGGAGGAAATGGAAAACACTGAATTGCCTAGGTAAAGCAACCTGAACTTCTTGATAAGTACAAGTAAATAGCAGGATTTGGAATATGAAGAAACACAAACTCTTACACAGAAGATACAAAAACGCAGGCTATACTTTCAGAATAACAAGAAAATCCAATTTGGGAAGGAAGACTCAAATGTGACACAACCACCAGCTGAACACAAGCACCTTACATGAGTAACAGTTAAAACATAATATGTTTACTTTAGAACAAGAACCCTCCAGGAACTTTTACTTTCAAATAGAAAGTTTATGGAGAAACACAAAGCATGGAAAGTTAATGGAAAACACAAAAGTATCAACAGCAGAATCATAATTTAACTATATTTAAAAAAACCCATTACATTAACTATAAAGTAACAGTAGCATATTTCTACTCTATTTTTACTAGGGTAGGAAGATAGAATTAAATGTAGGATCCGGAAGTTAAACAAATCCAGACTGCAGTTTAGCTAAAGGATAACTGATTGCTGAGACAAATGGTGAAGGACTGTGGTTGTCCCCTTCATTAATTTGTTTCAACCAAAAGTCAATCTTTTTAAGAAGGCCGGTTTTAGTTCAAACAGGAATGAACTCAGAAAAGTCTAACTGTCACAGGTAGATCACACTTGATGATCACAGTTGTCCCTCCTGACCTATTCATCTATGAATGAATGTTACAGTAACATCTTTGAGGCCTGCATTTTATTTATTAATATTAATAAATATTTATTTATTAATGTGAGTATTCTGCATCAAATGAAACTAAAGCAATCTATCATAATATGGTATTTGATTTGGAAAGGACAAAGCAGAAAACTCAACTATCATTACTTTGTCACATACACACATGTGTAAATCTGTAGCTACAAAATGTTTTTATTATTTTTCTGCTTAAGTAATTTGTCCCAAAGGATTTATTGGTCTTTGAATCATAAAAGAAATAGCTATATTTAAAATACATTTTCATTAACTGCCAAAGAAGAATACGAAGATGATCAGTATTTGGAACTGATGACAATAGAAAATTTGGGACAGAACAATTCAAAAGAGATCTGAGACTGTGAGCAATGTGCAGGTTTCACTTCTCATTGCATTAGTACTAGAAATAATGATAATTTTTATGGTACATTTTTGAGTTTCATGTTTAATACAGCTTATAAAAGAAGTTCAATATTACTCCCTGATGTATTACTATTCTGCCAGTGTACAGCTGCCAACAGTAGTTAAATCTGATTAAGGCCCCCTGCCGAGTTAATCAATCTGATAATGTCAGACATTATTAAGGAAGCATACATGATACGGTCACACTGTCTATTATCAGTGGCATGTACACCAGTGCCTTTGTCTTCACAGAACACTGAAGCTACTTAAAATAGATAAGCATAAAAAGGATAAAAGACATTATAAACTTTCAGTCTCAAACATTTGTATGCTAATTCCTGCTGAAATACAGCTATTTAATACAAGATACCTTCATTTCATTTAGGGGCTTGGGGAATAACACAAAACCCATAAAATTTTAGAGTAACGAAGCGTAGCTTAAGAATACTTTACATCATTTTGATCAATGCAATCATGTTTATGAACAATAAAGTCTTTTTGGTTTAGAATAAACTCATTTTACAGAAGCTATGTCTCAGTTTGAGCCATACTCAAAATGCTTATATACTACTTGACCTACTCGGAAATCACCAGACATTGCTTCTACACTACCATTTCATGAATACATCCTAATACTGAAATAATTTGCATTTTCAAAGGGAGCTGCTTCTTTCTGTTTACATTATATTGAAAAGCAGTCATATCTATTTACACTGAGCTGCATTTAGTCTTTGGATTTCAGCACTATCAGCAAAAATACCTATCATTAGCTCTAATGCTAATCAGCTCCTCAACAGATGAAGGCTTTCTAACACCTGATCCAGTACAGTTCCTTTGCAAAACATGAAAAATTGCAGAGGACAGAAGGACACAACGTGTTATTTCAGAACAACAGAGAGCATAAAGGGGAGGGAAAGGAGTAAGGGCAAAAGAAAGGTGGCCAATGAAACAAGTTGCAACTCTAAGGATTCAGTAACATCATCCAGCATAAACGAGAGGTTGAGACGAAGTCCTACCCTGGAAGTGCTGGAAAGAAAATTCCTGTAGTGGCTTATGATCCAAGAGAGGTTGGAGGCTGACCCCTATTCTACCGACAGAATTTCCTGGGTACCCAGTTGAAGTCCCGGATAAATAGCTGTAATGAAATCTATTCAACTGCTCCTGAATTGGTTCAGCAGGGTAATATCAATTATCCCTTCTATATTTTATTGATATCCCCTATCAATCTAATGTTCAATCCAGAAAGAAATAATCAGTAGTTTGCAGGGTACCTACACCTGAGAATCATAAACGTAGGCCAGATCTAGATCTTCTAGTCAAGAAACAGACTGCCTAAATTGTTATTTTGGACAGGGGACACACATGAGGAACAGACTTACATCACAATCTTGAATACTGAGTATATATAGTTTCGTAAAAATTCTATATGTCTTCCTGTGCTCCTCTAGAAGCAGAAATGATTTAAATAATGTTGTGTAATGTACATACAGTGTACATTGTGTCTTTGGCAAAGATCCCTGTGCATTAAGTCAACACCTTGACTAGGAAGGTGCAGGGCAAGATAGTTACTACAGATCCTGAAATAGATCTGAATAGGTCTGAAATAGACCCAATATGTTTATCCAGATATAACTAGCACTTTCCATAACTGCCAATCACAAACATAGAATTTAGCAGCATAATATTTTTTCTACCATTTTTTCTTTAAGAAGGTTTTTCTGTCTCATGTTTGTTTCCTAATATTCAGCTGCACTTTAAATGCAGTATTTTTAGGGTTTTCTCCCATTCAAGAATAAAAGAGGAAGAAATCACAATGCTGCTTAACTGCTGAATTAACTCTAACTCAAGAACTGAGACACAACAGGTACTTCCAGTTACAACTGTTGGAGAAAAGCAAAAGCATAGTAGTTTCCAAAGAAAAGACTACAACCTATGTTTAATCAGGGACATCCAATCTTTATCATACCACCTTTTAGAAGAAAAGGCAGATTCAGCGAACATTAATTATTTAAAGAACAGCAACAACATATCCAAAACTTGCTGCAATTTTAAACGAAACTGAAGTGAAACAGCTTTTTACTTCTACAGAGCATCCTCTTTTCCTCATTTTTCTTCCGTGCTCTCTCAAAAAATAAATCAAACTGAGATTAAATGGTAAAAATAGGAAACAAGCAAGATACTGCCATTAAGCAGCAGTTTATTGTGTCTTTGGGCCACAGAGCTGAGTTCCCAATGGGCCTCTCAGGGTTGCGTTCCCTGATTCTCTAGTGTCTAATATGGGTTGTATGTGCATATTGATATTCCCACATGGCAAAAGTCTCTTCTTTTCAGTCATGTTATTTTCAGGATTCTCATATGAATTTAATATACTTAAAAGCACTTTCCCTCTGGCAACTTTGGTTGAAATTTGGCCAGTGGTTGGGGAAGAGGACAGTGCTGAGAATAAGGGAGAAGGTGACTGGATTGACAGAGCTATATAGGCAAACTAAACGCATAAGCTGCATTTCACAAGAACACTTAGCCAAAAATCATATAATCTGAGCAACAAATTAAAAAAAAAAAATAAAAATCGCACCTCTACACAGACCAAAGGTAAGAAAAGAAAACCAGAATTGAGGATTTCCTTAGTGTAACACCAGTAAAACTGTCCTACTCATAACAGATAGATTAACTAGGAAGCATTTTTCAAAATTCCAGTTTCCTTAATAACAAGAAACACTTTGCTGACTCTTCTTCCTTCTTTCAGAATGCACAACCACTACACCATAATGCTTTTTTTTTTTTGATTCTCTGTTCTTCCATTAAATGTGGTCTATGCTAAGTGATAATAGCTGTATGACTTGGAAGGTGAATATTCATTCCACACACCTGACAACTAAATTAGTAACAGATGTGGACATGCTGAAATACAGGGAGAGTACACTACTAATACCAACCAAGCTTTTAAGGAAGAACTAAAGTTGTGATGGAGGGCACTTCTACCTCACTGGCTACAGCATACCAAAAGGTAGATCCAGAAAGACACTGCAAAGTCTTCTTGCCAAAAAAATAGTTACAGAACTTACAGAATGATCACAGTTCTGTAGGAATTGATATCTTCCCATCCTTTTTGACCAAACGAATCATCAATCTCATCTGAATCAGGCACTTCATTGATGGCCAATTGCCTCACAAGAGATCAGCCTGGAGACTACAGCCCCTCCAGCTGTGCAAAGGCACACCTTTTCTTAAAATTATTGCCTGCATAATAACATCACTATCACACCTTTGAAGGCTGAAGTTCAAAGAACTTTGTAACACCGAAAGAACACCAATCAGCTCACTGTCCTCCCATAATGCCTAGCATTTGGTAGCCTCAGGCACAGAGAAAGAGAGAGGAGAAGGTACCAGGAAAATTGTCTGTTCTACGTTCTCTCCAAAACAGCAGATCCTTCTTAATACTATGTGCGGTGAGCACAGATGGAGGTACTTCCAAAACCCAGTTCTCTCATAATTTTGAACGTGTCACTAAACAGGAACTTCTGCCTATCCAAAGAGAGTGGAGAAGCGCGTTTCGACCCTTTGTGCTGCTTCAGAGCTTATTTCACAAGAGAAACTGTTGGAGAAAATCGGCTCTCTTGTTTTCCAGACGATCTGTTGAATATGTGATGAGAGGGAACATGTTGCCCCCTGGCCACTGGCACACGAAAGCAATAGCTGCAAGGATTACATGTGGGCTCTGGGCCATATGGTGTGTAGGCTTATTGTAGGAATTTAGCATTTTTTAGACTCCTACTTTCCTGTCAAATTGGTTGAAATTAGCCACTGAGCTTCCTCTCTAAAAACTTCAGAAAAAAACACTGTGATTTTATAATCTTTTGCTATTGAAAAACAGATTAAAAAGTAAACAAAAATAACATAAAACCTGTATTTCTGTTCTTCAGAAAGGCAAGAAGGAGAAGTTATAGGAGATGCTTTCACAAACAGGGATATTTACTAGCAGCTGGAGCTTTAATAATGAAAGCTTAGCATTAGAGAAATGAGCATATATTACAGCATACAAGCTTACTGCTATGAAGGTTTAAAATAGAGTTCAGAAGCTAAGCCAGTTTAAGCCAGAGAGTAGTATTCCATTATCCTTCCAGAGAATAGTACAGTTTATGACTGACATACAAAAATGTAATCTTATTTGCTATTTAGCTATTTCTAGAAACCCAATATTATGCTAGGATGTCTTCAAATAATACAAATGTTGTTTTGTGAATGAAACAATACATCACATAAAATAATACAATATTGAGGTCTATACCTGATGAAATGCTTCTAGCTCCCAGATAGCCATGTTAGAAATGAATATATTTTCAATGTATAATGACTACATCTATTCAAGATATTTTTGCTTTATTGATACTCAGTCTGGAAAGAAAATAAACTGTAAATCGGGATTGTAGACAAAGTTGAAGTTCCTTATCCACTGATGCAAACAGCACATGCTTGGCATTTTAGTTGAAAAAATTTGATCATGTAACAGTCCATTTAACAATACTGTCTATTCATCTGTGCCAGTGTTCTGAATTATTTTAATGGACCTTCAGTTGTCTACCAAAATGCCTTCCTATCCTGTCCCCCATCAAAAGGTGAGGTTCAACTCCACAGGTTTCTCATTAATAAAATCCAAAACCTAATCCTAAAGTCAAGCTCGTTTTGTCTTTAACAGAAGTTTTGTAGTATGCGCTAGTACTTTGCACCCCTAATGGTGAAGGGAGGTAATCAAGCCATCAACCTATTCAGACTACAAAAATTTATGTACAACCTCAGCACTAACCTTCTGGCCTCTACCAGAACATAGGCACA
>JAOTQQ010000012.1:37630686-37645414 GCA_026546715.1 Gallinago undulata | reverse complement strand
ATCAACCTATTCAGACTACAAAAATTTATGTACAACCTCAGCACTAACCTTCTGGCCTCTACCAGAACATAGGCACATGTTTAAAGCTAGGAATGAGAATAACTTCTGGAGAATGTTATGGCATTATACAATGACTTAAGGCCAACTTGGCAATTGAAGATTTGTCAGTCAATGTATGATGTGTAACATGTATAGCCCATATGCACCTGTTGCATGAAACCTATAGAAGTCAGGGATAAACAGACTCTCTACTTTAAAGAGAGTTTGGCCAAATGGGAAAAAAAAAAACCAACCACAAACCAAACAAAGGAAAAAAACCCAACCCAAAAGATCCCAAACTCCACAAAACTAAACACACAGAGAAAGACATTAACAAGAGAGTTACAGGAACAGCACAAAGCAATTGACATCCAGGGTATTATTCCCTATTGCAGATCCTCAGAAAAAAAAGGTCCTGCAGTGGGAAGGAAAGGGGACAAGGGACTAATTATCAAACACACAGCTAGTTTAATGATCTCAGGGAAGACCATATGATGACCAGCCTTCTAAGCACTGAAGCAGCATAGTTGGTTTGGCATCTTTGTAGTACCCCAGAGTGTTTGCAGGGAACTACGCTCCGTGGCTCCTAAGGCTATCGACAATAGAGGAAGGGCTGGGAGAGATCTGGGAGCAAAATTTGGGAGTTAGGGTAAAGTGTGGGGCTCAAAGCGCAGAGCTGCACACTCTGGAGTGTTCCTAGCACTGTCCCCTGGGCTACAGACAGACGGCACAGTGGAATAACTGGTGCAGGGAAGAGTTCAGGTTTATTTTGAGGGAGAATATTTGGACTGAATAGAGTTGATACAAGAAGAGAAGTCAGGGGGGTAGGAGGGAATCACTCTATGTGCAATCTTTTGGAATGTGAAAGAAGCAAAGCTTTCCAGTCATGTCTTTCTTTTATGGGAAAATACCTTAAAGGATGTTAAGGTTCTACTATACTCCCTGATCAAATCAGTTCCCAAAAGTAGTAGTAATACATTCTCTCTCAAAGGAGAAAAAGGTTGTTCAACTTGCTATTACATGATATTATGATTGACTGATCTGTTTTAGGTTAGGGGAAATGCTGGTAGGGCAGACATAATATTTACCACACTCCAACTGTATTCATGGCTCAATGAACCCTGAAAGGAAAGTGATACACACGGAAAAATATCCCAGGAAAAACAAACAAGAAATATGGTGGATAGAAATGGTCTGTTGCTCTCCTTGAACACACCCAAATAAAGAAACATCCAACAATATTTTGCTTGCGGAACACCACCATACACAAAGCTATGCCTAGGAATCAAGCACAGTCAATCAGAACTCCAGACTGAAGATGGACAGAGAGTGGAAGAGACTCCAAGCTGATGAGTCACAAACTACAACTAAGGCAAAAAAGAGAGAGAGGAAAAAAAAAGGTAATTAGGCAGAATCAGCCAAATTTAGCCACAGTTATCCTTACATCAAGCAAAGACATAAAGAAGAATAAATGCTATTATAACATCTTAATTCATTGACCATGTAATTTTACTACAAAGTATTCATCATAACTATCAGAGTCAAATAAGCTCTTTTTCTACACATTACTTCATTAAATGCAGTTTGACTTCGGAATGGTAAATATAAATATGGGGAACAAAAAGCTAAACTACAAGAAAATTAAACTCCTTGAAATTCAGATTTAAACAAGTGAGTTTCACATTATCCATGTAATAATTAAAAAGATAAATTAAAAAGTAAAGCCAACACTGTAGCTCTGTAACTAGCATTGGTAATAATCAAAGTTTAATAGTTGCCTTCGGAGCATGTTTTTGTCCACACACAATGAGAGGACAAATATGCTGTGGGATGGTCAATAACTCAAATTCAATTTTTACATGTGATAAAAAGTGACAAGATTGATAGCAATATGCCATCCATTCTCATCAGTCACACTTAGTCCTCAGACCTCTATTATCCACAAATCCTGCTACACAATCAAAGAGAAAGAACTACTGAATTATTTATTAAAACTGACACCATCAATTACGCTCCCATGTAAAAAGTCACTGAGCAGCCATTTAAAGAATTAGAATGCACATTTTGGTAACTTTTGACCAGGTTAACAACCGCTCTGCTTTGGGAGAGAATGGAAGCTCATCTCAGATATTCTACATCTGAGAACTTAAACTTGCAAAAGCCTCATTTTCTGCCACTGCAAAGCAAAGTCTCCTGTTTCTGGCCAACAAAAGCTGAAAGTGTGATACCAATACTCCTTCCCCCCGCCCCCCGCTCCATATCATCTTTTGACATAACCTGAGAAGTCTATGGAGGTACACCGAAAGTAAATGGAATAGTCCTTTCACATTGCAAAGCCAGCAACAGTGACCATCATCAATGCCAACAGCCCCCAAAAAAGAAATGGGGTATGGGTGGTGTTTCTTGGCAGCCAGCTGGACTCCTTCACCAAACTTTTGATCTCAGTACACGCCAGACACACAGTTGCCTCCTTCCCTTTTGGCACATGGGGTCCTTTTAATTCACACACGATTTTCATGAAATTTCTATCACCTTTTAACATCAGTGTTACTAGATTCACATTTTAAGAGACGTGAGTAACCATATTATTGCTGCATAGCAATACCAAAATATTAACACAACATTGCATTCAGAAGAGAGGGTTACATTCCCCAAACATCCTGTCTAGACAATTATGCAAAACCATGGCCCACCAAGGTATTTCCCAGTGTCACCTGGTGGCCCTTGCTCTGAGTAAATACAGCCCAATCACAACTACGAAAGTTACTCTTTCAACAGCACCCAGCAGTAAGGGGAAAACCTGGAAGTAATCTAATAGACAAATGATATATAACTCCTCATATATATGCCCTCAGCATGGAAAGGTGCCCAGATTCGCATGGTTTCTGTTCCTGATGGTGTATAAGACAAAGCCTGTGCCTATAACAGTAAATTAAACATGCCAGGACTGTCTGTTGGCACTAAGGCCAGCTGGCACAGAACAGCCTGAGTCCGTACTCCCTCACCCTTCAAAGTATGCAACTGCCAGATGGAAAGGTCTTTCAGCCTTCCTCCTCCCTGGCCATGCTCAGGATTTTTTCAAGGGAATACTGGCTGATGCTATCCAAAGCCCTGCCAGATTGTTCTAATAAATAAGTAATATAAACAACTGAGTTTTATATTCCAAGAAGGCACTCCGGTATTGTTCATTTTACCCGTATGGAGCTAGAGTGACAAGTCCAGAGGGTTCATCTCCCCTTTGTAACAAGAAGTAGCAGAACATAAATAAACAAACAGAGGGAGGTAACAAAAGTGGCTGGGATAAACTGTGAAACACCACAGTGGATGGACGTATTTTTACTAAAAACATGAAATAGCTAGTTTTCCAAGTACTTAGGAAGAATGGAAGCTACCAGAGTAAGAAAGATGGTCCCTGCTTCAGGGACCAAGGTATTTTTTATTTGTCTTCATGCCATAGCTATTTTAGGGAATTACCATTACAAGGAGAATTTTTCCCAAATTCTGCTGCAGACAATCTGCATTCTAAATGCAACTAAAATTCAGTGGTTGATTGAGATATAAATTCTTGCCATTTTCATAGAACCCAGTGAATTCTCAATAAATACACTCAGTTTCCCCCCTAATTTCAACATTTATCTGGTTTACTTGGTTAATACAGTTTCTTTTAGTTTCTGTAGCAAGAAAAGGCCACTGCTATGTCACATGGTCTATTTCTGGCATTTTTAATGATGAACAGGTTCACTAACCACAAGGTCTAAATAGAGTTCTTGCTTAAACATATGACTATTTACAATATGAACGTTTATACAAGAAGAAATTGGCAGCAAAGGTATTCTTGTTAAATTTATCCTCTGGATCGGTTACTTCAAATTGGATGGCAATTTAAAAGCTATTTTCAAAAGCTTTTTCAGGAATCTTTACTTCTTACATGAGTAATCAGACAGGCTTAACTCAGGAAAATATCTCTTTTAAGCAGTACCCAGACTGTCAGCAAAAGGACACCCCTCTCCCAGTGTTACCCTTATCTAGAATAATGTTGAAGTTACTCTGTCTGGTCTCCATTAAACTGTAATTAAATAATAAAATTTTAACTTGTTTTTTTTTTTAATGTAGTCTGTAAGCTAAACTACAGCCTCCCAACTTTTTAGAAGCTGAATCTCTTCCTATAAAATCAGTAGTGTTCCACACACCCCTCAGATAATTTCTTCTTCCCCATCTTTGGTGAAAGATGCTTCTATTTTCCATCTCAGGAATGACACTGTCTCTTAAGAATCATCTTCAGAAACTTATGACTGTGGCATGAGACATGGCTCTGTACATAGCCAGTACAGGTCTAGAATTTTTATTTGCTCATTCAATACCAGTTCTTCATCTAACCTACAAGATGAGCAATGTCTCATCAGCAAGGCTTTTTTTTTGCTGATTGAATACCACTGTAAGGCAATTAAAGTTTAAGCATATCATTTACTCCCTTTTTTGCTGAGCTATTTAGTTACTGCTTTTAGAAGCAAATAAAAGGACAAGAATGCTTACTGCTCTGATATAAAAGAACATTTTGAATAATACGGGGGTGGTTTTTTTAAGCCACTTACTACCATTCTGGCATGCCAGGAAGAGAGTTGCACAAGTCAGTCACCATCCTCCATCAGGCAGACCAGAAGCCACACCGCCTCTGGTAACGGGGGGCTGGCAATTCTGCAGGATCACTCTGAGGTTAGTCACTGAGTAATCTCTTCCTGTACCTGGGGTTAGATGTGTCCGAGTACATGCAATGGGTTACATGGTTAAGTGGGTTTTCAGCTGCGTGGTAGTGGAAAGCCCTAATGAACTGTCTGGCTCTTGGTTTTTGGTTCAAAGAAAATGCAATTAATGTAGAGTCAAGTAACTTTTAAGTGTGGAAATAAAACCCGTTCAGGACAAAGAACAGAGTTCTTCACGACTGTATATATACTTCACTGAAATAAGCAAGTGAAAGCCCTTAACAGCATTAAACTTTGCTGTTAAAAGACAACAGTCAACCACTTTCATTTATTAGAAGTCTAAATATAAAATAGTACAATCCTGGTGAGCAAAGTAGTTGCATGTTGCTCAAACAAAGTAGTTCTGACAAATTTTCCATTACAGATTTCATTTGTGAATTTAAATGTCAGGCCAAAAATTAACAGCCAATTCAAAAAGAGCAAAAGTTTCACACACCCATTCCACGGCTTCTGTAAGTTCATCCTTTAGTTTCAATCAGATCTCTGCAAACACAAGCTATACTCAGCTCTAACTTGAAACACTGCACGTGATTGCTGAAAGTACATCAAAGGCAAAATAGGCAACGGACATGTTTATATATGAAATAAAGCTAAAGCCACAGAATGTGAGCCAGCCACTACACACAGTCTGTTTTTAAACTGCATCTCACCATCATTGTTTCAGTAAAAACAGAAGTATATAGACTGATGTTTAGGGTTTTTTTATGACCTGACAACTTAAAAATGCTAGAATATTCATGCTTTTCAACAAGAAAAAAATCCTAATATTTTAATTATCACGGAATGTCTGAGGTTGGAAGGAACCTCTGAAGGTTGCTTTAGCTCTAGGCAATCCTGTTTCAGCAGGGGAGTTGGACTAGATGATCTCTATGGTCCCTTCCAACTCTAAAAAAAAAAATTAAGTGAAATTCAGTGAAGGTCATCTGGCCCAACTGCCTGCTCAAGCAGGGCCATCTACAGCTGATTCCCCAGGATTGCATTGAGGTGGCTTTTGAATATCTCCAAGGATGGAGACTGCATGGCCTCCCTGGGCAATCTGTAACAGTGCTCAATCATACAGTGAAAAAGTATTTTCTGATGTTCAGATATGGAGCCTCCTGTGTTTCAGTTTGTGCCCACTGCCTCAAATCCTAACACTGGGCACCACTGAAAAGAGCCTGGCTCCATCTTCTTTACATTCTTTAGGTATTTATACACTTTGATGAGATCCCCCTGAGCCTTCTCTACCCTACAGAATTTCATTTTAACAGAAGCCATACAGCAGATGCCATCAAAAAATGTTGTACAACATATGTTGACCTTGCCTACAAAAAGTATCTTCTGTGTTAAAATAATCATAGAACCATAGAATAATTTGGGTTGGAAGGGACCTTTAAAGGTCATCTACTGCAGTCCCTCTCTGCAATGAGCAGAGACATTTTTAACGAGAACAGGTTGCTCAGATCCCTGTCCAAACTAACCTTGAACATTTCCAGGCATGGGGCATCTACCATCTCTCTGGGCAACCTGTTCTGGTGTTTCACCACCCTCACGGTGAAGAATTTCTTCCTTCTATCTAGTCTGAATCTATCCACTTTCGGTTTAAAACCATTACCCCTTGTCCTATCACAACAGTCCCTGCTAAAATATTTGTCCCTGTTTTTTTTATAAGCCCCTTTTAAGTACTGAAAGGCCACAATAAGGTCTCTAAGGAGCCTTTTGTTCTCCAGGCTGAACAATCCCAACTCTCTCAGCCTGTCCTCATAGGAAAGGTGCTCCAATCCTCTGATCATTATTGTGGCCCTCCTCTGGACCTGCTCCAACAGGTCCATATCCTTGTTATGTTGGGGGCCCCAGAGCTGGACACAGTACTCCAGGTGGGGTCCCACCAGAGCGGAGTAAAGGGGCAGATGACTTCCCTTGACCTGCTGGCCACACTTGTTTTGATGCATCCTAGGATACAGTTGTACTGTCCACCAGTACCCCCAAGTTCCTTTCGGCAAGGCTGCTCTCAACCCTTTCATCCCTCAACCTATAAAAACCCACTGAACTGGGGTTTGCCCTGAACCAGGTGCAGGACCTTGCACTTGGCCTTGTTGAACCTCATGAGGTTCACACAGGCCCACTTCTTGAACTTGTCTAGATACCTCTGGATGGTATCCCCTCTCTCAGGCATTTGAGCCACATGACTCAGCTTGGTGTCATCTGCAAACTTGCTGAGGGTGCACTCAATTCCATTTTAAAATAAGGCTCCTGTCAAATAAAGTAATTGAAACCAATAAAATTTATAAAGGCAGAGAAGTTAATGATGGTTAGTTGACATTTCTCCAATACGCTACTTAGTTCCTGGACTTTCTGTTTACTCTTCAGGAAGAACTAAGGAAGAAAGAAGCAAAATGGACACGTAGCTGAAGGCTTGCTTATGCATAAACTTGCACTGCCCAAGAAAAACACATGATTTAAGACTATTTTTAGCTAAACCAGTCAAAAAGCTGCAGAAACATTTAGAAACAAGGTTTACATTGATTCAGTTTAAAATCAATAGACTTAATATAACCCTAAATAAGACAGAAACTAAAGAATTCAAAAATCTATCTGGACACTTTTTAATTAAAATCAGTTTAAAACTAATTCAACCAATTCATCAGCTTTTGTAGCCTGCATATTTAGATAAAGCTGAAGATTCAAGTCCCTGTATCAAGGGGATGAAAGAACAGAGCAGAAGCTGGAAGAAAACAGCAGAAGGCTTGCAAGCCAATTGTTTTGCTAAAGGGTGAGTGATATGGCAAGCAAAATTAATCTGTAAACTCAATGGAAATTTTAGGACTGAATGGCATTTACTGTTGAAAAACAGACACTAATATATTGTCTCTCCACAGATAAGAGGCAAACTTACCTTTTTTTTCTATTCACTATACAAGCATTCTTTATTTGATATTGAATTCCCAAGAGAACGACCACTTTCTAGGACTGGGATGAAGCCAGGAAGAACTCACAGTGGAAAGCTATCTATCTTCAAACTTGCCACAGAAGGACACAGAATGCTATCTGAAATAGTTAGACACAATGAAAATTCTGAAAGCGAAACATGAGAAATTTTATATTTATTCAACTGGCCAAGCAACAGCACAGTTTTATGAATCAAATATGTTCAGTTTCCTGTGTAAACTCAGTAACGGTTTGGGGGCGTGCTTTGTTTTTTTTCTTCCTGGCTGTGTTTTGGGTTTGTTGGGGTTTCTTTGCTTTGGTTTTTGTTTTGTTTTAAAGCTTGCTTTCAGCAAATTCAGCAAAATAGATTGAAAAGCAGTAACAACAACTATTATGCAGTTGAATCTTCTCTCCATTACTTATCATACTCTATCGCTATTTCCAATTCCACTTCATTTTAATCAATACACAGTCAGAAAGGATGCTCATTTTGTAGCCTTTTTAATTGCTAAATCCTGAAGTTACTTTTCTATATCTTTGATAAACATCTGATAAAGATTTTATTCTTTATAAGTAACTGTGTTCCTGACAGATATTTTTCATCTTTTCGTATTTGCATAAAGTAAGCTGTAATCAGTTTACTAGTTTGTACAAGACATAGCATTTGCTACACTTCTACAAGACATCTAGTTATTGAAGCCAAAAAAAACCCAGCAAAAAAACCCAACCAAAATACCCCTTTCATTTATTTTCCTTAGCAACTCAGTATAAATGTCTGCTAAAATAAGACATTATTGGTCCCGCTCATGATAAGGAAAATGTAAGCATATACTGAAGTATTCGTGTGCATAACCCAGCTAAACTGCTTCTGTAGTTGGACAGCCTCACATCACTGTGGTACTTCCTAATCATCTCTGCGTGTTTTCTCTTTGAAACATTGTTCTGTTGCTGAGCTATAACAAACAAACCGTGTATGGCTGATTATGCTACTGCACTAACAATTACAAGTTGGCCCTTTTCCATTTTGTTTGTTAAAATCTTCATTAGTCATCTGGAAAGCTACTAAGCCATACAGAATCTAAAAATGTTACAAAAACGTATGGAAGCGTTTAGGAGTGAAAACAATCCATTTAAGAATTTATGTTTCTTAGCCACAGGACTATCATGCATACTAAATAACAGAATTAACACAAAAGTGGTCTCTTAGGAATAAGTAATGGACTGTCCTCCTACAAAAGTAATATGCAAACACCTTAGCCAGGAATTTACGGATGGTCATGGCAAAAATCATTCCCTTTACGTAACAAGCTCAGGTAAGTTCATTTTATCTTTACTTCTTGAAGCCTTAAAAGTAACTATTCTATAATTTTACTGTGCTTTGTGCAAATTTTAGACATATTTACAATATAATCTGTCTAGTAGAGTTACATCAGTTATTAATTTAGTCCAAAAATTGCATCAAATTAACATTCTAAACAAGAAACAACCAAACAAACAGAATCCACTTTGCTGAAATTAGCAACAAACAAATCACTGAACATTAACTCAGAAGTTTTTGTGTGAATAAGGAAAAAGCCAGCATGGCAGTGCAGAAAAGAACAGCAGCACAATTATGGAGATACAGCTACTGCTGCACCAAAATAAATTAACAATTTTCAAGGCTAAAGGACCCCTGCAGCTAATAATTTTTAAATAGCACAAGAAAAAAAAAAATCCTCCAGGATGGCAGCAAGTAGCATGAAGTACATGGATTCTAGTCAATTAAAATATTTCAAAAAGAAGAAAAGCTGCACAGCAAAATCTTCATTTTGAAGACTCTAAATTGAAAGGGGGTTTGTAAATTAAACAATGCCAGTCCCAGATCTTGGGACAGCCTTGTGGCTCTCTGATACAGGATGACACTGTTGCATACAGCTCACCAGCTCCCTCAAAAAGCTATGCAACTACCAGGGATACAAAAAAAAATCCAAACAAAAAACAACCGCCAACCTACTAAGGAGTATCTGCATGTTTCTGCATTATTTCTCTAGACACTGGTCTGCTTACAGTTCCTCAGAGGGAAAAAAACGAAAGTTATCGTTAGAATCAATGTGAGATACGGGGAGCAACCCTAAGAACTTGCAAAGCATAGTACAAATTGTAAACCTCTCAAATGCACGATAAGGTCAGGTCACAGTGCTTAAAGAGTCATACATAAGGTACTGCTGAAAGCAACCACAGACATAAAAGAATTAGGATGTGTTGACAAGAGGAACTCAAGCTTAAAGTATTTCCCCACAGCCCACACGGGGGGAAACCCATTCCTCGTAGCTCTGTAAATACCCAGCATGTTTTTGCTACAGCGTCCATCAGTGATATTTATACACAGTGATGACCTCATCCTCTAGCACAGTGAATGAACACAAGAGAAAAAAAAAAAAAATATTTTGGTTGTGTATTTATCAGCATTTGGGCTCATTTAAATACTACCCGAATAACAATTATCTCTCAGCTGAGCAGAGCATCAGGTTGGCAGACTGTGCTTCGCTTCTTCTCAAAGTGACAATTAACCTTGATATCAGTCTGCAAAGTGCTCTATACTGGCAGCAGAATAAAATTATCATTATCATATAAATCATAAAGATTCTACTGAAATCTAGATGGCTGTCATCTCTCAGCTATTTGTATTCAGTAAGGAGCAAAGCAGGTTGTTGCAGAACATCTTAAAAATGTGTCATCCTACAGCCATCACATTGTGGGCTTTTGAGGCTGTATTTGTGGCTACCTAAAAATGTATGCCACACATATATGCCAAAACACTCACAGAAAATATACATTATTAATTAAATCTCTCTCAGGGATGTTTGTAATACAGGAGGTCACTATACTTGAATTTTAAATTTAAATCTGATTTACACTACAGTAATTCCAGACTCAAATGAGATTTTTGAGATGATTACATGGTGCCTATCAGCTAGACAGCTTTCCATCCCAATAATACTTGTGGTCAACTGATCTTATTCTTTGAAAACTACAGTTTACAAAATAAAAAAGCAAAAAAAAACCCCAAAACTACAATTCTGTTAATGCTGTATCAAAATTCAAAATAGTTGTCATGCACTGATGTCAAATCACTGTGTTGAGGAACATACTTGGACAAACAGGATCCTAATAGTTGTGCCCACAACAGCCCATTCAAATTCCCCATTACACAGATGCTTCTTCCCTTCTAGGCAGCCCAGTTGTGGAAGGAAGGAAGAAAATTGAATCATCATCTCTAAAAATTTCCCACCTTCAAACGCGCAATGACAAGTGACTGTGAAAATGTTTACAGCTATTTTTGATATGACACTTCATTTTTGTAATGTGCGCACTGCGTGTCAAAGTGGTTTACTGTTCTTGCTGCTACCAACAGGACATGGCTGTAAGACATGGCAGTGAAGAAAGCCCTTTTTTAGAAATATTTCTATAGACTGACAGGCCTCATTTTATCTGTAACAGAACAAATGAGACAAACAGCTAATCACAGGGAGACGCATTGGGGGTCGGGGATTCTCCCCATCACTAGAGCTGGCTTTTCTCTGAGCCAGCCTTTGGCAGATCTTACAGAAATACCTGAGGAAAAGGAGAGGCAAGATGAAGAACCTGCTCTCTATGCCCAAGGCACAATGTGACTCCAGAGGATTGTTTTCAGCAGGTGACGTGGCAGATTGTATGCAGGAGACACAAGAAGCCACAGTTGTGCTTCTGACCCAGCCAGCAAAATCAGTCCTCCGGGACAGGAGAGGTGTCGTGCCAAAAAGCGCACACCCACAAAGCATTTTGAATGAGCAAGTTAGAGTGTACTCTATAATGCCTGGTGCAGAAAAATGAACTTACTCCAGTATAACAGGGATCAAGGCTAACACTTACCCAGTAATCAAAAGCCAGACCCTCTTCCGTAATAAATCCAGTCAAGAATGCCATTCTTTTCAAGCTATCCAACAAAATCTGAAATAAGGGGAATGGTTCATTTTCACACTAGAGACTCAATCAAAACTCCTGTGCAACCTTCAAGCCCAGTTAACTCCAGCCAACAGTTTAACCCACAACACTTAACAAATCCCATCCAGGGTTACTTTATGTTACTGCAAAAGGGAGCACTGCATTGATTGTAGTGGTTCCGAAACTGGTTTTCCTGCGAATCCACCCCGGCTGCAAACCCCAAATTTGAAACTTCTCTCCTCTCCCCCATCTGCAACTTTAGTCAAAATGCCACAGCTATAAGCTTAGCAATCAATTACTCAAATCAAGAAATATGAAATTGCAGGCTAGGCAGACAGCTAATTTTTCAGTCATAGACTCCTCTGAAAATTAAATATCTTGTATCCATCTTTGTTTTGAGTGTTATGTCATGCCAAATTTTAGAGGTTATTTCTATATATATTTATCCGATTTAGGCTACCTAAGATATCAAATAGTAAGAGTGTATAGCATTTTTAAATTCTCTGGATGACACCTGGTAAAATGACCTCACAGTTGATGCCACAGTTATTCTAAGCATACTGCATTTATCTCCATTAAAAAAGTAATAAAAAAGAATAAATCTATTTAACTCAGGAGTATAAAGTCCTAAATACTGTCTTCTTATGTGTAAACAGACTAATCATAAATCAGTGTAATAAAATACCTATTTGCCATTTTAGAATTAGAACACCTTAACATTTAAAATTAATCCAGTTTGTTACTACATGTTTATATGTATTACCTATATAACTGTGGCTGACGCAGAAGGTGTCATAGAAAATAATTTGCTTTGGCATTTTTAAAGTTATAATAAGAAGGATAATAATCTCTACTAGATTTATGATTTATATTTTCAGTTGTCATTACTGTCAATACCTCCCAAACAAAAGTTAAATCAAACGTCAGCTAATCTTGAAGAAATAAAAAGCCCTTCTCCACAATGAAACAACCTGTACTAAAAATGAACATTTCATTGTGGAATGTCTACAGACAACCCAGAACAAATGCTTTTAAAAGCTCCAAATTTCATAAAGGCTAAGTTCAATTTTCATAAAGATAATACTAAATTTTAAGTGAAATTAAAAAACAACACACCCAAACAACAAAAAACATCCAAACCAGAAAAAAAAACTTAAGTAATTTAAGCTTTAAGTTGTCAGCTGTGTCAAGTGTTACTGAAAGAGTAATTGCTGTAACTGTGTACCGCTTATTCTTCAAATGTAACTCAATCTCCTAAATTAAGTGCAAACCATTATATTCCAGTCTTAGCTACAGAGTTACCATCTTGGCCTCCACAATATTTACAACATTAAAAGGCTGAAGTGTCAAGAAAGCATATTATCACTCACCTACAGCCTTCTCGAGGCACAGTATGCATCTCAAGTTAATAAAGGCCACATAAATATGGCTTTTGTACCGAGCAGACAGTAATTTATGTATTTAATTACATATTTCTCCCTAAAAAACAGAAACAGTTGGTGCTCTGCTATTTTTGTTAACATTAATCAGAGGAAACTTCAGATTCTGGCATAAATTTGACTATCGTATAAAAGGTAATATTTAAAATACATAATGCCTTGCCACACAAACACGAGCTGCCATATGTGAGGCAGCGCTAAGCATGGTTTCTATTAAGCCGATACACAGTAACTGGCTTCTTTCCAAGCAACATGGAAGTGTTTAAAAAACCCTGTTTAATCCAATTCCACAGCTTTGAAACAAAAATAAATTGAAGTGCTGCAAGAACTGTTAAAATGAAAAATTAAAGGCATGTAAATAAGTGAAAAAATAAATTGTCAGAGAAAATGAAAACAAAGATTATTTCAAGTAGATAACTTAATTGTAATTAGCAACATTTGGCATGTGTTATGATATGATTCAAAGCTGCAGCCAATTAGATAACCCAAAAAGCTTGTAACAAAGCTGCAAATGTGTAACTACAGCATAAATAAGTTTTATTGCACACCAAGAAAACAGCGCCCAGATCAATTTCATAGTTTGTTTCTGAAACACTGTAAAGCATGCTCTGTTACCAGTTCATGCGCTTTTAGTCTTAAACTGCAGCTTTTCTGTCAGGAGATTTTGGAAAACAATTTCATTAGATACAGGCTATTAATTGTAAATCTGTACCCATTCTGTGGATACCAAGAATAAAAGATAAATTACAGCATTGCCTTAGACTGCCATCCCTATGCAAGAACAACAGAAAAAACAGCAACAATAAAAAAGCCAAAACAAAAAACCTCAAAATAATAAAGTGCATAAGTTAACAGCTGTTAAAAAGCTGTAGAATTGTGGTACTGGAACTAAGAAGGATTGATTTTTATTTTTTTTTTTAATAGATTTCCAAGGAGAAAAAAAAAACCACTATTTTTTCTTTGGAAGGAGTAAGAGGTACACAATGGCATTCAGGAAATAACATGAATTTGTCAGATGCTTTTTAAAAGTTTTCTTAAAAAGGAAATGATTTTTAAGTATTACATGGAAAATCAGAGTTCAAATTCTGATCAAATGTGGATGTACGTAAGACAACAGCATTAGGCACGTCTGAGATTGTGCCATTTATTTAAGGAAATAAATACTTCATTATCAGTAATGCTGTCAGTCCCAACCAACAGGCAAAGTACTTTCCATTTCCCCCATTTATTCAATAATAAGTAATTTACTAAAGGGTAATGAGTTGCTAATAAAAGCATGTTTCTTACAAGATTATCATGAAATGGCAGTGACTGCTTGTTCAGTGCAGTAGTACCTACTACAGTCACACTTTCAAATAACTCTGGTCTATCAAATTTCTGTAAAGAAATTGATCCTTATGTAGTTTTTATACAAGACATTAGTCTACATTCAGGGAAAAAAAAAAAAAAAAAACGGGAAAAAACTCCACAGAAATAGCTGAATTTGAAAGCAACATATTTAGCTATTTCTTTGCAAACTCTCCTAACGATGCAAGGTCTCAGCCAACGTGGTTTTGTTTCCCTTTGCTGGCAAGCAACCACTGTTTCTTTAACACACTTCTTTTAGTGGTGGGGGGGGGG
>JAOTQQ010000012.1:37611534-37630586 GCA_026546715.1 Gallinago undulata | reverse complement strand
AACACACTTCTTGTAGTGTTGGGGGGGGGGAAGAAGGAGGGGGAGGAGGAGTATGGGTATTGGTGTTCTATGAGGATTGTATTGAGGATATTACAAAAACATGCATATATAATATCAGTTTTATGTTATAAACCAAATTTATGCACTTATGAAAAAAAAAAAACACCAAGAATTTTGTTTAGCTATGTAGGAGAGGGCAAAAGAAACATCTATGGAAGGTAGCCTGAAAAATTCGGGAGCTGAAAGCATTGGGGACTGCTCTTGTACTTCCTAGGAGACCGACTCACAAAGACCAGCTGCAACTCAATGTGAAACCACTGGAAGAAAATCTCTCTCTTCAGAATTCCCTACACTAAAAGCATCAAAGAGTTTCCTTTTACCCTTGTTCCAATCCTCCACTCCACCTTCCCCACACTTGCCATTTAAACTGGAGCTTGACTATTCTCACACACAAGCACACTGCAAATATCCCTTCGTGTCCATCGCAGGCTCCTTTTTGGCCACTTTTCTGCCCAAGAAGTGCCTTGGGCACTTTTCTGCTGCAAGAAACAGGCAGATGATCATCACAACCCCTCCTTATGCCCCAATCTTCACACATTTCCCTGCTTCAGCTGTCCCATGGGATGCTCTCTGGCATCCCTTGACCTTCCAAATCTGCACTTACACAGTGCTCACTGAAGTAATGTTATTCTTCCCTAGTACTACTTTCTCTTTTCTTCTCCTCCTGGGAGAGGAGTTGTCATCATTTGAAAACTGGGAGAACTGGCAGAAATCACGTGGAGGTATTGTTATGCAGGGAGGTATTAATGGCTGTTGTCAGCCAGTTTCTTACTTCATCATCAGCGAGCGAAGTTGCCGGCCCTGGCAAGCAGCCAGCGGCAAGCTCCCCTTACTCCTCCCCCCCTTTTTTTCCTCCTCTTTCCTCCTCCCAACTTCATGGAAATTCCTAAGGTTTCTAGCCACCAATGCCTGCAATACATCCTGAAGTTTTTGAGTGCAGCATCTATTCAATCCTGGTATCAGGCCACAAGCACAAAAGAAATCAAGTAGATACTCAGAATTCAGTTTACTAAATAAAAAAAAAAAAAAAAAAAAAAAAAAAAGCTCAGTGCTGTCTAATATTTTTTCATATCAAACATACATTTTCAAAGATATCAGATTGCTAAAGAAACATCAGCTATATTTTACGTAGCCTTCCAAGTACACTGCATCTTGACACATGGAAGGCCCATGAAAAGAAACATTGTGTGTTATTTTTCAAAAACAGATGCTTTGTGAACAACATGACATCAAAAGGTCTAGAGTCACATTTACAGTGAAAATAAACAGATATTTTAAAAAAAATGGTTTAGTACAGCTACATGCTTCAGACCTTAAAGCACAAGTGACACTGTCCTGCACTGTCTTAAAAGAAAATAGCTAAAGGAATTAAAAGATTACATATTAAAAAGTAACCTGACACTTTTCATCTGAGGTACTTCTAGGTACTTAGGTAATAAATTTTAAAAACCCACCAGTTATAAAAAACAAGCAAGCTAACTCAAGTGATAAAATACATTATAGTTGCTATTATAAAACACAATCCCAGTGAGATCATTAACTTGCATATTCTTGGGACATGTTTCTTGCTGCTTTTGAAGCAGAAAGGGAATAAGAATTAAAAAAATCAAGCAGTTGCAATGAGCACTCAAGTATATTTTACATTCATTCTTATCCTCGCACGAATGTTGATACATCATAGATTTAAAAACAACAGGATTCTGCACTTCAATATCAACTGCTTCTATGCGTATCTTTTTGATTAGGTTCTGCTATTTACTGTAAACTCTTAAGAGGCCCAGCCAAAGTCATACACAATTTTCTATGTCACATATTCTCTAGAAGGTTAGAGAAAACTAGCAGCAGATCAAAGTAAGCCTATACAGGCAGAAGGTAAAACTCCATGGGCACCGTAATGTAACGGGAAGAGAGCCCACATTCATACTAAGGAGGCTGGAAATATTTTTGAGGAAAAACATTCAAAGAAAGCATTTCATATTCCGGTTTTCATCCCGCTCACAGATTAGCATCACATACATCACAGTCATGTGCCTATGGCAACAGACTGATGCATCCCTAACTCAAACAATCAAAATCACTGATCACAGCTCCTTTTAAAATAAAAATATAAGCTGCTAGATTTTAGGGATTTTTTCAAATTTGAATTTTGTGCCTAGGTCCTCCTTCGGTGAAATCCCTATCAGAAGAAATAGGATTAAGTCTTTCTTTAGCCAGAGGAGCCACTATACTCCCATACTCCTTCTAAGTGATATGACAACCATGAGTGTGGTGCCAATCACCCTTTATGCTTCCAGAGATTTATGAAGGAACCAGCAAAAAAAGACAGGCTATTTTATGCCTATGCTGCCCTGAAGTTTCTTCTTTGGTTACAGAACAAGGAAGCACCTCACTAAAGCAGCCTGTGCATTCTGCACAAGAGTAAAAAGAACTCAACAGGCATTTAAATGTTGTGAAACAGCTAGTGGACACTACCTGAGCAGATGCAGTGTTACTGACCAACCACTTAACGCTACTAAAATAATTAATTAAACTCTCTGTGCAAGCTGAAGGAGACTAACCAAAAGAGAAGCAAATTTAGGTTAAGCAAATTGCATTAAAAGCAGAATCCTTCCAGCACCCAAGAGGAATCAGTTTTGCATTTTGCACTTGGAGAAGGCGTTACTCTGCTTTCTCCAAATATTTTCACATTTATTCAAATATTTTAAGGAAAAATATGTAACCAAGATTGTTCAGACACCCCCGCAAATCAAACTGATGTTGTGAGCATACGATTAAGAAAGAAAAAAAAAAGGTATCTCTTTGCTCATGTTGGAAAAACCAGCTCTGTGTGTGTGTGTGTGTGTGTGTGTGTGTACATAGGGAAGACGGGAAGATTCCTTAACAAGTTCCTCGGGCAAAAGGGAAGTAAGGAGCCTGGAGCAGGCCAGGGCAGCACAAGAGACACTTGCTGTACCTGCTGCTCTAGGTCCCTACACCTCCGCGCTGCACTGCACAGCGAGGCCAGCACTCTTCTCCCCCCTGCTCTTCCCATGAAATTGTGCTAACGTTTGATTTCTGCTTCCAACACTCATGTCACCTCCTTAGCTTTAAAGCAGCACTAGGCGAGACTTTAAACAAATGTCCACAAGAACAATAACTTAAATTGATGGAATTCACATAATCCCTTAGAGTTGTAAAGGTCACCGCCCCACCGTTTCAGCAAAAACTGAGACAGAGCAATATCGAAGAGGAATGTCGGACTCTGTACAGTCATTAAGAGAGCAAGAGACATCTATGACCTCTCTTCCCAAGCCAAGCTGAATAATTTGCCATTCCACTTGGCTCTTCTCTACATCGCCCCCTCCTGCCCCCCAAAATGTGGTTTAAGTCTTTTCACTGTGATTAGTTTTCATAAGCAAAATACTAGGATCAGTTGTGTTGTTTTTTTCTCAATTTTGCAGAACGTATACCAAGCAAGGAATTAATGTAATGATTCCAAACTAATAGAAGAGATAAGACTACATGCAGGGTTTTCAATTGATTGTTTTGCAACGGGAACCAGTCAATTTGCCCACTAAGCTGCGCAGTCCTTTATTTCTGAGCCTCAAGCATCACCCATATTTCTACAGGGAAAAAGTAGTAAAATGCATACACATAAAAGGAATTTCGGCAAATACAGAGAAAAGAGAAGAATGGTGACAAATATGCTAGAGAACATCAAAGGAAAACACAAAGAGGAAGGTAGGGAACAACAGTGACTTAATAGGAAAATTTTGAACAGTTGCTCCAAGTGGTGTCCACAGAGAGCTGCTATGCGCTTTATGCTGGCTCTCCTTGTTTCCAGCTGCTAAGTTCACATTGAAAGAAGCTAAAAATACATTAAATACTTTCCAAATAGTATTTTCCCATGTAAGCAATTGGTATAAGTCGCCACAGAGATGTTGTTCTCTTGCCAGTGAGAAGGGAAATAGTACACAATGCTGACAATAGAAGTTGTATTCTACAAAATCTATTGTCTTGGACAAGATGCAGTCTAAAATATGGGAAAGTTTGAAAAGGCATTATTTTAGCTATAAGATTTCCCAACTATTTCCCTCTTCCAGCAAGGCAATACAGGAAAATGATATTTAAAGATGAGAGTTGTATTGCCTATGAGAAAAGGTATATTCTGTACCACTTAGAGGCATAATATGTGCAACATTTCTAGCAATCGAACTTTGGTATTTCAATGAAGGAAAAAAAAAGAAGAGTGGCAAACATCTACAATCTAGGTATACTGTATCCTGACAAACTAAAATTTCGGAATGCTGCAGATTTAAAATACAAATGTACCTGCTTAGCACTCAGGAGTCTGACAGTAAATTCAGCTCTATACAAAAGCAAAGTGGGGAGGGGGAGGGATGGGACACAACACATACCAAAAACAATCCAGTTCTTTCTGTTAAATGTGAAGTATAACAGGCTTTTTTATGACATGCCTTCCTCCAAAAATAGCAATGATTACACTACTCAACTCCCACACATCCCCCAGCTTAACTTTCTGACACTTAGAACATTATACATTCTCAGTCCTAAGGAATGGTCCCAAGTTTGAGGAGTCAAAGCCCAGAACCCAAACTGCAGAATATGAAATCCAACAATACCTAGGGAGGCGGCCAACTCCAATTTCTTATAACATTAAATCTTCTTTTAAAGCCAAATGTGACAGATTTTTTAGGAAGTCTGAAATCCACAGCTTACCACAGTTTTGGAAAGATGCTGGAAGTCGCAGCAGCGATAATCTGCCAGTTAAAAGGCACATGTGCGAGCAAGATTTTTTTTGTCATCCACAGAAACAAGAAGATTATACAGCCTATTCTCTTCTTGGGGATGAGACAGGGGAAGCGTTAAGATTGCAGCTGCTGCAGAAGTGGAAGCTGCAACTCCCTTGGAGCTTGTACGGACTGTGTAGCCTAGCATGCCATTACCGGGTGCTACTGTACTACAGACACTGTTCCATTTCGTTTTTTTTTCCTGAAATAGACAAACCTGAAGCTTCGGCCTGCTGTAGTTAATGAAAAGTCTTGCAACATTCCACCCAAGTTCCAATTCACCTCCATACCCTGCCTATCAGGCGTTCCTAAATAACTACTTCGAGGGTAGCAGCTTTCCTTCGCATCTTCTGTGATATTTAGTTTTGAGATTTATCACATCCCCTTTGCCCAATCACGACTTACTTTATATATAAAATAGGTCACATAGTGAAGATAAGCTGGAATCACAACCATTTCAAGTAGCCTACATCTGTAAGGAAGTTATCTTTAAGAAATATGTTTTTTAATAGAAAATCTAACACCTATTATAACAATGATGCAAATTTCACTAAATCCAAGAAAGGACGTATAAATACTTTAGGGTAAAATATACTGTACTATAGCTTGGCTTTCTTCATTATGCTGACGAATCATGTCTGGCTGATGTATTTATTTTGTAATGTTTAACTATAATAGAAAATAGATGAAGTTCAAACGAAAACACTGTTTAGACTATGTCAACAGAACATAAAACTAAATGAAGTGATTCCGTATTGACTATAAAAACATATTTGCTAATAGTAAAGCTACTAATGGTTATCTATCAAGATCACAACATGAAATAATTCTGCATCTTAAGAACTGTGTTAAAGCACCAGACACACAAAGTGAGATGTAATTTTCTGATTTTGCAAAACATCATCATGCAGTACACATTATTGCTATTTTATCATTAGTATAAATAATTTTAAAAAACCAAAACAAAACAGGAAAACTCCAGTTAACTTTGGGTTTTTTAAAAAATTGCAAGTCACCAATGAGCTTTACACTAGGACAGTCAATACTCACTTGACACTTACTAGCAAAAGAAAAATCAAGTAACAGTATCTTGTAGACTGAAACAACTGCTTTGTTACAAAGGGAAGGATTCAGAAAACTAGAACAAATGACACTGCTGTTAAAACTATAAGCCTTTTAGACTCAGTTCAAAGACTTATGCATTCTTCTACAACAGACTGAAGTTTTATATTCATCTCAGCAAATCAATCCACTAATAGGCATCAGTCATCAACACCTAAGTAAAGATCTGCCATTTGAAACAGCTTTGATGTGATTGAAGACACACATACTCGTAAGTATGACAGAACAGCTTAGCTATTAAAATGTTTTTTCTAGCAAAGAACTGTTCATCCTAATTGATTGAAATACTCTTTGAACGCTATTATTGCAAGGCTACTTCACCACACAGTGCTTTAGTACACAGCCACTTGACTTATATCTTGAGATCCAGCACAACCACATCAAATCTTGTTAGAATATTTTCTCACACGTACTTTTGTCAAGAGACCAAAACGATAAAGCTGACTGTCATTTTTACAACCAGTTGCTTAGTTAATTCGATACCGAAACGTACTGGGATTCATTAGAAAAGCTGCATGCAATCAGCCATTTCTATCAATCTCTCTTTTTTTACTGCACTAATAGAATGAATCCTACTAACCACATCAGTGGAAGTGGGTTGGCGGGACGGGGTGGAAGCTATTCCTCCTCTCTCAGGGCGAGAGGTGCCGGTGGCAGGGGCTCCTTTAAGCAGCACCGCACAGCCCTGGCCCAGCTCCAGCACTGCCCCTGTGCCAAGCTGACAGATAAGAAGCCGGAGACAGCCATCCGAAAACAACTAGTAGACCACCCCGGCCACCAGGCAGCCGGGGTTTCCAGGCCTACCTCATTACTCATTTCAAAGCCAATTTTAAACACATTGAAAGTAAACACACCTGACCCCCCAAAAAAAACCAACTCAAAAAAAAGCCAAAACGCAAGCACAAAGTCATTATTAGAAAAGCTATGCAATGATATACTCTATTTCAGGAAGTTTCCCCTGAATATTGTAATTGATCACCAGAAACACAGTCAGAAGATTAATAATAGTCTGTGCCAATAACATTTTTCCTTCTCTATTATATTCACAGTGTGTTAACAATTTGCAAGAAAAAGGAATCAAACATACCAGCAACTGCCACCAAGATTACATTTTACGGAATCAAAAAAAATGCTATTGATTTAATACCTCAAATGAAGGGTGACTTGATTTTTGCCTTGTATCTATTAACACGTCACGGAGTTCATCAGTTTTTAGGATTACTTTTCTTACCAGGAAGCATGCCATATCAATTCCTTGTATGTAGCCAAACACTATCTATCAGTTTTTATTCCAAAATTACTAAGTAACCAGCAAAAAAGGAATAGCTAAAATTTACTCCAGTTCCCTATGCAACTTCCATAATTCCATATATTCCGTTTCCATATTCCAAATTAATAAAATCCAGGTGAACTTACCTACAGTTTGGAGGAGGGTCTAATGTAATTTCAGCAAGTTCCTTCTGAATTCTGAGGAGGAAAAAAAATAGTATCAGGATTTTTTTGTAAAGTATTTCATTCAACTTTATGAACATTTCTGCAGCAATCAATAATAATAAAATATAATTCTTATAATTTCTGATGGAAAGTTGATGCCATAAGGTTTTATGAAACTCCTGAAGAAAACATTGCACTAAAAATCAAATCTGTATTAACAGAGGTACAGTCAGTCAGTGCAGTGATTTTTCTCCCTTTACTCAGCTCTCATTAGACTGCATCTGGAACAATGTGTACCCCAGCACAGATCCTGGCAGTATTACGCTCCTTACAGGCACCCTGCGGGAGGTCTTCTTCCAGGCAGAGCAATTTTATTATTAAGGATTTCTGGATATTCCCAGGCTGATGGTCCCATGCCAAGCACTTAAATCCCTGATCTATGCCACACCTGGCAATACAGGCTCTTTTCCGTTACACCGGTGTCTGCATGAGAACCAGTGTAACTCCCTCTGAAGAAATTTAAACGTGCAGAGTAGAAGTTTGTAGAGTTACCAAAGGAACTTGTAGGAGTTTCCAGTTCCCAAAGACTTGCCAGAGCATGATGCCATAAGCAGGACTGCAACAGCCACCTTCCATACAAACTACACCCAAGGCTTTTCTATAAGCTACTTCAGCACAAAAACATGAGCATTTAGAAGAAGGAAGGAAAACAATTCAATGTACCCTCAGTATTTTCTTCTTCCCTTCTCCTTCACAGGATTTCATGTACAGGAGCAGACTCCTATTCCTGTTATTCCCTACACTAAGAAAGAAAACCCGCATGACAATAGCACTCAAATTCCTGAGATAGGTGCTCAAGCCACAACCCAAAAGCTCAGGCCTGACCTGAAGTACACAAATATCTAAGTGTGACCCATTTTGCACACAGGCAAAAAAAAACTGTTTATTTTGATAAACCTTCAGTTATATTGGCATATATAACAAAAATGAGCAGTTTAATTCTCTATATGTTAAGATCCAAACACAATCTTACATGCTAAGGAGTCTCACAGCCACTATCAAAATTCTCCTTATGCCATTATGAGATGATTTTATGGCTCTAATGAATAACTTAACTAAAGGAAGTAGAGAAACTCCAATCCTTTATCATTCACATTCTGAAATAATTAGGACAAACGTGGGCAAGATTTGTAGGTAGAGATAATAATCATTTATCAGACCAGCCAACACCATTGAAAGGATAAAAACACTCTTTCAGATGCTTTTTTCTTCTAATCTCTATGCACCCCAACCTTACATACACACACACTAGTTACTCCTGTAGAGGGGGAAAAATTCAATGTTTATTTGATTTTTTACTCATTGAAATATTTACATCTCCAGTACATAGATTTCCCCAATAAATATCATTCTTGTAAAAATACAGGCATAGTCTACCTAATCAATATTTGCAGCAAGTCATTGTAGTAACACTTAGAAAGCACCACATTTCTTAAAAGGGAAAATCTGATTAGTGAAGTCTAAGCACCACAAATGTGTTGCTTTTAAAAAGTTACTCCATTTTAACAATCCTAACAGTTTACACCTTTTAGAAGGGAGATCTTATAAGCGTGGAAGATACTTAAAATATTTTTTCTGTACATGGCAATTTTCTACTGTGTTTTTGAAATGTATATGATCACAACTTCAAATCATGGAAGCCCTAGGTAGTATGGAATCTTCAATTTCATGCTTTATCAATTGTTTTGCATTTTCTGCCTTTTGGGAAGTTACAGAATGATGGCATTGAACTTCTACAGAGTCAGGGATTACTCTTCTGCTTTACTAATATTAGTAAGAGCAGTTAATATTTCATTGCATTACAATGAGTCCAAGACACATCAAGAATGGATTGGCAAGTGCAGTTTAAGTCCTAGATCAAAAGCCTTATATTCTTCCTCCTAAATCCTAGTCCATATCCCTTCCATTCTAAAAACAAAAGGGTACAGAGCTCTCTCCTCTTCTTCTTCTATTCTAGTTCAACCCAAAATTTCTACCTTCCGATGCCAAGAGCACTAAAATGGTCTTTTTTCAAGCTTTTCCTGTGATTGAGCAACCAAGAGCAAAATATCTTTCTGCTTCAAGTGATAAAAATTGATCAGATGGTACTTTCTATTTATGTTCAAAAGTCCTAATTGCTTTTGCAGGCGTTTAAGATAAAGAGATGCTTCGTTCACGATTATTTTATACAAACAAGATACAACATATCAATACAATACTGTCCATCAATTGCTCTGCAGCAACTTGTCCATATTTACTCTCCTACTCTGTGGCAACCCAAACCAAAATTAATATATACCTTATTACACCCCTTTTGTTGCAACCTTTATTTACCTTGCATTCATGCTGACAGCACAGTCATAAACAGCTTCTGTGGAGCAGCTGACACGCAATAGCTCGTTCACATGTCACAGCATTCAAAGTTACAATTAAATCGTCAGACAAAATCCCAGAGAGCCTTGCACTGATAGAGACCTCCAGCATGCAAGCTGGCCTCTGTCTGCATGAGTTATTCCACTACTCCGGCACTTGTTTCATATCTCCATTGAGTTGCCCTCAGAATCTGGCATAGGAGAGGATGTGCCTCATTTCCTTCGCTGACCGCAGAGGGTTCACCGCAAGAATATGTGGCCTCTGGCAACAAAACATTTTTTGCAGGGTCCTTCCTGGCACCTCTTTCTTTGGAACTTCTGCCTCACTAGTTACGTCTAGCTATGGAAAAAGGACTCTAAAATAAAATCATTATATATATATATATATGGTTTATATTTGAACCAATGACATACTGTTTCTCTATCTACTGGGGAGTGGGGTGCTAGCAGGGGGAGAAGACCCTGGTAGTAGTCAAAGCCCTGGGCTGTACACACAGGCCATGTAATTTGCAATGTCAGATCTGATACTCCTTGTTTAGTCTTAAAGAAGTCATTTGACCCCTCTCTCTCTTATATATACATACACACATACACAAATATTTTCCCCCTCCATTTTACTAACAGAAAAGAACAAACATACTTGCTTCCAGTAATAGTGCAAAGGTTAATCTACCCCTAAATTCAGAGACAGGAAAGTACATTGTGGATTTCAAATATTATTAATTCTCAGAGACACATATTTACTACTGTTCCAAGCCTAGGGGGACTGTGTGTTGTTTCCTTCATGAAACAGTTAAAGTTCAGAGAGAACGGAACATGTCAGAGAATTTCACAATATGATTAATAGGAAAAGACGCAAAATAAAAGACTATATGACAATGAGGTATTTTTACAACATCTACTTCCCTAAACTACATGCCCCTTTAGCCATAAAGGCCAGGTGAACAAATACACCATACTGAAGAATATGCTATTTAGGAAATACTAAGAAATGCAACCACTGGTATGTATTTCAATCTTAAATAAAGTGTGACTGAGCAGGAAATTGATCTAAAGATGGTTAGATTCATGCTGGAGGAAAAGAAACATTCTTGCCTCTGTACTAGATGAACAATAAATGACAAGAATATTTCTTATGAAGTAGCACTCCATATTTTGCCATCATATTCAACATGCTGAATATTATTCCCAGATTCCTTGAAAATAGTGCTATCATAAATTTCTCTGAGAAAGAGATGGGAAAAAAGTTAATTTTTATTTTGTTGAATTTCCAACAAATTTAATCCATTACTTATTTGCTACTCCTTAAGGTTGTAACTTAAAGCAAAGATTACAACCAAAATTTTAAAGTTCACAATGCATTGTAGGCATGGATATTTATAAAAAAATTCCAAGACTGGACACAAAGGTTGACAGATTTTCAACTATCAACTTCAGGAGGCAGGCAAAACAATACATTTATTTGCCAAGTTACTGTGTCAGCCAAGAGTGGTTACACTTCTCTCAATTCAAAGGTCATGCTAAGCTTTGCTACTTAAGAGGTAACAAGATGCCTGCTGTTTTCAAGGACAGCAATTCAATTCCGTGTCTGAACTGTAATTGTGATATGCAGTGAGTTTCTCAATCTTGACATGTTTGGTAAGAAAGGTTGCTATTTAAGGTGATGCCCTCTGGGTGAGTAAAACTGAAGGACCAGTTCACTGTATGACATATGCTGTGAGCTATTACACCTGGATAGCAGCAAGTCCTAAAAGTATTAACAGAGAAGGACGGCGTGTGATGGCATTCCGCCGCCTTCATACCATCTACAGCAATGCTAACAGAAGGAACTCTGTATCTTAAAAACAAAAATCTTACTCAAATAGGAATTCAAGTGATTTCATGTAGCCTCCGTAATCAGATCATTTTGGAAAGCAGTAAGCTGTGGGAGTAGTGTATTCGTACATAAGACACTGTAGCAGTTTACTTTTACACAAGCAAAAATCCGCATACTGCTAAATCTTGTTTTATATAAAACCTAATGCTACGGAAAATTCTTTAAATCTAATTGACTGCATAAACATACAAATAAAACCCAGCAGTATTCCAAATACAGATGCGCAAATCTTCATTCTAATCCAAGATACACAGTAGGTATCATAATGTAATCCAAAAATACTGTGACTACAATTCCGTATGCATGAAAAAACTTTCCAAGTGCAAAAATGTGACTTCCGAATTCAGATTAGAATCAAGTCTGTAGTCTGTGGCTTTAGCTTCAGTGCTATGTTAACTGTCTGGTGTTCCCTGCTTTAAAAAGGAATTAGGGAATCTTGATGAAAGCCACAACTGTGGTAGTCTCTGTTGTTTAGGATTTTTACTGATTTTAGCAGAGTTGACTCCTTTAACTATAACAGCGATTCTTAGAGGGAATCACATAGTGAAACACTTAAGTGAAGATTATTGTGAGTTTAGAGTAATGCTATACAAACCCACAGAACTCAAGAGCTAGAAAATTTAAAAGTCACTAAGCATCTATTCAGTCCTCTTTCACCAGGACAGCTAAATTACTTCAATTTATTTCAATTTTTAAAAGATCACTTTTTAACATGGTCAAGAATAAAATTCCCATTGAAGGAGCACAGCTTTATTCCTGCATTATTTTTAATTTCTAAGGACCAAAAATAATATTACTATGAAGATACTTGATACAGGCAGTTCCTATAATACTTATCACATACTGAGGATTAGGCCATTTTCCTGTCTTCATGTCACTCTTCTCGTTTTTTCCCCTCTACTTTAATTTCTGATTTTCCCTTCTTGAGGCGTTACTGATTTTAATTAATTTTTTAAAATTAATTCAATTTAATTAAAAAGCAAAGAAACAAAACCTGTAACAGGAAAACCTGACTAGATATTAAGAATGTTTATAGAAATGTAATCCTTGTGACAAACTACTGAATACATAAAGAAAACCCAAACACGATACTATTAAAAAAAAAAACCAAACAACAAGCTGTTACTATAAAAGCTATTGTAGTGATCATTCCACAAAGTGCTATGACAACCAGCACTCCTAAAACACTTTTTTTTTTCCAAAATATTACTTATTGTGCATATATCTACAGAACTCTTATAAATCATTTCAGCTTTTAAAATGCATAATCAAAGGCTTTCCTCCAACATTAGTACACATGTGAAACTGGCTTTGGAGTCTAACAGGCAAATGCACTGATGTCAGCAACTGGCATAATTAGTTTCAGCAGAAGCATAAGCAGATATGATTAAACTTTAAAAGGTTTAAGTAATTTTATCACTGTGAAATGCACATTGATAAAAGCTCTAAGCTTTGAAGATACAAAGCTAAGATTAATAGACCAATTTCTGACATATCATTATTAATTTTTTAATTGGATAGTGTCCACAGGCCCTCATCAAAATTGTAACATTGTTACATTAGGCATAGTACAAAGTTCAGAACACATAGACTCTTTTCTAAAGATGTTAAAACTGGGGTTTTATGACCTTAGAAGTCATGACTAGTCCAATATTCCTAATATTTAAAAAATAACAATAGTAGGAAACAGACAAAAGAGAAGAAGGCCACAAACCATAATGGCTGTGGGGATTAACTACATAAATAACATCATGGTTTGAAGTGAAAGCTGTTTGTTTTTTTTCCTTTTAGTCATAAAAGAAAACATGAGCAAGCTTTGCTGGCCATCCTGTTAGGTGATACAACTCAGTAATCTCCTAATAGTGTCACAGTAGGACTGGGTCTTCAGAAAGCACTTCACCGGGGAAGGAAAAAAAGACAGACCAGCCAAAAGAAGGTGTGCACGCCAAAAGAAAAGCGTGACAACACCTCACTGGATAAACCAGAAGAAACCTCAGTTCAGCAAAGTATGTAAATGGTAAGGGACAGATTAAGACAAGACAAAGACTTGGATCCTGAAGAGATGTGCACACAGGTTTATATGCTGGTATTTAGGGACTACTACTATATGCATATGTTATAAATTATGGCAATAGTGCCTTGATGCTTCTCCTTTACCACAGCACCATCGTGGCACAACTCCAATGGTTTTTCTTGAACTTTACATGGCCTTGAATTAGCAAAGAAACAGGATCTGGGAATTCTACATAAAGATAGTCTGCAAACTGGTTTCTTGTCAGATTATTTTAAAAGCATTTTTTAACTTCAATCACTATAAACCTATCTGAATTCCGTTGCCTAGACTAACACCTCTACATATACTGATGGAGCAACAGTAAGCTGTAAATTCCTTCTGTTTGGTCCAAGCAAGACAATCGTTATCTGGAGATTAACATGATAGCATAGAATAATTTAAATAGCTATTCTATGAACCCACCTTTCCTCTCAAGCAGAAACGAGAAGGAGAATAAAAAGAAATGGGTATTAAAACAGACCACAGTTTAAAGTAATGAAACCAACATGCATTTGTTGTTCACTCAAATATTTCTGACCTGACCATCTGGGAAAACAAAGAGCAGTACTTTACAGCAATAGGTATCACGGTAGTCCTAACATGCTGAGTTACTGAACTGTCTGAAATGTTTATGGTTAATTAACTGTAAGTTACACTGACAAGTTTCAACATCAGTCATATATACACATACAGAGATATATTTTATAAGGCTACAAAACTGTCTGAGTTTTACTAGCAATAAAAAAATGTCAGCTTTTATCATGCAAGCTACTATTAAAACCATGTGAAAGAACCAATCTGTCAAAGAAAGGAAAAAAGTATACAGGTCTTATTACTGTGACCAGTCTCAAAAGGCTATTACACTGATATAGTAGTGTTATAATAAAACAATAAGAAAATTAATATACTCAGTCAATACATACATCTGATGGCCAGCTGAAAAAAAAATAGAAAGGAGAATAAATAGCCAGAAAGAACACTGTACCTTTTAGCACTAGTGGACAGTTTAGCAGCTGTTTTGCTTGATATTTTGCCCTCTTTCTTCTTGGGTTGAACTTGCTCCCTTTCTTGCTCCTGCTGAACACCTTCCCGCTGATCTCCATCAGAGCTGCCTCCGCTAGTGCTCGGACTATCATCAACTCTCTGCCCCTCTGTAGACATGGCAGATGATGCACTGAACAAAAAACAAACAACAGCACTTAGCTTTTTCAGAAGAAACTGTCCAATAGTATTTCTTACATGCCCTAAAGAAAAAACACAAGAGATTCACGTCTTTCTCTTAATACGTAACGCTTGTGTTACAGTACTTCAGTAATGTTAATACTGAAGAGTTTTGCAATAAGCACCTCAACAATAACTCAGGAGTTGGTAATTTTAAACGCCATACCAAATAAATAATAAACCCTTATACATATAAAAAGCATAAGTTATTGTAGTTAAGCGGGAAACATAATTCTGCAAATATAATACCATTCACTGTGAATGAAATTTTTCAACCACTTGGCAAAATAACGATTTTGCCATCTCATCACTACGCCACCGGTTCAAATCTAGCATAGTTTGTTAAAAACTGAGAGCTATTACTATCTTAAGACTCTGTTATCCCATATGAAATAAATCTGTGGGCTCATTCCAAGTCTATAATGTGGGTTTCCACATTACAAAATCCACGTCTTGGCACACTCAATGGAAACACTCACAGAACCAAAAGGCACTAACACAGGGCTGTTTGTATTTACTAAACCAGCACTCTTCTAGAGCAGTAAGCTACCAAGAGGATATAAGGAAGTTTTTTTCCCTGACAAATTCTCTTCAAGCAACATGAGGCAACAAAGCTGTCAGAGAACACGAGCAACGAGGAATCTCAGTATGTTTCAGAAGTTAGTGTTTTATTTGCACGCTTCTGATACTAGTTAGCTATTTTCATTTCTTCCTTCATTTTAAATAGTATAACAATATGCCGACAGATGAGGAATTACAAGCCCACTGCTACAGCTGTCATGACTTCTCAAACTGTTCTAATGAAGGGCAGATGTCCATGAAAAACTCTTACTGAATTAGCATATGTGGTGGCAATGACTGTTTGAAAATTTTACAAAAAAAAAAAACAAAAACCAACACCACAACCAAACCCACGTTTTTCCTTTAACTTCAAACCTGTAGTTTATATATGTATTTTACATATCCTCCTCTAGAGATTTTAATAAAAGAATCACCTTCAAAGCACACAGGCCCAAACGTTACTTGCTAACGCCCACACAATCCCCACATATCTCTGTGGTTTTGTGATCGAATCTGTCTGAATCAAGAATTTCTCCTTCATATACAAAGAGTTTTAAATTGCTCTGAATTATGACTTGCTTTTCCTCTTCTCTACATACAGACACCATCCCAATTAAGAACAAAACTATTCACCTTGACTATTATGTTTTAACACTCTCTCAAAGGAGAATACTGAGATCGCAGGCTCAGATTCAACCATGCTCATTCAGTGGATTAAATAAAGTTCATCTCCCTGCACGTATTTGTGGAAAGAGTACAATAAAAGTAAAGTAACATCAATGCCAACAGGGCTATGGTGAAAAGGATGCTTTTTTAAAAGGCCATGTTTTACTTACAGCTGCACATAAGAAAATAAATCTAGTCCTCTTCTGCAAAAACCTTACCAAGATTTAATTCTATGAAATAGTACACACAGTGGAGTGGAGGAACTAATTTTTTCAGGTATTATTGACACAATGCAGCTAACTTGAGGAGGAATTAGATGTTTTTTGTCTAAATTATGAAGCTCTTCTGAAAAGGAAATCCAGAAGTATGGCATCACTTCAAAATGTTTAAACACTAAAAGAAACAGCAAGTAATAAGAAGTGATGGATATGGGACTAGGTTTCCATTAATTGGCTTAAGCTATATTTTGGATTTTATAATGGAAAATAATATTTTATAAATATATTTTCATATATAAAATTAATACAAAAAAACAGAACACCTAGCCTGCTCATTGAAGTAACTGAAATAATGATAGCTTGTGTCCCAAAATTAAAACACAAAAATTGTTCATCCTTAGGCAACAATTTTCCTACTGTACAGTTGTAACACTATAACACAATTCATTTATTTACACAGATTAAAGTTTAGATGTTTACATCCTAGTTGTCAGATTTTAAAATAAAAGCAACAGAAGATTTAGAGAGAATAAAACACAGAAGTATCGTATTCTGACAAGTCAAAATATGCATTTAATAACTATAATGCTATTTTGGTAGTGGGGACCTATTTTCTTTGCTTCTACATACAGCTAAAATACAATCTCATCTTTTTTTCCTAACACTTTTGATGGCCTTTATTTACTTTAGATTTTAGTTCTGATCTTTGCTTGATGCATCTAATTTTAAAGAGAAAAATTCTCTTCACGACGTACATAGGCTTTAACACTGCAGGCCAGAAAGTTAAAAGCATATTTAATAAAGCCTATATGCAAGGACATCTGCTGTGAATAATCTTGGCTATAAATATTACTGTTATCCAAAAACAACTGTATTCACTTCATAAGTTCAGGTTACTATCCAGCAGACAAACACTGTAACAGTAGCCCAGGGCATATAATTACTGTAACATGTAATGCCAGCATTTACAACAGGAAAATGCTTAAATCTGTCATTTGATGTCTGGCTACTTTCTTGCCCTTTTTTTTTTTCCTTCTCTCTCTATTCCCCTTTCTGAACATCCAGGCAGTTCTTTCCATGCCCTCTCCTCAAGATATCTGCAATTTTAGGAATTGTGCACAGTTCAAGGGATGCTCAATATCACAATAAAAGTGTGTTGGAAAGGGCCTGGAGTCAGACACTTCCAATGTGGCCAAACTTAAAAGGCAAACAAACACACAAACAAATAAGAGAATGGGGAGGGGGAAAAAAACAAACAATCGAGGAGGTGATACTGTTAAGAAAACATTTCACTGCCACAAACAGAGAAATACGAGACCCTCCTTGAAACTGGACAGCCATGAGTGTGTTTGCTACTGTCACCGGGAGTGAGACGAAAGACACACGATGTCCAGGTCCCTGGCTGCCAGCTACCCTACGTTCAGACAAGGGTTGCTAACCTCCCTGCTTTGTGCTGAGAAAAACGAGCAGAGGGGACAGAGGAGGGAGCGGATGGAGACTTAAAAGTCTCTCCCTTAATCTGAGATGATTCAGCAGAGACACAGATTACAAGTGTAACTACAAGTATCAATTCTAAGTGAAGAGCGCCCAAAAGGTCTTGCTTCTGTCACATATATATCCACTGGCACCTTTCCCTCCTTCTTCAAAAGGAAAAAAACAAACCCAAACCACAACAACAAAAAAACCCCAACCACCACCACCCCTCACACACACAAAAAAATTACCAATAAATAAAATGCAGCAGTAAGGGACAGAGAGAGATCCTGGCAACGTGCAGATGGGTCCCAAGGGCGGCAGACCTAGTGATGATGTCTTTCTAAAGGGGTCTTAATTTCCTATAAACCAAGATAAATTGAATATTCCTGCAGGGTCCAAGAAGAGCAGCAACAGCAGCAGCCGCCTTACTTCATCTTCATTAGAAGCCGTAAAGGGCAAAAAGGACCAAAACACCACCGGAGGGGACGCAGAAGGAAGGGGGCAGGGTCCGCCTCTGCCAGGGGCACCCAGAGAGGGAGGGGACGGTACCCCCGGCCCCGCCGCCACGGGTGAGCACACAGGCGACCCACCCGTCGGGGAGACCCAGAGTGCGGCACAGGGCCGTACTGGGGGGGTGGTGTTGAAACAGGGGCACCCCCAAACCCCCCCCGCACCCTCCCGGCCGGGATGAGAAGTAGGAACCAGCCGGGGGGAGGAGGAGGAGGGAGAGACTGCGAGACGAAGACGTGGGGGGCACATGAGGGAAGGGAGGGGATTGGACTGCGGGGCTCCCCCGGGGAACTCGGGGGAGGGTGTGAGGGGGGAGGAAGAGGGGAAGGGGGGGAACCCCTCCCGAGGGGTTCCGGCCCGGGGTGCCCACCGCTGCGGCAGAATTGCGTGGGGATGGTGTACCCCGGGGAGGGAACGGGGGTACCCCGGCGCCGGGGCGATCCAGGGGCCCAGCGGGTGACCCGGAGACCGAGCCGGGGGGGTTCAGGGGGGAAAGAAGGGGCGGCCGCTGCTGCCGCCCGCAGCGGGGCAAGCAGGACGAATGGACACGGAAGAGTTGTGGAAGGGGTGTGGGGGTGCTGAGAAGCAATGGTGGAGCCGGGGGGAAGGATGGGGGCGGGGGGGGGGGGGTAGGGGGGGGCGCGCGGGGGGGGG
>JAOTQQ010000012.1:37591788-37604293 GCA_026546715.1 Gallinago undulata | reverse complement strand
TTTGTGGTTGGACTTGATGATCTCTGAGGTCCCTTCCAACCACCGTGATTCTGTGATTCTGTGATTCTGTGATTTATTACAAGAAGACTTGCATCTTGCATGGCCGTTTCTACCTCTGCAAAGTAGATGTTTCTTGCATTTTGGAGTTAAATTGGAAAAATGGAAATTAGAGAATCCACCACACAGTTTCTCTTTTAAATGTTTATCTTGATTTCCTGTGTTTGGCAGAGTGCTTTGAACTGCAACCCATGGCATAGCTGAGGACTAGGCCCACAATTTGGTATCTCTGTTGTAATTTCTAACTATTGATGCCATATTGGCTAGTGAAGTTCACAGTTCTCAGGGAAGGCTGAAAATTTCAAGTGAAATACTTTATCAGAGCTAGATATTTAAGACAGTGGAGGTCCACAAATATTTGGCTGAGTAGTGAGCCACTTAACCTAGTCATTAGGAAGTGGCAAGCAGAGAGATGACAGTGGCACAGCATCTTCCAGAAGTATAAGTACCTGTCTCTGGTTGGGGCTTCTAGCTGCAGTGTTGCTAGATCCGTCTTCTAGATCTAGCAGAAGACTCCTGCCTGGTCTATCTTCTGGTGATGGAGCCATCACTGAGAATGTGGGAAATGGAAATGAATCTGCTGAATGAAAGGACAAAACCACAGAGTTTCTGACTCCCAGAAGTGTGTCCTAACCACTACAGCATTTTGGAGCTTGGCTTATTTATTCTCCCTCATTGCATCTCTTCTCTCTAAAAAACACCTACATCTACACTGGATTGGAACTGCAAACGTGAGAGGCCTAACAAACAGGCTAAAAGTCATTCACTATCTTTTGATCTCTCGCTCTTTTAATATTTAATGATCCCATTCGAAATGGAACAGCATTAGCAAGAGAGATTAAGAAGTCCCCTGTCTCCTTCCCATGCCATTGCCTGTTTTCCAGGCAGCAACCCAAGATACAGTGTCCTTTCAGGAAAACAGGTGGCTTGTGCTCATGTCTCTGACATCCTCAGTGAAAGGTCTAACTGCTTCATGTTTCAGTGAGGTGCTTCTGCTTTGGTGAAGGTGGGAGTGCTTGCTCTGCCAGGCCGACAGCATCCACAGGCGGGAGCAGGATCCTCAGCTTGTGAATCAATATTGTCAGGGTCGCAAAGAGGTGTTAACTTGCTTGGTGCCATCAAGACTTGGGGTTTCTACTTGCAAGATCAAAGACATAACTTAAAAAGAGAACACACCACAATTCACTATTACCTGGAAAAACACATTAAAGGAACAAAACACGTGTTACAGATTGAGGGATGCTGTGTGACTGTGTGCTGGTGCAGTACTGAGATTTTCAAGCACCCCGCTCATACCGAGTGCGACTAAGGGACCTGATGTGGCAGGTGAATGGTCAGCCTCAGAGAAGAGATCTTGGCTTGGAAGTTCTTGCAGTACCATGTGCTGCCCTGACCTGGAGCTGGGGCACCTCCCTGGGGAGGTGGACGTGCCGAAGCTGGGGGCCCATGGCCAGGCATGGCTGCAGGGAGCTGGAGCTGGTCCCTGCTGTGACATGGCCAGGGCTGACGTGGAGCCCAGGGCCCTGGGCAGGGTGAGGAATCCCCAGGTGAGGCCAGACAGGGGGAGCCGGGCTGGTGGGTGCCTCAGGGCCCTGACACTGAGTCGGTGGAAACCACTTTCAACAGCCATATATTTTTGCTATTTTGGCTGTGAATACACAGGAGTAGAATTCTGAATAACATAATTTCTAAATTCCTTAACTTTCATTTTCATGTAGTTATGTATAGAGAAATCCTGTTTTCCAAGTAAGAAGAACTGTTATCTTGGAAAAAAAATATGCTGTTTGGGAAAAGCAGAAATCAGTCACTCCCAGGAATGCCCACTAATTCAGCGAGATGATTATTATATTCCACAATCAGCCAGCCAGGCTTTATTATTCCTTTGAGACAATGGAAGATATAATTTGGTTTTGGAAGAGTTTCAAGGGTAGCTTTTCACTCCTGCGCGCCGACGGCTTGGATTGCGCTGTGTTACTGGACTGGAGCTCCCGGCTGTGGGGGACGCCGGCTGGATGGTTTGCTGTGCTGCATCTCCCATGGGGTGAGATGCCACGGAGGCTGCGAGTGGCACAGCTGCCTCGGCATCTGCTTGCAGAGACCACAGATCTGAGACAATGGACCAGAAATTGGCTGGCAATTGAAATATAATGGTCTGGCCATTAGTGGTAATTAAAAATCCATTGGTGAGAGCCCAGAAGGTAAAGGAGGCATGTGAAAGATTCACAGGTTTCCTCTCACCTGAGTAGGCTAGGATAGGCCTAGAAACAGGTGTACATCTTTTTTTTTACGTGGACCTACGTCAAACTCCTTTGAAATCGATGAAAACATGCCCTTTGACATTAATGGACTTTGGATCAAATCCTAATTGCCACTATAAAACCTTTTTATTGATGCCATACATTATTTGCCAGGTATGTATTTTAATAAAGCGGTCCTGAATGTACCATAGGGAATGTACTCCTTAAGATTGATATATTTTTTGAAACTCTAATGAGGGTAAGCCCTCTGACAGGGGAATTTAGTTTTACTGTATTTCTGAGGGAGGGCTTGAAGCGCTGTTTAATTTTGTAGGGAAAATAGAGAACTGTGCAAAAGCCTGTGGGTTTCTTTAGGGAGAACCTCACATAAGCATTTTCTTTATTCTGATTCACAACAGTTCATTCCCTCAACTGTGGCTTTGGTCTGAAACTCAAAATGCAAACCAAAAGTGACTAAGAAGCATCAAAGCTTGGGTGATCTGTTTTCATGTTCTTTACTTAGCTTGGTCACCAAACCAGATTCTATAGGCAGCTTTGTTCAAAACAGTATCTACATTAATTCAAAAGTTGATGAAAGTCATAGTAAGGCTTTTTCTAAAAATAGGGTAAGTTTTAAACTTACACTGAAACTCTAAATCAGCCTAGTTTAATGTGATTTCAGATTTTCTTATGGGTGTTGTGGAGATAGAGTGGTGTTTTCTGGTAAAACGTAGGATATAAAGAGAGGAGAGCTAAGACTCATGTAACTACACAAGCTAAGTAACTTTTTCTGAGTTTCCCTTTCACGAAATATACATAATAGTCACATGGATGTCAAAAAGCTCAGACCCCCTGATATTTGTATAGATTTCTCAGTCCTTCAGGTCAAGCTGCAAAATACTAATATGTAACTCTTGAAAGCATTAGTGAATACTACAGGAGCTTTCATTTTCCACAGCATAGCTGTAAAGGTGAATTGTGATACCATTTTTCACTCCAGGAATAGAAGGAAACATACATCTGAGATCTCACATTGGAGCTGTATTCTTGGTAGCAACAATAATGTGCAGTCTTAAAAATGGTATGGGAAGACAGGGATCTTAAGTAAGCTACAAACAATTATCAGAGTTTCAGGCTACGCTGTAACTTTCTGTTTGGGTGGGTTTTTTGGTGGTCTTCTCCACGGGGAACTCCCCTTAAACATATTGGCACACAGCTAATGGCCATTTAAAATTCAGTGGCTGAAGCAATTAATGCCCCCAACCCTGCTGTCTTCCAGAGGCATCTGCCCTGTGGCCAAATGGCTTGTGAATCAGCTCCTGAACCTTACAGTTTAGCATAAACCAAAATCAATGTTGGTTTACCGTAATAGGCCAAGCTGTAAGCTGCGGTGGTTTAGAGCTGATTCACGAGCTGTTCAGCTCCCCCCTGTTAGGAGGTGCCAACCTCTGGGAGAAGTCTGGTAACCTCTGTAAGGATTCCTAGGAGAAGAGCAGCCAACCCTTCAGTCCCTTCAGTTTAGTTTCCCACTATTTACTGCAAGCAGTAGCTCTTTAGCTATCATATTCTTTTAGGTGGCATCAAGATTAGGACCTGTGTTCCCCGCTGCTCATAGCAAAGATTTATGGCTACATGCCACAAATGTGCCATCCCAGGGGGTCTCAGTTTAGATCAGCATCTGGCCTTGAATCACAGGGACAAAGATAGAATTAATCAACAACCAAACAACTTTACTATTTTCTGATGGAAAAAATTATTGTGGAAAATATGTATTTCAAAACAATAATCAGTCTGTAAATGCATTTCACTTGACAAATATTGCCCTTCTGTATGAGCGCCTGGCAGGTCCCATGTATAGGTCTGCCAACTTTGTTTGTAGTGTAGTGGGTGCCTCAGTGTTTCAGATGAAGCCCATTTCTGTTTTCTTTTTATTGCCAGTCTTTTCTATCAATCCAATAGTTTTTGAAATCTCTCTGTGTCCAAACCTCCCTTTTGCCACAGTTCACGTTCTAAAGCCACATACTATTGTAGAGCCTCCTGGCCCCAAGAGCACCCTGGGAGGGCACGTGCCTTAGCAAAACCTTCCTCTGCTGACAGTCTCTTTCAGATTTCCAGGTGCACAAAGCACCAGGTAGCCTGCTGCCTGCTTCAGAGGACTCCCCACATGCTCACCCCAGTGGTAAAGCTGCAGCCCCATTTCACTCCCCTGTGCTTACTTGCGTTGCTTTGCACTTCATTGCTTGAAGACAGGGATTGCTTTCATAGCTGGGCTTCTGCAGCCAATGTGACTGGTACAGCAACTCTGTATAACACCTGCTTTCCACATGATGTTGTTTTAAAAGGTTGTGAGCCAAGACGAAATGTGTCTTTGCACGAATAAGCTATTTTATCCCTTCTATCCCATCAGTGAACAGATGATAACGTATTATAAATTTAACTTGTCTGTCAGCTTATGGCCTTATTCATTTATTTATTTAGTAGCAAACAGATTTTGGCATCTGGAATGAAGTTCTCTTTCATTAACTACCTTGAAAAAACTGATGGAGCTGAGTAGTTTAAAATCCCACAAAACTAAAGCAAAAAAAAAGAAAAAGAAAAAAGGCCCCTACAGCAAGTGGAGAAGAGTTGTACTAGGGACAAGAAAAGTTATTGCAAGTAATAAGAGCATCTCATACTCTAATTTTGTTTGAATAAGCCTCCCATTATCTTGTCACATATTTCTGTACTTTTGTCTTTGCTTTCATTTCACCTTTTTTGCCACTTACATTTACCTTCTACTTTTTCCCTGTTTTTGAGTAAGACTTTTTTTACCTGAACTGCCTTTTATTTTTCTCCCTCCATTCTTCCTTTTCCTTTTGCAGCCACTCTGTTTTTCCCCATTGCCTCTTTGCACACGTTCTTTTTTATTGACTTTGTCCCTGGATGATCTTCCCTCCCCCAATGCAATCTGTTGTGCATTTTTTCCTTCCAGATGTGTAAGTGCCTTAGTCCCTCACTTCACACACTGTAACTCACAGACCGCTGGTTGATGATGAATTGGGAGGCTGTTAATCAGACAGAACTGTTCTCTTCCAGATATTGAGCATCTAAACTACCTTCAAAGACAAAGCACATCAGATACCTGTCTAATATTATTTCCTGCATAACTGTAGATGCTGTTATAACATCATGAGGGTACAGGTGGATGCAGTTGCAAGTAAGAGCAGATATTTATGCTCACTGCATGAATTTTCCTAAGATGCTATCCGCACTGAACTTCAGAGTTCCTAAAAATCCGAGGCAATAGTTGAAATTGAAGCCCTTTCTATATTGGGGCATATAATAATATTGTGATATAGGTCCCCCCAGACTCTCAAAATAATGGTTTTTATTACTAGATGGCCTTCCTTTTTAGTCTAAAGACCTTATGGTGGCCTTGGGTGGGATTCCATTGTACAGTAGTAGCAGTCTCATTAATGACTGATTTCAGAACTGGAAAATATTATTAGATTAGCAGCAACTCCCAAAGATATTAGAAGTACTCTAAGGGGGAGAGTTTGATTAAAAGAGGAATAGTAATGTTGGAAGAGGGTCTTTTGTAACTAATTATATTACAGGGTTGTATGGTTAATGAGTCTGACATAAACTATACATTCCATCTGAGCAGTGTGGGTCTGAAGGGCCAGAGCAAAGCCTTATCTTTTTCTTCCTTTCTTGGGTGCTGCCCAAGACAGGGAGAGTCTCAACTCTTGGGAGACTCTCGACTGCCTTCAACGTACTGGTCAGTAAACTGAACAGGTCAGCGGTATTAGAGCAATGAAAATAATGAGGACACTTGTCTCTGGGTCTTTTCCTCTACCGCTCTTTAAGCAATACCTGTGTGTTCTGCCATGACCCAGACTGTAATTTTACTGTTCAGCACAAATGCTTTTGTCCAAGGCACCGTTTAAGTGCTGAACTGCGATGCTTGATAAATCAGTCTTACTAAGGAGGAAGACATTGTGAAATACTGAGTTTCCTTTAACTTTGAGCCATAATAAAGTGATTTCTTAAAGTCCGTTCACAAAACCAATCTGATTAAATACAAAACACCAACCATATTTCCAGAATCATTGTTTTGGAATATTCTTTAATTAAATTTCAGCAAGACTCACAGAGTAAGCACAGGTCAAGAGGAGAATGTTTGAAGAAGCTAGCCCTAAGTATCTTATTGCTAATTCCTTCGGCACACTTTCATGGGGGGATTCTTTTTGTTCTGTAAAAGAAATATTTTTAGGTTTAGAATCGGAACGTACAAACAAAGGGCACATAACTCATTTCAAGCTATAATAGACCAATTTTGGAAATGTGATATTATGGCAAGCCTTAACCATTCTTGATTCAGCTGGGTAGTATGCCATTCCTTGGGGAATACTTCAAAGAATGACGCAGAGCAGCAGCAACTGGGAGGATACAGACAATTCACACAGACTGCATGCTTTCACACCCTTGTCTCAGATCAGCAATCCCAGATGGTGATCACCCAGAAGAGTCTCAATCTTTTTATAGTCAATACTCTGCAGTCACAAAGTGATTTAACACATAAACTCAGTAAACTCAGATGGGATTGACATTACCTTCAGTAGGCTGAGCACTCTTCTACCATCCACTTACTGAAGGAAATTAGCATGATCACTCAGGGACAGTTTATACCTCTGTAATTAACAGTAATACAAAGTGGGTACAAAGACACATTCTTAAACACTTTTGCTGGGGGGATCTGGACCTCGGAAAGTAATACACATTTCAGCATCTGTAAGGCTATCAGAATATAACAATTGATTACACCATTGTAAATCCAGGTTAATTTAGCTGACTCGGTAAGATACCCATCATCATAGTTAACACCGGGATGGTACTATCAGTAAAGAAAATAGCAGAGTGATTTTGGCATCTCCTCTGCCAGGGTGAAGTACTCAGCTTCGCTCCCAGTGGGCATCAGTTACCACTTCCTTCAAGTAACTTAAGTCTTAGGGGTTTTTTTTGCCCCTTTCTTAGCTTAGGTCTCTTGAGAGCACATTAAAACAGCAGAAATGGCTGCAAACTAGTATCTAGTCTGCCTATTTTGTGAGATCAGTTATGGAAGCGGTAAGAGTAGAAAGGACATGAAAAAGATGGTAATATTTCCTGTTTTCTACCCCTTTTATACAAACAAATGATTTAACAACTTTTTATTCTTAGCTGCTACCCAGTTCAACCTAGCCACTGTGGATTTGGTCATCTATATTACTGTACAACATGATTCCAAATTATTTTCTACTCCAGTAGAGAATGAGTTTGTCCATATCTTATGGTGGGTAATGTCTGCCTGGTGTGGGTGATCCCACTGGTGTAGAGACTCTGTCTGCAAGCCAAACCACTCCTTGGCAGAAGTTGGCATTCACAGCACCATGATAACATGAATCTGTTCCTCCCAGCTTTGGAACCAGTGTGGCTCCCTCTACCTCAAACATCTTTACACCACTCTCCACTGTGTCTTTACTTCCACTGAGAGGTCTCTGAAGTACAATAATTTCCTGATAATGGAATGCACGTGTTAAACAGACTATTAATTAAAACAAATCTCATTATCAAAGAACACTATTACTAACGCACCAGGTTTTTTACAAGAAAACAATGGAATTCCTCTACCACTTTCTGGTCCTTCTAGAATGCCTCTCCATCCCATATCCTCTCATTTAAAAATAATTCTACAGTAAAAATACATTTTCTTTAATAACTTCTGACCTTTTTATAAACTGATTCCATTTAAAATTCCATGTTAATCACTTTTTCACAGCAAAGAGAAGATATTAGACTGTGTAATTCATATTCATGGCAGCAGCCATCATTGCATCCAGACAACGCTGGGAAAATTTTGTGAGTCAGAGGTAGGCAAATCAATTATAATGGAACTTTTGTTTACTGAATTATTACTGTTGGATTTTGATGTCTGGACATATATCACACATGTATAAACTATTTCCGAATTATTTAAACTTATTTTTGAGACTCATCAAAAACCAATTTAGTCTGAAATTTTCACTTTAGGGATTAGATTAAGCTGTCTACTCTGTCCCCTTTGTGAAGTGTGCAAGGAGAGATTTTGGCTAGAAATGCCTAGTGTTTACAGAAAGCGAACGGGAAAGAGTTGTGGAGAGATCCACTGAAATTTTAACATATGTCATAAGTATTCTTTTATTCTAAGATGCTTTGGAGCTGAAAAATTACAAGCATTAGAAAAAGCAACAAGGAAAACAGAAGTAATTTCCAACTTTCCACAAGGCAGCTATTATTGAGGCTGTTAGATATTACATTATTTAGACCTCCATCCCCTCTTGGGTGCTCACATTAGATTTGTTTAATTTCACCCATACAAATAATGTTGGAATCATCAGAGCTTATACTTGTATACTATAGAAATTAATTGCACTGTTTAAAACAATGATCGCTAATCAGCCAGGCCAGGTGTAGTTATAGCAGGGAATCCTGAGCTGCTTATTTAACTGGACCCAAATTTTCCTAGTGTGAAGACTGTATTCACTTGCGTGTTCTGGGAGGAAAGAGAGTTAAGATGTAAAAGATACTGGGCCAAATCAGATATCTTTACTAACTCAATAGTTGGACAAACACGCTTTGCCAGTAGTAAAGATTTGAAGATCTGGCCCATAACAATCCTTACAATAGTAGACAGTATTTTGTTCTTGGCGGAGCACCAAATCTAATTTACTCTGAATTTACAGGAGGAAAAAAAAAAATAAAAAGTGCTCTGCCTTCCATTTGTTGCAGAAGCGTATTGAGCAGAGCTGCCAATCTGAACGGCAGCAAAAGAACCAAAAGGGGAACGCTGGGTTCTGCCCGTGCTGGTGCCGATGACGTCAGGAAATCAGTCTCCTGAGGACAAACAGCCAGCACAGCAACCAGCCTTTGTTTTACTGTTTGGGTTTTGTTTTGGGTTTTTTTGGTTTTTTTTTTTCCCTCTCCTCTGGCACACTAGCTTTAGCAGACAGATTTAAATGTTAACAAAACACTAGTGTTTACACGTGTTTTCCACTTCATCTTCAGAACTAAACAGCAATAACCGGGAGCCCCTTGGCTTGTGTGCTGAGGACTGCGGAGCCAGATCACAAGTGACTTCATATATATACTGCCTGCAGATGCCATGCGGCGGGAGAGAGGGGTATGATATGATTCCACGTGACAACAATTGTTCCTTGTACCTGGGGCTCACAGGCAGGGAAGCAGGGCTCTGTGGCCAGTGCAGAAGAGCAAGAAGGCAAAGGCAGTATAATGCCCCTGAAAAGCTGCCCAGCTCTCCGTGGGGAGGCACAGGAAGCTACTGCTCCTCCAAGCAGTAATAATATGCGTGTAGCAGCCTGTGCACCGAGATTCTTCTCAATACCAGGGGAGCAGTGGCTGATGCTGGCATAAAACTCGTGGGTCTAGTGTGAGAGCACAGGCATCATATATATGTGAATGCCCAATGCCCGAAGAAAGGGATATGCTTTGTCTTCATTCCTTAGTTTTGAATAGCACCAAAGTGCCGTTTTTGAAGACAGACTCCTGGCTTCTGAAAGAGTGCCTGCCGGAGCTCAGCCGGGAGGCAGGATGCAGCTGGTCAGCTGCTCCCAATGAGGCAATGGCTTTAGCTCCTGCTAAATTCCTGCAGGCAATGCAGAGCAGCCTGGTTTAACAGTCACCATGTAGGTCCAGAACCCTATCCCTATTGGAGCACTGTCCCTTCACTTTATTTTCTCTAAAAATGAAGTAAAACTCCTGTAGAATTCAGCTGTGTTTTTCTGGTTTTACGTCAGCAACATCGATTCCAAAATCTGGCACACCACCCTTTCGCTGTTACCCAGTTTATGATGATTGAGCACACCACATTTTAAAGGTGAGACTCTCTACAGTTTCCTCACTGACTTCCAGTGTTGGCTAGCGTAAGCCTTCCTGTATATCCATCTACTCACCTCAAAGGATAAATTACCATGGAAGGAAGAAATGTTGGAGGAATGCGCATACCAGATTGACTTGAGGAGACAGTTTAAAAAGAAAGTAATGGAGAAGGAGCTTCCTCGCAGACAAAACCTATGGGGTGATGATGAATCTCTTCATCTGGAGCTGTTCCTGAAGGAGCTTTCTTCAACTCCCCCACAGACACATCAGTGTCTTTAAAAAAAGAAACACTTCTGTCCTGGCCTACCGTGTTCAAATCAGGTTACCTCAGCTGTGGTTTGGAGGCCTGTGAATTTCTTTGCCATGGGTATGAGATATAGAAATTTTTAGCTCAAAATAAAGATGTCTAATACAGAAGAGACGAAGATTTATTTGAGCACCCACTAAACCATAACAGATTTGCAATTCCCTGCTGTAGAGCTCTGTTTTCCTTTTCGGCCTTGTACTATATAATTTTGGCTGGGCAGATTTTTAGGTCTGTATTTGCTATCAAAAAGACAGCAGCTCCCACTGAAGCAACACTGACTGTGTGTTCAGAATCTTTATGTCTGATGGCAGACTGGAAGCTGCTGGTAGCCTTTGAAGCACCCCTATCAGCTGTAGAAATTCAAACTGGTTGGGGGTTCTTGGACCTAAGATTCACCCCCTTTCCCTCCTTTCCCCCCCCCTTTTTTTTTTCAGGGAAGTGCACTGTTTTTTGTTGGCTCTCAAAGAGAACAAAACTTCAGTCTTATAAGCTACCTTGACAAAGAATTCTAAACACCTAAATTGTCAAATTTTGTTCCTTAGCACTTCACATTATCAGATGTGATTGAATAGTTCCCACAGTTACATTATCATGACATGAGGTTCTCATTTGGCACCATTCATATATTTATATTAATGCAATCTTGCTTTGTGACTTTGTATATCTTTGTAGTTTGAGGCCTTCAGATGAAACGGAAAAAAAAAATGTTATTCACTCATTTTATTAGCACTGTAATCAGATTTTCATAGAGTTCCACAATAACAGGAGAAGCTTGAAAAGTAATTAAGAGATTCTCCAACACAGCAGGAGTTTTTGTTAAAGGAGAAAACTAATTCAGATTGTAGTTTGCAGATACAAGAGGAGTTAGGGCTTGAGTCCAAGAGATTCCTAATCTTCAAGAAAAGTAGCTGCTCTGAAAGCCACGGGGAGGGAGAGGTCATTCATATACTTTTGTTTTCCTTTCAAAGAAAGCAAACTATTAGGAGCTTATCTAACAATTAAAACATCTGCTTCACAAAGGAAAGCACATGTCAGATTGCATTACCTTGACTGAAAGGATACATTTTATTATATAATTTAATTTGGAAATAGAAAAAGTATTGCATTAATTTGTGTTTGTAAGAAACACAGTTGATTCCAGAGATTACTAACAGAGCATACATAGGCCTCTGAGAAGGCACCCAACCACAAAAATGACAGTTTCTAAATGCATGTTTCTTTAGGTTCAACCAAATCCCATATACCCTGCTGTATGTAATGCTCTTGTAAGTCACACCAAAGATTTTGGTTTTCAGTTTTGATATTATCATAACACACTGACATTTTCAACACTACAGATTTTCTCAACTACATTTTTCCCGGATGCAGATATAGATGGTAACGGATGGCAACAAGTAACTCATTTGTAAATCTTTGCTGTCTCTTACTATCTCATGTCTCCCTCGGTGCTGCTTTCCCTATCTCATCTGTCCTTTTCTGTGGCTAGCTGCCACTTCTCCTACTGCTTTGATTCTGCTATACAGACACAGGATTCATTAATGCTTTTCAGCAGCTGTGCTTAGCTTTAAGCTTTTATTTTCTAACATAAAGGGATTCTGAAAAACTGCTTTAATAGAAAAAAAATAAATTGGTGCCATCTCTTGTGCTAAATAAGGTACTGAGATAATTCAGAATGCGGCTTCATTTCCTTAAATGTAATAATTACCTTTTAAAATGTGCATGTGGCTTAGTCTTTTTATGGTGTATGATAAAAGAGGAGTTTTATATGATTTGCTTACAAGTGATGATAAGGATGTACATTATAGATTATTGTTCTATCACCATATATTTGAAGAGAACTCCCTTATGGTAGTAAAATAATAATGGGACTGATTACCTCACAGAATCATAGAGTCATCTGGGCCGGAAGGGACCTCCAAAGGCCATCTAGTCTGACCCCCCCCGCAGTCACAGGGACACCCCCAACTAGACCAGGTTGCCCAGGGCCTCGTCGAGCCTCACCTTGAATGTC
>JAOTQQ010000012.1:37529351-37588393 GCA_026546715.1 Gallinago undulata | reverse complement strand
AAAAAAACCCTAAAGAGTATAATCTCTTTTTTAAATGCTGTAGAGGCTGTTTCATATCTCAGAGAGATGTGGGAAATCTCACTGTCTCTTTATGAGATGTATCTAGGGATAATCTAAAACTAGAGTTAATTACTGAAGTGTTTATCATTTGGATGGTAATATTACTTTTCCACTCAGAGCCCTTGGTCGGGTAAATCTATTAGTGTGATCTGTTATTATGTTCTGTGTCAATTTAGGCCTAATCCACCATGTTCTTACTCACCCTTTTACTTTCTGCATGTCAGTAGTTTCCTTGGTTTAAATAAGAGTAGGTTTAATCAAGTGTATAAGAGTTTACAGGGTATAATGAAGATATAAAACATTAATGCTGTTTTTGCTAAAATGTATCTCTTACATTGTCCCTTTTCCACAGCTGTCAACCACATACTTGATTTTCTTATCACTTTGCCACAAGTTATTTAAGCATAGCTGTACTGAATATTTTACAGTTCAAATGTAAATAAAAATGTGCTTTAAATAACCTTCTTAAATTGTTGAGCAAACAGATAAATAGATGGAGGAATGAAAAAAAAAAGGGAAACCAGTCACACTTATAAGGAACTTAACCAATGAACTGGATCTCCGGCATGGATAAAAGGTGCTGGAGATACAGATAGGTGGATAGAGAAGGACTGAATGGCCTCTGTCCCTGTCTTTGTGCTTCTGAGGATGGTTTCACCATAGTGCACCCCTGAGTATGTTTCAGTGGGCACTGGAAGGATGTGGATGCCGGTTTCTCACTAAGTCCAGAAGCCAAGCAGCAAACTATTGGTAACTGAAGCTCTCTTAGCCCATTCCCTCCCCTCTTGGCTGAAAATACTCTTTATTTATTTATTTATAAATTTAATTTATTTTTATTTTACAGGTTGTATTAGCTCCTGGTCAGTCCTTGATCTGATTCAGCGTACAGCCAAACTGACCTATGCATTTACCCAGCTGAGGCATTGCTAGAGGAACAAGAAGCAGGAAGTAGCTAAGTTGGCATAGCTGCCAAAAGAAATGGGCTTCAGTTACAAAATAATGCATTGGACCTCCATTCGGTAGCCTTGTCCTGACTGGAGCCCCAGTGGCAAAGGGATCCCTCTTCACTTTTGTGGGGCAGCAGGGAGAACCCAGAGGCTACTTTTGTGGCTCCTGCAGGGTTGATAAGAAGTCTCTTTGCTGCAGCAGCAGCCTTTTCCCTGCTGAAGAGCACCTGGAAGGAGGGGGGGTTGTTGATAAGCCTCCCAGTCTTTACCCTCTCCAGGGTGACTGGCTCGGACCTGCCGCAGCGCTCGTCACATTCATGCTCCTCCCAAGGGGCTGTTGACAAGATCCCGAGAGCACTTTGTTAACACACTATTGAGATTCGTGGTGCACTTCACATTTCCCAAAGTTAATGATCCAGACTGTCTGCAGATGCAGGCGGACATCACCGCTCAGACCTACGGGGTTGATGAGCTATTTACAAAAAATCACGTTTTAGCTAAAGCGACTAAATACATATAAGTTTTATGAAAATTGGCCTTTTTTGTTGGATAAATCTCAGGAAACAGTTTTTCACTTAATGACTGATTTGAATCTATGCCAAATTGGTAAATCTGTAAGTCTGGACTGAGCAAATAATTTTGAACAAATTATTTATTCAGTGAAGATAGCTGCTTTTCCTCACTAGTGCATAGTTCAGAGACAGACTGTGAAACTCTTTAACTTACTTGTAATTCAAAGTTATTCATACATTTCCTCACATAATAATTCTTGGTCTAAAACTATTTATGAAGAGATTATCAGTGCCTGCCATGAAGAGACATGAAGGAATGGAAATTATGTCTGGTACAGAATCAGCTTGGAAATTTAGATGGATATGCTCTAACGTGAAGAAACTCTTCACTGTTCAGTGAATGTGGCTGGTTTTCCTCAAATCATTTATTTGACACACCAGGTTTTATTTTGGTGTTTGACCAGCTCCATAATTCATAAGAGAATTTCCCTCTCCTCCCCCGCCATCATTTTTCCAGCTCTGCGGAAAGCCTTGCAGCCAGACAGCTGTTCTGAATGAAGTGTATTTATGGTCGTGTATCGGTTCCTAGTAAATAGGTACACTGGTGATGAAACCACAAGTACTACCTCAGGGCCATCTTTGCAAAGAGGAGAGAAGGACATGGACACTTGCCTGCTCGCTTTGTACTAGAATTGCCCCCTCTGGTATGAGCTGCAGTTAATAGACATCAGTAGAGCAGCACGAATTTTCTGGTGTGAAGGGCAACACCTGTACCTGCTGTGCCGTCAGAACAAAGCCAGCATGCAGTACCTTTTAGCATCCCTTAACTGCTCACAAAGAGAAGGATGGGGAGGGAGACCCACAGTTTCGATCCTTAATTCTCTCCTGTATCTGGGCAGAGCTCCTTTGGGCATCGTTCGCTGAATCCTTTGACTCTTTTTGCAGAAAAGCTGGCACTGCCTGAGATTTCTGCCTGGTGTCTCGGTCCAGGACATTTATTTAAACCTTCAACTCCCTTTCCTCCAGTGCTAATATAATCCCTTTAGTTAACCCCGAACCAAAGAGTCCCTTTAGTTAACCCCAAACCAGAGAGACCGATTCCTTTCAACTCTATTGTCTTTCCTGCCTTTCCTCTCCACTATTCCCCTGCTGCAGCACGTACCTTGTTCTTTTACCTGCTTCACTTTCTTCTTTTTTGCTCTTCGTGATTGATTTCCTTTCTCTTTAGCCTTTCCTGTTTCAGGGAGAAGGTTGGCTCTCCTGGCCCCAGGCAGTGCTCTTTCAAGGTCTGGCTTATTCTATCCTCCCATTCTTATTCTTTATTTTATATTACAACGGAGCCTCCAGCTGGTATTGATAATCACTGAAAAGAGAGCTCCTACCTGAAGAATTTACAATGTAGGCAAATTAATTCCACAGGTTAAACTTTTATGTACATATATTTTTTAAAAAGAATAATTAAAAATATTAAGAATCTAGTTTGGTTCTATCAGGATTATAAGTACTAATATAAATTCTCATTTAGGCAATGGGCCATTTTAAAGATTTTTACTTGCCTATAGGTTATTTTTATTGCAGCTTTGCAAGATTTCTTAACCTATCTTCAGTGTTACAGAGTGGTAATAAAGTCAGTTATCCTGGATCTTATCTTTATTTTAAAATACTTTATCCTTTCTCACTCAGTTCTGCTTTCTTGGTTCTGGTAGCCCTCTGCAAAACAGAATAAATATTTTCATTCAGTTCTGCAGGTGGTGAAAGACATAAAACACTAGAATGGGTTCTTTAAAACAGCTGTAAACTAAAATGATGCTTGTAAACTGAAATACTGCAGTTTTGTTCACCCTGAATTTTAAAATAGTTTCATGAGGTAATTGAGCCTTAAAGGATCTGGATTTTTTTAACTATATTATGTTATTATGCAGTTGCCACAGGGGGAGCATATGCTAGCTGCCAAAAATCTAAAACTGGATTCTTGGATGTTAAACAGATAAGATTAAGTCATAGACTTCAGCTCTACTAGAAGCAAGCACAACATTCATCTGAAGCATGTGACAGCTATGTCCTGGAAAACTGTTTGTAGACAGACATTCTTGGTTGCTTACATAGACTAAAATAGGCAGTTCCCATTAATTCAGTCTACTGAGTTTTAAGCACCTCTGTAGAACTATTCAGTTGAATATTTTTCTGATTTTCCTGAAGTGTAGCATTGCTTCTTCAGGGAAACTTATAAATGAAGACTTTTAGTTAAGACAGTTACAGCCTTATGGATTTCTGCTATTCTTACTGGTCACTGAACACATACTGTGACACTTAGGTTTTAAGACTTACTTTTTCTTAATAGTATTACCGGGTTTGAGTTTGCATTGGATTACAGGTATCAGTTTGTGCATATTCTATATTACATTTTATTGCACCCTAAAACATGACAGGCACCACACAACAAAAAGAAAGATATAATCACTTCCCCGAAGAATTTACCATCTAAGTTTAGATTAGAAAGAGAGTAATAAACAGCAGGAGGAGATGGAGTGAGGAACTACCTCACACATTACGGCAGTAAGATCAAGCTGTTAAGTTGTTGGGGCTTGTAAACACCTCGATTGCTAAACTAAATGGTTTATTTAAAATAATTATGATCAGTGAGCCTCTAATTGTAGGCACCATGAAAATGAACTTAAAAGGAGGGATTGGAATGAGAAGTTAAAATTCAGTGAACCATAATCAGCATTGCCTCTCACAAACAGGACAGAATGACACAGAAAAGCTTAGAAGAAGAGGTAAATAAGTGGGACATGAAGACTGATGTCAGTGGAACTGGAGAGAGCAAACCTGCATACACAGAAAGTGTAGTTTTGTGGGGCACTGAAGGTGAGAGCAGAAGGTCTAAATCTAATGTGGTGAATAAAGAAGAGCTAGTGGACTGATTCAGAATGGACTTAAATGACTGAAATGTTTCAACTTACTTAGCAAGGTCTACACCAGCGTGTTTAGGAGAGCGTGATCCCATTGCCAAGTGGACCAGACTGACAGGAGACATGTAACTTTCAGGGATAAAGCAGCTGAGCCTGGGATGAGTGTTTAGCCATTGGAGCAGAATGAAGGGCTGGAAGAAGATTACCCCATAAGCAATGCAGAAAGTTTCTTACCTAGTCCCAGGTTGCCTGTTCCTCATCACTACAGTAGCCCATCTCTCGTCCTACCATGGTTTGATATTAATAACCTCTTTGAATTTCTTTCCTATGGTTTCTGCCCTGAAATATCTATCAGAGCAGTGTCCAAACACTGTCTTCTAGCTTATAGATGGTTTTGTGGCAGTAGTTCAGTTCATACTGTGTAAATGAGCACCGCAGCAAGTGCCACATTTGCTTAACAGTGAGGTCAAAGACTGCCTGAGAAGACGGCTTAAAATGATCTGACTTCAGGAGTGACTGTTTCATGTAAAGATAAAGCCCAGTGACAGAACTGCACCTGGAAATCTTTGCCATTGCTGTCCCCAGTCTGTTATAATATCAATATGAAAAATCAAGCAGCTCTAAAAGGCAAACTTGCATTTGCCCCATCTAAACCACAGTTCAAACCCATTTGTTTAACTCTTGTTCAAGAAGAAACTTGGATATCCCAGACGCCCCAGTTGTTGTACTGTTGCAAATCCCCAAGCCTCTGTGCCCTCCTCTTTGATGTTCTCAAATGGTTAACATCCAGATTTTATGTTGTTGAATCTTGTATGTTGTCAGGCAGCACCACGTCGATTAAATCGCACTCAAGAGAGAGTTAACCACAAAGCCGTAAGTATTCTTGACAGGTCATTCTTGCTTGAGCCTGGTTTCTTGTGTATAAAGAATAAAAATCTTGTCACAGATGGTAAAGAATGAAGTACATGCAAAACAATGGAGCATCAATAACTCATAAAAAGCACTTAACAGAAGTGGCAGAATTTGAATGAGATGGTGTATACATTAAACAAAATAAGACTAGTAGTAACGTTGAAGATCGAGTACTGTAAAATAATTTTATTAAGAGTTGAATGCAAGTAGTAATTGACAGTGATTGTTCATTTCAGTGATGAATGAGTGTGAGAATTTTATTTTTATCCAGCACTGTACTGAACCCATGCAAATAACTCCTTTGTGTTTTGCATCATTTGTTTTCCTGAGTATTCCACATCAATGATATTCGATATTAACTGGTTCTCATTCTCTGCTCTGCTGCGTCTGGTTTTGCTCTGCTCCTTTAGAAGAAAGCAACCCTAAAATAGGCGGATGCAACCATTGGCACCCAGTAGATTCTTGAGTTACATGGTGGCAACTACTTTATTCCTTTATCTGGCTACCAGTGTAGGAGTTCTGGCTTCAGAAAAAAGGATATGACCATAATACCTTTGCATAAGGGTTTGTTTTAACCTGCTGGCCTGCTATTGGCAGCTGGTGTAAATTATAGCAGCATTCTCAAGCAATGAAGAGGCCAGCTGGCAAAGTTATGACTTGTTCAGAGGCCCAGCCTGTTAGCCAAGTAACTCTGGGTAAAGAGAGTAGAAAACCCCCGATGCTTTTTACCTACCTGCCTTCTCTCCAGATTTCCGTCAGGTGAATGGAAACCTTGAATAGGGTAGCCGTTTGAGATCTGCATTTTTCTTCTTTTTAGTGCTTTTGCTTCTGAACTCTCAAAAAAGGCAGGCAGCCCTGCTGATTGGAACGCAGCCTGTGCTGGGGATACCTGCATTGGAAAAAAAATGGCAGTGGTTTAATCAGAGGTAACAATGGTATCCTGTCCTGTCACACACACACAGAGGGTAAATAACATAGCGTTTTACTGACAGCTTTTGGAAGTTTATGTTTTCAAAGTGTAGTTTTCAACACTACAATTTTCAACTACTGAGTTTGACTCAGATACCAAGATTGAGAAGAACGCTGTCCATAAACACCTTTATTTTTATGGAATACTAAGACATCTGTGAAAGCTGACTTAGCAAGCCTTGTGTCTTTAGGCTTCCATTCATTACACAGAGCTCTACACCTCCACAGAAAAAAATAAAATAAATGTGAAGCCACAAAATTGAAAATCGTTGGTGTATAGCTTCTTGGATAATCTTTATATGAGAGACAGGGCTATCTCCCAAGATACGAGGAAGAATTCTTATAAATACAAAGAGAAAAGTGTTCTTTCCATAACTGAATAATCTAAATGACTGTTGTGGCTTCCCTGTGGATTTCCTATCCAAATACCAACTCAACCTGTTCATGATTACCCTGTGAGAGCCAATGAGTTCACAACCAGCAGCGAGAAGACTGCAGACCATGGTAAAAAGGAGCCTAGAAAAACTGAGATTGCTTTACGACATTATTATTATTTTATACATTATTAAATTGCTGCAGTCTGCTTGAAGGTGCTCATAAGGCTACGTTTTTCCTGTTCTTTTTAAATTGTCAAAGGATTTGAGTCACTTAAAAATATTGGGTGGAACCAAGTGTGCTACAGAAGACTTGCCACTACACTTAGACAGTCTCTCTGTACTTGAGACAGGCCACCCCTCAGGCAGATTTGTGTAATCTACACAGCACATAATTTCCATAGGTGTGAACATCTTGTAGGGCAGGATTAAGATGAAGATGATTTACGCTGCTGGAGTGCAGTCAGGCTGCTACTTCTAGGGACGGGTTCTGGAGTTCTTTGATGTACTCTGTATTTTTGGAGGACAGAGTAACAGTTTTAAACTGTGTTTAGCCTAAAGTTTAGAGTAACAGAGGGTGATGACTAGTCCCAGGTGGTCCCAGCTTTTTGTTGCTGTAGGCAGGATGGTGGTTTCAGGGAATGCTTGTGGGCTGATGCAGGAATACAGGATGTGAAGGGGCATGAAGTGCTCCAGTCCCTCTGAGTTTGCAAGCCGGGGAAGGAAGCAGAGATGCCGCAGGCACTTCAGGGGGATTTGCAAACCCTCCCTTGGGGGGTGCTTGATTTTTGCCTCATCCTTTGCAGAAGAGTACACAGGCCTGTACTACTGTTGGATCTGCTGTGGGGCTGCTCTTTCACTGCTGCTAACTCTCCCCGCTCTGCACTGCTGGCGTTTACAGCTGCAGCAACAACCGTCTGAGGAGCACAGTCAGTAGGGCTCAGGACCAAAAGAGCAGCTGCTGCCGCTGCAGATGGGGCTGGGCAGGGAAGAGGATGATCTGGCACAAGGAGCTGCCGCTGCCTGCTCGTCCTCGGTCTGCAGCGGGGCCCTCATCCCTGCTGCCAGCCCAACAGGCAGAGCAATCCAGCCTGCTCAATGGGAACGACCTGTGGGCTAGATGTGGCTCAGCTGGACCAGACACAGCTTGCTCAGCTTAGTAGTGCTGGTTTGAAGCTCTAATTAAAACAAAGTGAGGATAATAAACTTCTGAAGCCATAGGGTGCAACCAAAGCTTCACATGAGACATTTCAATAACTGCTAAAATTTGACTTTTACTTTTGTCCGAGCTTTTAGAAGGTGTTTGTTAGATCAAGATAGCTAATGGGACCTAGTATTATCCCTTAAAATCCTCATCCAAATAAATCCTTGGTGAATTTTAAGGTCAGGAAAGACTTTAGTAACTGTGAAGGAATAGATCTGCTCCAGTTCCTATTTCAAAGAAATGCCTCGAGGTCAGAAAAGCAACGTATTTAGTGCCCCTTACAGAAAAAATGGTGATGTTTGACATTTTATCTGGGAACGGCTATTTGGGGCAGGCACATCTGACCTAAACATTGTGTGGGAAGAGGGGTCTTGCAACCACAACTCAGTCACGTGTGTTGAGTGTTTACATTGTGCTAACTATCAAAGAAACCAAAGCTATCATACCCAGGGGTATTTCTGCTCCTCTCTGACTGGTGTGCTTGCACATTTGGTGTTTCAGCAAGTGATAGGATGCAGAAGGGTTGGCTGCATAGGGCTGAGCAGGTGCGATAAAAAAGTGGGCCAACAATGTATTCTGGTTCATGTCTGCATTGATATGCAAATAAAGCACAGCTAGTAATGAAATGTATGTGTTGTTTCACACTGCGCCAGGTAAATCCAGTTTGAAGAAAAGGAGTCTGGTGGCATATTAGATTGCTTATAGGAATAAAGTGCCTGCTTTGTACTCTCATTTTCACACTAGTAATTAGCATAAAATTTCTGTTTTGGAGAACGGTTCGATTCTGCTGATGTTTTTTGGACACAAAAGGAAAAGTTTCTGCACTCCTGAGTGCTGACTTCTTTATTCTGTTCTTTGCATAGGGTAACTGTTGAAGGCTTTCTGCTTCATGCTGAATTTGACTCAGGTTTAAATGTACTTTGCATATTTCCTTATTCTGTAACTGTAATTACTTTCAGTGAGCCTTGATTACTGTCATCTACTGTCATGCCCTACTGCACCTGACCAGTTCCAATTGCACAGTAAAATAACAGTTTGTGTGATTGTTATCTGTGTCTACAATTTTTATGTTGCAGTTGTATAATACTCTGATTGTACCTCTGATATTTTAATGCTTACTCCCTTAAGTGGGTCCACTGAAGTCCTGTTCCTTAGTAAATTACCTGGAACGGATAAGCAAGTAGAGCACACTTACAGACCCTCTTTTGTTTTCCTGCTTATGCTAAATCCACTTCTTTTTTTCTTGGCCAGCTGTCTGAGACATAATTATCCAGAATTGTAACTATCAGACTTAGGTGAAGCTTTCATGTGGAGATCAAATGCCTTATATTTCATAGGAAAGCTTACACTAAAGCACAGAAGAGCTCACTGAGAAGCTTTGAGTTACAGTCTCAGATCCCTTGCAGGTGGGGTGATGCTCTCCCAGCCGCAGAGGGCCCTCCTGGGACTGTACCTTTACACTATTTTTCAAACAATTTTGTTGTTGTTATAGTTACCAGCCATCAACCACTCACTCTTACCACAGCCCCTGCCTCAATTACAACTTTAAACTGCCTTATCTCTGCTCCTGTGCCTGTTTCCGGATCTGCTTTGCTTCCTCTTTGGTGGTTCAGTACTCTCCTTGTCCCTCCACTTCCCAGTCTCTTCTATCTCCGCTAGGCCAACTTCAGATCCTGCACAAACCGCGATTTTCTCTTCCTTCTCCTGACCTCCAGAGACACCTGTCCTTGCTAGTGTCATCATCTTGAACCCAGTATCCACCAACTCGCTTTCCCTCTTTCTCTTGTGGCCTCTATAACACATGAAGTTTCTAAAAAGTTTGCAGCCTTCCATCCTCTCTTCACATTCCCAAACTCTAGGTCTCTGGTCCATTTTTATGACATCTGTGTATACCTATGTTTATGTAAATGCTTTCAATGTGGTGGTTGGTCCCTTGAGGGATCCTCTGCTACCTGTGGCCTATTTAGCTTACCTTCCAAGGGGGATAAAATGAGCCACAACACATAATGGGGTAGGTCATGTAGCTAAATCAAGCCTGGAGCTGCAGGCCCAGGTATGGGAGGCTCCAGGTAGGAGGCCTCTGAATTAACACTTTTTGTGTGGAGGTTCGAAGGAACAGGATGGCTCTATGAGCTGTTGTATCCAAATGAATTCTCCTAGGTAAAGGATCTAATGATTAAAGACTGGTGTGTGAAGGCCAATCCTATTGGCAGAAGCTCAACCAGAGAAGCTTATGGAACCTGCTCTCAGTGTTGCTTGGCTTCAGTTGGACTATTTGTCTTTCTAAGCCATGTCTCCTCCATTATGTTTCTTCTCCTCTTTTTTCACTTTCATTTGCTTTGTGCCTCAAATTTAAAAGCATTTAAAGTGGTAACTACCTACTCTTACAGATATGTCTATTTCTGAATGAATTACATTATTTAATTAGCAATTATTCTGTAAATCATTGAACTGAGTCATACATAAATTTCGATTCTAAGGTGCTATTCAACTTGATGTTAATTAATATTACTAATAAAATAGGTAAGAATGTGAATAATAAAGTCAGTGTCTCTACCACATCATCCCTGACACTTTCATGGCCTTGGTTATGTGGAGATGTAAAATGACAAGCTCTTTTTCCCAGTGAAAAGAATCTCTGACTATGTTGTCCCTGGATCCATATTGGAGGCTACTCAGGACACACTGATCCACTGAGAGCAACTCCACTGCTATGTGGACCAACTAGTTTCACTTAGCTTTCCTTTTATTTGAGAGAAACTGCAATATAACTGTGTGGTTTACTAATAAACTATTAAGCACAATTTCAATCAAACTTGTCTAAGCAATGGGTTTATTTATTTTAGGGGTTCTTTTGGGGGAAAGTGAGAACTGCTATTTTCTTAAAGTTTTTGTATATTTTTCATACCAACTTCTAAAATTCTGCTTGTTTGAAAGGAACTGCCAAATGCTCGAAAGCTTGTTCATCGTTGCTTTCTAGTTATCCTGGCATAATACCAGGTATAAGTCTCAAATGGTGATTAAATCTCAGAGAACGGAGATCCAGAATTAGTTGCTTGCAGGATGTCATACTTTGTGAACACCAGGGGAGAAATAAATTAACACATCTCAAGGTGGATTATGGTAAAGGTCTAGAATACATAAATAATTGTTTAATGATGTGACATCTACATTTCCTGTATTAAACTATATTAGCTGAATCATTAATAGAACAATTAGCTGAAGCAATACAGATAATAACAAGCTGTTGCCCTGGTGAGATAGGAACAACGTACAGAGCAATAGGTCAGGCAACAAGAAAGAATTTAGGTTGCTTTCCTTTCTGGTAGTAGACCTTGAAAACTCTGGAAAAAAGACACTGACCCTGCTTCCGAGGATGGCCTCTGCAGCAGCGCCCCTGAGTTGGGAGAAAGCTTTGTCAAGAGCTGATCTTAACAGTTTTATTGCTCTATCACAGACTGTCTCTACCGCCATCTGAAAACGGGCCTTGCTCTCTGCTTGAATGGGCAGCACGGCATGTCTCTTGTGTGCGGTCCTGGGGTGAGAATATAGCACTGTGCCCATGGTCTCTCTGCTTCATAAGGCCGGGACTAAGTATTCCTTAGCTAGAGCCTACAGGATCATCAGAGTTGGCAAGAATCCAAAAGGCCATGGCACAGGTTGACAGATTTGAAATCTTTTGAGCTGCAGGTCATGCTAAGAACAGTGTGACAGGAGACAAAACAAATTCATCAATTGCTATATATTTTATTCCTGAGAAGTCTAATGCTTTGATGACTAAAAAAGAACAAAAACCACCCTTCAAAATAAACCAACCACTCCCCCCTACCAAACCCCTTCTCATCGATACAGGTCATGGTGTGTGGGGGAAGGCTTTCTCATGGTCAGATACTCCTCTAGAATCTGTTCACAGCTCCTGACTGAAGTTTGATCTCCTGGCTACATGTGGGGTAACCTAGCACTTGAAGAAGAGCTAGACCTTCACTGCCTGGTCCTTGAACTAAAAGAGCCCATGAGCATAAGCAAAGGCATTAGAAACATCTCTGTTGGGTGTCCCCAGTATTGTACACCACTCCAACAACATTTCATTTTAAACAGCTCTGAATCCTGTCAAAGGTTGCAATTGGTTATTGTGTCTTTCCAGGTTAGCCTTCAGACTAGACACAGGGTTGTGCGCTGAGCCACTTTACCTAGAAAGAACAACATGAGCTCGCTCACCTCTTCAGATGAGGCTGCAAAAGAAAAGCTAGACACTAAACACTCATCAAAGCACCTAATTGTTTACAGCTTCCATCCTTGCTCACCAGGTTTCCAGTGTTTCAGGTCTGGTATGAGTCTATAGATGGCTTGGAAATGATCCAAGGCAGGTCTGGGAAGACCTTTTCCAGACATATTTCTGTAATGAAAACAACAAATAGTTGTATCAGTCATCCCCAAAGCCTCTGAATTCTCCTGCTTCCTGGCTGAAGAAGGTTCTTTCTCTGAACACTTTCTAGAGCTCCTACTAACCCTTGAGGGCCTCCATTCTCCCAGACCACCAAAACTCTGCTCTTTTCTTCACAATCTGACCGGTCTGAAGAGATTATGGGGTTTTAGGTTGTCATTATGGACAGTGGTTAAGGTCTGGTTATTCTTCAAGATGAGGGAGAAGGAGCAATTGCGAATTAAAATCAGCAGGTAGAGCATAGCGGCCACTTGTAGAGCCTGTGGTCAGGTAGAGAGCCTTCTGCGCGCTTTTCTCCATAGTACCAACCAGCTGCAACACCAGGGGAAGGGGGAAAGAGGAGTTGCCATGAGGCACTGGCTCTTGCAGCAGGCTGTGCTTGCCTGGCATCACTCCTGGCACTGAGACAGCTGATAGCTGGGTAAATTTAGGTCACCTGCCAACATGTTCTTGAGTCAACACGCTCTTGCCTTTTAACATAAAATTTGAGGTTAGGTAAATAGATTAGTGAGAGAAAACTGTCTCTGAGAACACAGTGCTTGATGGAAGAAGGCGTGGGTGCCCTAATTTGTTTTTATACCAGGTCCTAATGGTCCTGAGGAAGTTCCTGGCTACAACAGCAGTTCCCCATATAGCCCTTCGGCTGTGGGAGAGGCCCCCATGGCATGGCCACAGATTGCAATCTGCCACCCCAGGAAGCGAGGGGGCAGAGGTGCTGCCTCCGCAGGGGTGACAGGCAGGGCTGGGGTTTCCGCTGCGATGTGGGTCCGACTGCGCCGCGGGGGGCTCCCCCGGGAGCCAGGTTTTCCTGCCCCTCCCTGGGGGTCCTCCCCCACAGCCGGAGAGGGAGGGTGCCCGGGGAGGCAGGGGGGTGCCCCCACCGCCCTGACTGCTGGGTATGGCTTGTTTTTTACCAAAAAACTGAACGTTGCCCAAACAACGCTAGCGCTAGCTGCTGTGTGAGGAAAACGGAGGCGAGGTTTCAAGTACGAAATGGGATTTTAATTCAGAACAAACGCAGAAGACCACAATATGCGTGGTGTGTTCAGTACAGCTCTGAGGCCTAGCTGTCTTGTTTTTAATTATATTCTAATATGATAGCATGCCACATCATTCACGTTCTTAAATAACGGCTTGCATTGTTTAAGGAGATGCAAGCAGAGAGACCCGGGGGATATACAAAGCTCAGACATTTTAAAACTAGTAAGATTTAACTATTTCAAATGTTTGTTTGCTTTAAGGTGGTGTGTCTTTATCTGCAGCGCAGCCAGTGCCTCACGGTCCAGGCCGAGGGGGCTGCAGGGAGGGTGAACAGCATTCTTAGCTCAAATTCGGGGATCCAACACCAACGCGTTCAGTGTAGGCTGCTACAAGATGCTTTACAGAATGTTTCTGGATCATCATTAAGCAGAAAACTTGCTTGAGTGTTACTCCCTATGAATAAAAATGATTTACCCCTGGTAGGTTTGATACGATTACTTTACAAATCAACCGAGGGACTGACAGCCATGTTTATGTGAGAAACATACCTGGCAGTAGAACACAATACTCTTCATGGCATTTGCAGAAGTAAGTTTTGTCTGCAAACTGCCTTTTTTTTTTTTTTTTTAACACCCTTATTTAATTTCACTGTTAACATGAATGAATTCCTGGAAGTCCTACTGTCCTACCTCCAAGTTGCATGCCCTGGTGAATAGGGCTTGCTCTGAGATGCTGTGAGTTGGGGATAGTCTCAGGGTAATTTATCTGACAACAGCATGGAAATTAACCCCAAAAAGAGTATATTGTGCTAGGATTCAGAAAAGAAGAGCAAATGAGAAAGGATTGGAAGAAAAGTCAGGAAACAATTAACTGGGCTAAGTGATCACAGAACAAAATGTTCAAAAGGAGGTGGAGATGACGATGAAAAAAACCTATATTGGTGGCAGAGGACATCCAATAAACTGTAAAAGGAAAGAGAGGGGGTCAAGGGAGAATGTTAGTGTGTACATCTAGTGATAGCAAAATAATATATTTTCATACCTCGCTGCTCTGAGCTCTTTTTGGTGACTGCATACAAAAGCCTTAACCTGTTCAGATATGCACAATCCAGGATCAATATTGCACTCACAGCTGGGGCCAAATCCTGTTTGCTTTACTTTCCTGAATGGTGCCATTGTTTAAATACAATTTGGCTGCAATATGTTATTTAATTTTATGGATCGCTGATTCCTCTTGAACAAGAAGACTGAATGCCAAGGAAAGAGGAGTGGGAGAATCTCAGTGGGAATTAGAAAATAATCATCAGCTTGAGTTCCTTTATGGTATGGCTCAGTTTTCAGACACACCTTAAACCATAACTCCATGTCTGCATGTAGTGATTACCAAGGATAGCTGTTTCTTCATCCAGTTTGGAGGAAAGCACCATGTGTCTGCTGAACAATGGCAGATGTAGACTGGGATAACAGTGTAGATCGTCTAGATATAACTTTTAAAAAAATATACTTTTGTTATGATTGGCATATTAGCATAGCTCTGGGATATAGTTTCCTGAAAATCACAATAATTGACCCTAGTCAAAGTAGTGAGTCAGGTACAATGATTATTTCCTTTACAGGAAACAGTTTTAAAATAATAAAGTAACTTATCCCAAAACTTATATCTAGAAGCAGTTGAATATTTTGTCCCAAGTCTGGATGTTCGTTTGGCTACCAAGAAAGAGATCTCACAAAATAGATGTTTTGCTAGATCTGCTAGATGATACCGATTATTTGTAATTATTTTTCTCTTTTAATTTAAACATTAAAGTATCTGATTGTACCCATAAAGAACTTATACCTGCGATGACCTGATTTTTCAGAGCAGACTTGCATCTACTTTTTTTTTTTTTTTGCTTAAGGAATGCAAGTGAAAATGGGACTGTATTTTGAAATTTTGCCTGAAATACTGTACAAGTTATTTCATCTGCTAATAATGGAAAATATTACAATGCCATGATAGTCACATAGGAAGTATCAACCCTGCATATTGGTATGTTGCTTACACAGGACACCAAAGTTCTTTCTAGTCCCTTGCAATGCATCTTGGAAGAGTGGAAGAACATATTTCTTCCAGTTGGTCCTGGCACGAAATCTGAGAACAAGAGAGAAATTAGGAATGAATCACAGTTTATGTTGTGAATATGAGACTGATAATGATTCAACTGGTGAATTTCAGAGCTTAGTTTTATGTTAAACCAAGAATGAGCATTGCTGAGTAGAACGCTCTTGCATCTGCTTAGTCAGGTTGTGGTGGGACCATGGTCTTGGCTCGAGACAGGCGGGATCTCCAGTGTTGTGAAAGTGGATCCATTTTGCAAGACAGGAGGTTCTAATCCTCTGGCATCATCTTTTGGAGGCTGATCCAGATTATTTTGCAGATAATGGGTATTTATTTCCTCCTTGGCTTTTAAGGAAATAGAACTGGTTATTTGGCGTGCAATGGAGACATAACTGCACTTCTGGAAGTCCCTGTGACTGAAGTGGGCTGAAGTACTCAAAAATGAATCTTTTTTTGTTCTAATTTGATGTAAGAAAGCCTCTGTGATTCTGTTAGAGGAGTAGGAGTTGCAGAAATGAAAATGCATGCAGGCTAAAGGAGAACTGAAGGGAAAAAACACCTTTGATTCAAGTGCAATTATTACTGCTAAAATACCGGACATTTATATTATGCAATACATCTATAGTATTTTAGTAAATAGCATTTCATGTGAGACAGGGTATACCCTCTGTCTGATAATTTTGCAGTCCTAACTGAATGATTAATGAAATCAGAGTCTGGGTATTTAACTATGTATAAAAAATGATAATGTGCCAGCTTGTGTCTTGGGATAATGGAGGCAGACTAGTTCTGACAGTCATCCAAAGGGATTTCATTTCCCAGATATTTAATCCAAGCCATTTTGTGCCCTGGTCTGTACACCATTATCTTTCAATGCAATGTTATATGGCAAAGACATTAACTTCTTAGAAGGTACATCGTATGTGATATGTTTTTCATTCACAAGAGCCACAGGACAGCGCCAAAATGCCAGGTTGTAGAGTTCGGCTGTCATGATCAATTTGTAGAATGAAATAAGTATCTATGTTATTTCTTGTAAATCAAAATCAGCAGTGAAACCTATTTATTGCCATAGGGACCATATTTAAAATTCTGGAAGCGGCTCAGTTGATTAATTCGATCTGGGAAGTTTACAGATCTCTTGAATAGTAAATACCATCTTAGTGACAGAAAAATATAACTTTGATAAGGAAATGTGATATAAAAACCTCCAACAAATCAGATTTCTGAGATGATCAAAATCACATCAGAGAGAAGCTGAATGAGATGAACATCTTACACTGAAAATAACAGCGCTATCTATAGCTCCTCACTGTGACTATCCACCTAGCTAAGAACTCTAAATAGCACATAATTATAATGTATAAGTGTTTCTCTAGATTATTATTCTGTATAGCATTAGAAAGATAATGTATTCACCCATTTTACAACACATTCCTGGATTCAGTGGAGGTCTCAGAAGTATGAGAAGACACTCATAGTCTCCATATAAATCGGTTAACATATTAAAAATAATTCATTCTAACTTAATACAGAAAAGCTGTTCTTTATTTTAAAATATGTTTTCTGATAAAGGAGCTCAATAATGTGTAATTTCATTCTAGTAAAATTTTACGAGAATAGACATTTTCTGTTTTAAATTATATTAGCCAAGATAGCTGGCTGAAGCCTCCAGTGGGAGATGGGGGAGAGGGCAGAACAGGCTGCTGACAGTTACCAGCTCAGTAAAGCTATGGAAAAGGCCAACAGCAGTGTAGCTAGGAGCCATAGCCCTCTCCAAAAGGTAAGTGATTTTACCAAAGCATAAGAGCTCAGCCTTCTATAGCTCATGTTTTGCTTGCTTCTCTTATTTCTCATGGGGAAAGACACACACCCCAAGTCTTTCATTTGTGTGGCTCTTATGTTTTTCCTTATGGCTCATGAGATGTGGAAGACAGGAAGGAGGCCCTAACTTTACCTCCTAAAACAAAATACACCTCCTTCCCTTCCAAATACCTACTGTAGCTTGGCTGGATGCCAGGTACCCACCAAGTTGCTCTATCACTTCCTCTCCTCAACAGGACAGAGGGAGAAAAATACAGCAAAAACCTTGTGGGTCACGTCAAGGGCAGAGAGGTCACTCACCAATTACCATCATAGGCAAAACAGACTTGATTTGGGGAAAATTAATTTATTACCAATCGAAATCAGAGTCGGGTAATGAGAAATACAACCAAATCTTAAAACACCTTCCATTCACCCTTCCCTTCTTCCTGGACTTAACTTTACTTCAGATTTCTCCACCTCCTCCTGCTAGCGGCAGGAAGGAAATGAGGGTTGCAGTGAGTTCATGACATGTTGTCTCTGCAGCTCCTTCTTCCTCAGGGGGAGGACTCCTCACACTCTTCCCCTGCTCCAGGGTAGTGTCCTCCCATGGGAGATAGTCCTCTATGAACTTCTCTAACATGGATCTTTCCTACGGGCTTCAGTTCTTTACAAACTGCTTCAGTGTGGGTGCTTTCCATGGGGTGCAGTCCTGCTGGAAAAAGTTGCTACTGTGTGGGTTGTCCATGGAGCAAGTCCTGCCTACAAACCTGCTTCAGCCTGGGCTCCTCTACTCCAAAGGTTCTCCCAGGAGCCTGCTCCAGCACACGCTTCCCACTGGGTCAGCGCTTCCTTCGGACATCCACCTGCTCTGGTGTGGGGTCTTCCATGGGCTGCAGGTGGGTATCTGCTCCACCATGGACCTCCGTGGGCTGGAGGGGGACAGCCTGCCTCACCACGGTCTTTACCACAGGCTACAGGGGAATCTCTGCCTCTCCTTCTTTACCAACCTTGGTGTCTGCAGAGTTGTTTCTCTTCCATAGTCTCACTTCTCTCACCTGGCTGCTGTTGCATAACATTTTTTTCCTGTATTAAATACGTTATCACAGAGGTACTACCACCATCCCTGATGGGCTTGGCCTTGGCCAGCAGTGGGTCTGTCTTGGAGCTGGCTGACGTTGGCTTTGCTGGACGTGGGGGAAACTTCTGACATCTTCTCACAGAAGCCACCCCTGTATCACCCCCGCTAACAAAACCTTGTCACACAAACAGCAGCTCATTCCTTCCCTCTTCCTGGTCACTGTCATTTCCCAACTAAAGCGAGAAGCTTGAGTCTAGGGCACTTCTCCTTTCTGCTCAAACTTCATTTATGAGGGCAAATAAAATCAGAGCTATCTTAGCTTTCCCTTGAAAGGAAAAAAGAAAATAAAAAACGCAAGGGCTTTCACAGCCAATTTTTGTTCCACCTCTGGTGGGTAACTGAGTTTGGTTTCACCCTCCTGTATTCTGATTGAAGATGGGCTGAAGGCTGGCAGGCTGAGCTCTTACCTGTGCCACAAAAGCAGGACCTCCTGGCAATGAGAGTGTCACAAACTGATCTGGATAAAATCAAGTGATTCACGCTGAGAATAGTAAGGTAAGGTGGGAAAATGATAATTAGTTTGTAGAAGAGCCAAAGCTTTTTTCAGGTGTATTGAAGGAGTGCTCTGTCTTATATATGCTGCACTTTCTTGAGAACTTGGCCTTCTGTGTAAATTGAAATTATTTTATTATTTTTTCACTGAAGGTAATTGAAGGTCAGAATAAATCATCATATTGGCCTTTCCTGACTTTATTTGTATGTGGGTGCGTGTGTGTGTGTGTACACATGCATGTTTTAAGCCAAGAGAAAACCTCAAGTTATCAGTGAGTGAGTGAGTTTTGTTTACAATTCATATCCACCCTCACTCCAGTCCTTGCTCCAGCTGCATGTCGTTAGCAACTAAGGAATTATTTTCAGCTGTCTTTCATGAAGTAGTGAGGGCCTGTAGCCACCCACGAATGCTGTGGTTAGAGCTCTGCCCGCCCAAGTACTTCAGGTGCCCCTTAGAGCTTGGCACCAAGTGCAGATGCAACAGGGATAATTGGCCTTGACTTACTTAACAGAAGTAACGTGACTCACATATTGTTTGGTATGATGGGATAAAGGTGTGAATAGCAGGTAAATGTTGGGATTTTGTCTTCTGCCTATCAAACCTTTAAATTTCAGGGTCCTTACTGCTTGCAGGGGTAGGTGCCATGTTGTGAATGAGGGTTTGATGCTGTGCGTCACAAAGGCAACAGAATGATTTACTTTTCCCCCACTCTAGTATTTTTCCCCTTCATCCAAAAGAAACCATTCAGGATGCCAGTGTAAATTTGCTGTTTGCATACAGAAGCATGTGCATGCCCTATCATGTTATTATTCAAGCACATGGCAGCCCACGCCAGGAAATGTGCTAATTGACGGGTGTGACATATTAACCTCCACTGGTGGGAAATAGCTCAGAACCAGTTCAGCTGCTGGCTGAAGTGAAATCCCAGCCCTGGTAGCAGTAGATACTCTATTATTGTCTGAAGAAGAAAAAACTTGTTACTGTTTCCAAGGGGAAGTGAAAGGAGAGCTATGTTAAGCTGGTTCATTCTCTCCTTTGTTTGAAAAGAAGGAAAATAGGTAATTGTTTCAAGCAATTTAAGCCTTGTTTCTGACTTTTCTTGCTAGAATTTCTGTGTGAAGCTAAGGCTTGTAATTAGCCCTCATTCAATTTCTCTTTTACGTGGAGTCTGTGCTTTACTGTTTCTGTGGGTTCCTAAACACTTGTCACATTTTGTAAATTAAAGAAATGTTTATTTTCATGTTGACAACCTACAAACAATTAAAAAAACCCTTTAACTTCCTAAAAAAATACTCAATAAGTATGACCACAATATTCTCAACTTGATCATTTTCCAGAATTTGGGTTTTCTTTATGTATTTTTAGGACTTTGTGCACATACAATAGTGTTGGAAGGGTTCTAGGTAAAGTGGTAAACCTGGCAGTTCCCTGTGTGGCTATGTGTCCTGCAATGCTATGACAAGTGCTATGTCCTTATCTGCTGGGTGAATTAATCTGTCATCCAAATGATTATGTATCTACTTGTGTTACAAGAAATTAATCTAAGCAAATTTTGCTCTGAAGAGCAGAAACATCTAGAAGTTAAAGGTGGGGAAATTAGAATAAATCCGATGATGACAGAGAAATTAATGACTTGGATGTTCCAGCATTCATGCATTTGTAAGTCAGCATAGAAATAAAGTGTCAGGAAGGTTTTGAAATATCTAAAATCTGACAAAACTAAGATTGAGGGAAAATCCATTTGGTTTTGTAAACTTTTGCTTCCTCCCTTATCTTTTCTAATCCCTGCTTCATGGTGTTTTGTTGTTGTTGCTTTTGCTTGTGTGTTTGATTATTTTATTTTATTTTTTTCTTTTAAATAAGTGATGATAGTGCACCATATGGCTTTGAGGAGGTGTTGTGCTAGTAGGGTCTCTCCCCTCACTTGCAATTTCCTTTGCCCAGGTTGCAACAGAGCAAGTAATAATTGTATTGTAATATATTGCTTTCATGCACGTTTTGAACACTTAGGAACGGGTTTAAAGCCAAAAGGCTGTTTTGCATACTTAGGTTGATCAAGCAGCCACTGCTGCAAAAAATGTCAGTAGCTATAATGTGGGTTGAAACTGAACTAACAACTAAATGATTTCATCTGTTGTCATTACCAAACTCTGAGCTACTCAGACTTTCCTTCTGTTAGCAAAATTATGGAACACCCAAATTAAAATGTGGATTTTTTAGTAAGTAGACTTTGTCCTCACTAAGTGTAATTTTCATCTTGCAAACTAAAGCCTGGTTCTGGTTTGCTTTTGTTCATGGGTTCATTATATTCCAAACTATGAAAGAACTTCAGCAAATGTAGCAACAATACTGCCTAAAAGCCAATTGCAAGGTACTTTTCATTACTTTTCATTACAGTTCTTTTTCCAGATATTTATATGAAGTGGTTATCAAATTCTAGATGTTTGCAATAAACAACGGGCTGAAATTTATTACCTGAAAATATATAACAAATCTGTGATTGAGAGGTATTAATGAGAGTCAAGACTGACTAGCAAAGTACTTACTAAAAGATAAGAAAATAGTCTGTGTACATAGTGTAATATGTTACTGAACTGTTCTATAATGATTCTAATCAGCTGCTTATTTTTCTCAGTTCAGCTTCTGAGTTTGGACTACTTATATTTCTGAAGAGAAGTAAACAAGTTATTTAGTATTGTCTTCATTATGAGGTAAGAGAAGATATGTTTTAGATAAATAAACTTACAGAAAACTCTGGTCCTGAACCTTCATCTCTGTTGCAAAGTTTGTGAACCTTAATTAAGTAATCTTTAAACATATTGCTCCACTCTCTAGTGTAGGTCGCCTGCTATTGATGAGAGAAGCTTAGATTTTACATTTGTGAAATTGGCAATAATCGGACTGAGTTAGTCTTTCCTCCCTGCTCTTTTGTTCTTCAAACCAAAGTACTATGCACCATGAACAGTGTCTAAAAGCTGAGCTCCTGTTTTAGGACTGGCCATCCCCTTGAATGCCCACAGTACATTTACCAAGTGAAATAGCAGAGTAAAAATAAACTCATGACCCTGAAAGCATTGGTAACTGCAGAAAGACTTTTAGCCCTTTAAATTACAGGTTGCAGAAACATTACACTGAATCATTTGATCCTTAAATTGCTTTCTAAATTCTGGATGCCTTGTATCAAATTCTAAGAGATCTTAATGTAAAGCATGATGGCTAGCTAGTTATAACTGAATTTGGTGTGAAATAATAGAAAAGCTTGCCCTTGACAAAGCAGGAAGAAAACCTGACTGAAAGAAAACTTTTGTGAAGTACCTATTCTTCTGTAATCAGTAGTTTAGCTTTTTCTACTTTGTGTGTTGTGATGCTGAATTTCTGTCTTCGTGCAGGCAGTGTTAGATCTGGTACACACATATATCTACTAACATGCTTCATAAATGCAATCCTGGCTTCCTCAAAAGAAAATTTCCTGGAGACTTACGCACCTGATAATATATATATGTATATACACCATGCTTTGTAGCATGTGGAATCCAGGGATCACGTTAGTCAGCTGTGCCCCGAGTGGACTGGATCAGTGTTTTGGGTGGGGAAACCTCCTTTTTCATATTCAGTCAGAAGCATTAGAATAGCTTAGGAGCCAGGGATATGTCATGTAAATGAACTCGAACAGCTCTACTACCTATTATGCTCACAGTTTCCTTCTGTTCTGAGGGGCCTCATTGGGTCTCGGAATTAGTACAGCCCTAGGGCTTCTCTATTTGATTAACCAGAGCCTGGATTTGTTAAACTCCCAGACATGCTGCAAAGTCCTTTTTCCTTCCTGCAAGCTTTTGAGTAAGGATTCAAAGGTGAAAGGGTTGGAGGTTAAAGTTCTGACTCTCCTCCAAACCCCTTCCCTTCAAGAAGGGAACAAAACAAATCACTTAAACATGTGCCTATCTAACTCTGTATTGCCATCTCTCATATGTTTTGTGTTGATCTTAAGGCTTTAGCTGTGGGCACTGCAATTCAAATGCTCAGCTTTAAATTAAAACCCAGTTCTGTAGCTCTTGTGGTTCTGGACTACAGCTTGAAAATATGAGTCCAAGGAAAAATAGTATCTTAAAGAAAATACTGCCCTATTACTTGGAACGTAGTGCTTGACTCAAGATTTTTGAATACCTGCGTTTGGCGACATCACTAACTGAAAGCATGAGATTACTTCCAGTAAAATAAATGGGACTTAGCATGTGTTTTATAAACTTTACTGAGTTGGGGTCTGAGAATGACTTATCGACAATTTTACAAAAGTGTGACACGCTTCTTACAAGCGAGTTGGCTAACTAGAAAAACTAACTGCATTTTTGTATTGTAAGCATAATCTTTTAAACTGTATTCTGCTGTTGGGGGGCTGTGATGATTTGGAGGCTTTATGACATAGAAGATCAAACGTCTGATTGCCTTCATGAAATTGGTGTGTGATGGAATGTCCTGTGGTCACAGGGAATGTGCTGCATGTTTGCTGGCCAGGAACAACATACGTTACAAAAATGGTACATACCTACCTATTTAAGCAAAGAAAACCTTGGATAATAACTCAGACTTAAGCTGTGGATTCTAATATTCCTCCCAGGATTTTTCTCTCTCCTCTGCCTGTGAGGAGTAGGTAGGGAATTGAACGAGGTGCAGTAATGGATGAGCGGAGTACTTTGTACTTGGCAGAGTTTATGGTCTGGGGTTGTATTTTTCCCTTCTGCAGCATACACCCTAGGGAAGGTGCCTGTACGCAGAATGTTCAATTATCTCAGCTTTCGGGAACATGTGTGTTGTCAAAATGTAGGCTTGTAACAGATTCTTGGTGATCTTCACAGACGGCCCAGGTCTTCTTTTCATAACTTTAGCTTAAGCACTGGATGAATCATTTAAATCATTCCTCCTATATGGGGTGAATTGTGAGCGTGTGGAAGACAAGGACACGCAAGTCTTCTTGGTCTCCACAAGGAAAGATAAATTACATAGGTAAGAACCAAATTATCCTGGAGGTAGGGTTGGTTTTTTCATTTTAGTTCATTTGTTTTTATTTTGTCTGCCAGCTAAATAGGTATACTACAGCAACAAACCATAGAAGATTGCTTATGTCACTCCAGAAGGTACCAAGGATATTAAGGATGTAAATGTCATTATTTTGTGTTCAGAAAGATAAAAATCAAGATATTCTGAATGAAAGAGCAAGTAGTGGCCTAGGAATTTGGCCTAGTAGTGGCTGAAGGAATTTGGTAGGAAATCTGACTAGGAAAGATGGCCATGTGCTCAGCTTGAGTTATCACTGTCAGTTTGAGACAAAGATGAACCAACATATTCTGCAGCTTTAGTAGAAGGTCACAGGCAGGCTCTGAGAAAATATGTGGTTTGAATTAGATAACTGTGAGTTTGCTCAGCAGGGATGTCTGGCTCATACAAACTAGGTTACTTAGTGGTTCACTTATTTTAGCATGAATAAAAGCAAGCAACGTAAGTAATGGGACTACCTTCAGGGTGAAGAGTATTTTGCTATATTCCCTACTTGTTTCCATCCAGAAGTTCCTATTATCAGTCTCCACTATTCCTTGGAGGAAAAGGCTGAAAGAGATGGGCAGAGCAGAGAGCAATTTGTTCTAAGCTTTCAGGAAAACTGGCAACACTCAAACCACATCAGCATTCAAAGCTGTGAAGCTGGGGATGACCTCTATCTGACAACAGAGTTCATAGCCGAGAGTCTAAATCTGGCCATTTTAAGGTAGCTAATAATAGTGAATAGCAAACTTTGTGGAAGGATTGTGTATCTGTGTGCCAGCCTTCACAGTCCCCCACCAGATATTAAATGAGACAGCAAATTCTTACTTTAGGCCTTGGCTTGGCAAAACAGGTTGCATTGCATTGTTTTCAATTACTCCCCTGCTGGAAGCTAATCTCTTGCCTAAGTGCTTTGTAGACTTGAGCCTGTGGTTCTTTTTGAGATTTGGTTGTAACTTTCTCGTAATATTTTGCAAGCTATCCATCAACTACGCAGATAAAAAAACCTTAGCTGCACAACCCACAAGCAAGGTGGAGAACTTCACGCAGCTTTTACGCTGGTGAGCTTGACTCCCCATGACAGTGTGAGCTTTCCTTCCTGACCTTGTGTTACAGCCCTGCCTGTGGCATTCCTTTCTTCTTTCTAGTAGCATAATGTGAAGCCCAGGACAGAGAACACTGGCAGGAACTTGCAGTTTTTTCACTTATAAATGCCTCCTTTTTTCAGTAATGTGAAGGTATAGTATAGAGTAGCTGCAGACATACTCATCTTTCCCCATCTTTGACAATGATTTTGGAGGCTGTTAAATATTTGATTACGTTTGGAAAACATTTTTACATTCTCTGCAGAAAGACACCATCGAGAAGCAAAGTATCCATGTTATTGCTTTATGAAGGAGCCCTTTGAACTAATGAGGCATTAATGAATGGACTGGTATGTTGAATCTTTCTCATGTAGGAAGGGCGCAAAGTCATTTCCCATAAATTGCAGCCCATTATTACAAATAATTTGGCACGGGTTTCCTTAGAGGTGGAACTTCAAGCCAAATATACAGCAGCAGCTGCGGTGACACGTTATGCAGAAACTGTTCCAGGCACTGTGCTGGAGGAGTTGGTGTTGCAGGATAACAGCACAACGGCACATATTTAGAGCTATCTTACAGCAGCAATTCTAGTTTGTACTGAAGGTCTAAAACATATCTGTGTGTGCCTGAGCTGAGCGATGTGAGTATTCCTCTCATCATTTCCCAATGATTTTTGTACCTGACAACCAACCACACTCACTGTATAAGAAATTTTAATGATCAAGAAATCTTTCTGAATTATACTTTCTTATTTTCATAAGAAAAAGCTGTGTAAATCTTTGCTGTGGTACTTCCAAAAGCATGAATTTTCTCTCCTACGTCTGTCTTTCAAGGTCTGTGCTAAACTGGAAGCAATATCAGGTGTTTCTCAGTGACTGGTGTCCAAACTGATCCCCAAGGCACATAATTATATTTAAGTTTCTAGGAGCTTTCAAGGAGAACTTTTCTCTCCTTTCAGATGAACTTTAGGAAGGTTACACAAATTCCTGAAAAACTAAGGAAAAGGGATTGTAATTTTTTTGTGTATGTAGAAACAGTCCATGTTCACGTGGCTTAAAGCTGCCTACTTCACTTTTTCAGTGGGCCAGCTAACTTCCAGCCTTTTTCCGGCACGTTGACAGATCCATAGAAGTCAGTCTGCCGTAAATTTGCCTGGCTTCTACTACAGAATAGTTTCCCATCCTTTTTTAAATTCCTACTGGCTTTATCCGTGACACAGGCTCTGCTGAGCCTCGGTGCTCTGCTTGTCCTCAGCAGGAATCCACAATGAAACTCCATTTGAGTACCTTCAAACACTGGTGACTGGGAACGGAGCCAGCCAGACCCGGTGCTGGGCCTCACCTGCTCCTGGCAATCCTGCAGGTACATGTTCCTCAAGGCAGCGTTTTGTTTCTTCTCTTGTTTCCACCACTGAATCCCATGACGCACGCGTGTGGATAGTGTGTGTGTCGGGAGTGGTGTGGCAGACACAGGAGAGCAGCAGTCAGAAGGCAGACCTTGTGTCTTGCGAAGGTGAGCGGGAGTATTTTTCTTTCATTAGACTTTCTTCCTCATAATAAAGGATTTTGGATATTCCAAATATATTTGGATATTGGAAAGCACAACCTTTCTCTTCTTTGCTTTCCAGGAGAGTAGCTGTGTTTCTCCTTTCCTCCATTAACCTCCCAAGACTTGTGTGCACGAGCGTGTGTTATTTCACTAATGGGATTTGGACAGACAGTAGGGATAATAATAACTTTATTTTTCAGACTCTTTAGTTTCTGTAGGTGTCTGACTGAGAGCAGGTTTTTGTTTTGTGTGGGGTTTTTTTCTCCTGAAGCCTGAAATTTAGCGTTACCTTTTCTCACTCCAAAAGTGGTTCTGTGGTTCTTGCCTAAGAATTGCTTAGTGCATTTTTTTTTTAAAAAAGTCTAACACAAACTTTTCTTAGCACATTAGTCATATTCAATAACATTTTATGGTGACAGGTCCAACATCTGATTTCCAATTAATCTTTGGGTTTATTTGCAGCCTTTAATTTGATACTTTAAACAAACAAATAAGCACACTATTTGGGGGCTTTTTTTTTTTTTGAGTATTGTAGTCTTGGGACTGAGTTTGATGCTCAGGTGCTTCACTGCAGCTTTCTCTAAAACCAGCAAAACTTTGTTATTTGGAGATGAGTAGAGAATTTGGTCCTAAATCACTGTGGGTTATGTTTCTCAACTCCCTTTAGAAGAGTCACCTCTTTAAATCTGTTGCCAAACATCTCAGGTCTTCTTTGAAGTGCCATCACCCAGCAATACTGCAGATTAATGTTACCATTTTTGATTAATAACTTTATTTTGCAATAGATTTTAATGTAGATAGTCCATTATACCCAGCATCACAAGCAACTACTGGCTCTGCAAGAGGAGTTTACATGCTCTTTTCAGCTGGCTGCTGCCAGGATAGGCTGGGTGTCAGGGCTCTGAGGCCACCAGCGGTCCTAATGTCCCTGCCTGTCACCTAGGGCTCCCCATACCCGGCCCACAGCCCAGGACCCCATATCCGCCCCATGGGACCATCAGCCCCTGCCCCAGAGATACCTCAGCAGGGCCTGTCTCCAGCCCTCCACAGCCCTGGCCTGGCCATGGGCTGGGCCCACCTGAGGGCCCATGGCCTGGCCCAGCTTAGGCCTGTCCCCGGGGAGGTGTGGGGTGCCTGGGGTGGTGGGATGGGCCCTGCCCTGACAGACGCCCATGGAGAGTGTTTGGTATAATTGCTGCTTCTCCACCCGTTCTTTAAATTTCCCTTCTCACTCTAGGTTTTGGGAGTCTGTATTTGCCTCTGACTGATGGTGTTGGCTTGCTGGGTTTCTCCTCAAGTTCCTTGTCTCCTTCACCCATGCATTTTTTCATCTAGGGGTAATTTAATTGTTGATTAAGTGTATTGCACCTCATATAAGCACACTTTGATGTCAGTGAGTCTGGTATAGAGCAATGGTTATATGTAATGCTGCTTGTTTTTTCCAGTGAAGGACTTTCTTTTTGATTGTTTTGTTTTTTGGGGTTTTTTTTTTGAGCAATGAGTCATCTGTTTATAGCTGAATAAGTCCTACTGATGAAGCCTAAAGAATGGCCCCTGTAATCAATATCTAGGGATTTTTTTCTCCTCTTCTTTTCCTTGCCATACAAACTTTGGTTTCCATTTTCTCTTCATCATCTTTCAGTCTTTCCAGTGATGCTGAGTGGTTTTTAAAGTAACAGGGTGTTCTATTCATCTGGAAATATGATTAAAACCAATGAACTTGTAGTATCTTCAGTAATTTTTTAAAATTGCTGATGATTTTCAGGAAAGAAAAGGAGAGTTTATGGCTACTGAGAACTTGGAATTGACCGAATGTATAGTTGATACAGAACCTGTCCTCATAACTGTTGAATAAATTGCTATTTTATTTCTTCTCACTTGTACATAAAGATATTTTACAGATGGTATTTGGTTTAGAGGTTGGGAATAATTTTACCTTGTGTTGTTCTCTCTCTGCTCTCTTTATTCTCACTATTTGTAGGCTTTTGAAAGTAAGTGACAAAGTGTGTATCACAAATTGAGGAGGGATTCCCAAGTTGCCCGAGCGCCCAGGCTGAAATACTTATCAGGAATTTATTATTTTTTTTTTTTAAGCTTTTCTTTTAAATGCAAAATCCTACTGTTCATTTGTGCAGTTATGGAAGATCCTGATGGTATTTCTATTAACTCCTGTGACTGCTTTCGATTTGAGATGTGAAGCAAGGGTTATGCACTGTGTACAGTTGTAGAGGGCAAGCTGTTGTGCTGCATTTCTAGTCTGTAACCTGTTTGTACATGCAAGCAGAGCAGTGGAGGGAGGATATATATATATATATGCATGTATTTTATTTTAGTGCCTCTCTGTGCCTTTCCTGGACTGTTTAATGTAGCTTTGGGTATGCTTGAGGAGAAGTTGGCTCTGCTGATGGTCATTTCCATCGAGGTGTTTGAGAGGGCTTTCAGCCATACAGCTGTGCTAGCAGAAAGTTCGTTTCAGGAATGAAAAGCAGGAGTATAATTACGTGGGAAGAGGTCTGGGGGTGTAAGTGCCTGTGACTGATGGGCATGCTGGGCCCTGTGCATGAGTGCTGTGAGGTGTGGTCCTGGGCACCATGTGTTGTGGCTACTGGCTGCAGCAGCGTGCCCCAGCCCTGTGGCCTCCCATGCCAGCGTGTGTGGGACAGACTCAGAAGGTTGATCAGGAGATTAGAGTGGAAAATGAGTGCATAGCCCTGAGGGGACTGCACTGGGTCCAGTGCTGATGAGGAGATAGGCAGCTTGGAGATGCCACCAGCTGTAGTAGGGACAGTGCAAGCTTTAACCCTACATCCAGCTTCCTCCTTGTTAAAAGGCCCCTATTACTCTACAACTCTGTTTGGTGAACTACATGCTCTTTGCCCATGCAAAATACCTTTCTACCTTTGGTCTTGCTGTTGTCATATGCCTCAAGGTTGTGTGCAAAACAAAAGTTGCCATTGCAAATCATTTGGTGAGGAAGACTCATGTCACACCTGCCACCCTGACAGTGTTTCTGTGCTGCATTGTAGATGGCTGTGATGTGGAGGAAAAAATGCCCTGAAACAAAATGCTATCTTTGATATTTTTTCTGGTGGTGAGGGAAGGGAAAGAGCAATATGTGTGTTTAGGAAAGTCCTGTTTCTGCCAGCATTGTGTCTGGTGGGAAGAGGGGGTTTGGGCACTAGTCACAATGGGGGTGAGAAGGGTGGTCAGTGAGGTGCCTTCCTGGGCTGTGCTCAGCTGGAGGGAGCTGGGAGGCATCCTCTGAGGCACCAGCTCAGCTGGAAGGCTGGGGGACGGGGCTGGGAACAAAGGAGCATCAGCCTGTGCAGACAGGGAGACAGCCAGCCCATCAGTGAAGGGATTGATTTTTCCCACCAAAGGTCTTCTTTGTTTTTCTCTTTGCTTAAAAAAACCAAAACAAACAAAAAAACCCCACTTGGTTAACCATGTTCTGGGTTTTATTTTTTTTTTCCACTGAAACTATTTCATTTTAATTTTGAGGAAAAATATAGACAATTTCAGACAAAATATTTTCTTTATATCCTTTGATTTTGCTAATACCATTTTCTGTAAGAGAGAATGTTTCTCTGTGGTGTGTGCATGTTTATGCATGTGAGAGAGCTTCAGCAGCTTCATTTGCTTATAAGTACGAGGGGCTGAGTGCTGTTCAGTTAAGTTCTTCCTCCCTCTGCAAAGCAGGTAGGAATTTTCAGTAAAAGGCAAGCTGGCCAGTGCTTCTCTGGGATGATACATCTATGCAATATTTGTTGCGGTTGCATGATTCTGACCCTAAGACAAATTTGCTCCTTCCCATTAGTTTTTCAGGGTGTCATTTGTGCTCCTTTTTTTCTTTTTTTCTTTTTTTGTATTTTGTGTTTGGGTTTTTTTGTTTGTTTTCTTTCTTTGTGTCTGCATAAATTATTCTTAGGCAGGAATTTCCTACAACAACCCATGTTTTTAATACATTGTAATACAGAATTATCAGAGAATGCTGACCACCTTTATTTCCTTGAAGTCAAGCACAAAGGTGTTCAGGATCTGCTGGAAATGATTGCCTCTCACCAAGGGAATTTCTTTTGCCTCAAATGAAGCTATGGCATTTTGTTTCTCTGATAACAACGAAGGGTAATAAAGATACAACTGCAGCCTTCAAGAAAGATCATTGCTTTTTCAAGTAAGCATCGTTGCTTTGAAGAAACTATTACTTGATGAATTGTACTGAAAGACTGCAGAGCTTTCTCATTTTAGTTCCCTTTTTTGATCTCAAGATTTCTTAATTACTAAAAAAAACCCCAGCTACTTACATGGTCTTTAAATTCTATTTCAGGAATGTATGCCACTAAAGCAACAAACCAAACAAAAATCAACTGGAATTCTAGGTACTTCAGCTCTTCCAGTTGACATGCTTCAGAAGGCCCCAAAGACTGGCTGACGTGTAAATACATTTTAGAAAAGACATGGGTAAAAATAGAAGGAAGTCAAGAAATTAACTACTGTTGCTCAGAAACAATTGGCCTAATTAATTGTAAATAAGATGGAAAGCCACTACCTTTGTACATGCAATCAGGTACAGCTGTAGGTTGCCCCTATGTGGATCTCGTAGCAGGGCACCTGGGATATGGCTCAGCCAGTCCCTCTGCCACCAGGGCTGTGAGGAGGGAGCTTGGTACCCTCAAAATAAGGGGCAGGATGAATAGCTGCCTAAAGCCATAGCAACCACTAGGTGAAAGACTTAGGTGGAATTAAGCCATCTGGATCTGTCATTTAGCCTTTCTGTGGATCAGTACCCCATCTGTAAAAAAAGGTGATAATCAGACATTTTTCTGTCTGTCTTGCTGTGATTTGAGCTCTTCATAACTAGAGTTCCCCCTCTCTGTTCTGTATGTCAGGATGGTGCCTGATACAAAAAGGCCCTGATCTTGTTTGGGGCCTCTAATTATTACCATAATATAAAAAAAAAATACAGTGAAAGTAAGATTATAACCTCAGGGTCAGCGTCTGCTGTATTACACTCACCCTTTCCCACTGAAGCCTGCCAGGGTGTTACTGAACACAGAATTTGGCCTTTAAGGTTTCAGTGTACAATATGCACATCTTGTGCTGAGATTAAATATGAATATGTTTAAAGGTCTGCTTTCAATCCAAATTTTGAGGGCTTGCCAAAGTAGCAGAGATTGAGATAGGATCTTTTGTACTATTAATTGAAGGCTATGCCTTTATTTCCTTTAAATTTTTTTAAAGCCTCCCTTCTGTGGTGGAAGATATCTTGCTGCTGCTTGGATTGATTCCAAATACTGTTTTCCCCTTTAGCTAGAGCTGCAAAATGTAGTGGTTTTGATTCCTCACTAAGTATCTTTTGTTAAATACTCACAATTCAGAGTTGCAGATACCTTAAGGTGAAAGGGAAACCAGATCAAGATGCTATTAGCTGCCACTAGAAAGAAAACATGCCATAATGTCATATGAGTTAATAACTTTAAGTAGCCTCTAAGATGCTGCTGTGGAATTAAATGCTTAACAATAATTCAAAAACGGCTTACAGAAATTTAAGAATGTGGATCATTTAGTATAGCTGAAATTATGCTCCTGGCATATATGTATGACACATGAGAGCACTTACCTGGAAATTTATTACCCAGCTCTGAGCAAACAAAGCATGACCTACATTTGACTAAAGTCAGCTGTCTCTGGCTAATCCTATGGGCTTCTTTTTATTAATGTCACAATTGCTAATGTGGTATAACATTGTCATTACTGAATAGCACAGCGGGATAAGCTGCAGCTGTTATTTCTCTTTCTATACCTACTAACTCATTAAATTTGAGTTTTGGGGAATACAAATTGTAAAGATTATTCAAATTCTGATTGAGAAATGGGGCTACAGGGAAATTGACAGTATATAAAGTAAAACTTTGAATCAAGGATTTTAGTGGATTTTTTTGTATCAGGAAGGCTGGAATGTTCACAATTGATTTTTTTTTTTTTTTTTTTTTCCTCCCCCCCCAGCTCCTTGACATTAGATGCCAATTTAAACCCAAGGTAGAATATCAAGAAAAGTAATAGAAAGACAAAAAATACTGTATGGTGGGTACTGTCCTTCTGATGGAAAGGCAAAATGTAAAGTTTGTGTAGAAAGAACACTGAACAAGTTTTGTACCAAGTGTATTTGTAATACACTACGTATTCTGTTGTAATTTCAAATAGCATAACATAATTTACTCATTTAAAATACAGAAAAAGCACCGAAGATTAAAGATTTTTTTTTTAAATAAACTTTTACAGAATTCTGTAGCGTACTTAGAGGCAGGTCTTTGGTATTGCCAGAAAAACACACATGGCAGTTAGAACTGACTTCTTCAAGAGGGAAAGTTTCCATATTGTCTGATTCAGACACTGGTGTTCCTTTTCCCTTTAATTATCTAGGCTTTTTCTGAGAGCCTTACCGTGTGTTTACTTTCCTTCTCATCCTAATGTCTGATTGAAAACTTTTTGTTTAAAAAAACAAAAACAAACCCAAACCAACAAAAAACATAATCCAAACTTTAGTGTGGAATCAGAGTGAAGTTCATTTTTCCCTAAATTTCCTTGTACTTTATTTTAACTTCTATCCAAAATCATGATTGCTTATACAACCATGGGCAGGAATGACATCTTCCAAAGCAAGGTCTTCCAAGCTGGCTGCAATGTGGCTGTCTGGGGGGACCACCCCTGGCCTGGGAACCTCCAGGGCAATCAGGCAGGCAGGCGTATAGCCCACGTAGTAGCTCTGTGGGAGCCTGGTGGGGGCAGGAGGAGGCATGGCTGGGGCTTTCCCACACCCCAGCTATTTCCTGCTTGCTGCAAAGCCCATGGAAACTGTGTCAGCCAGCGCAAAGTTAGGTCAGTGCTCAGGGGTCAGGCTGCAGGGTGGATTTAATGGAGCTGAGCCGATGGTTGCAGCTGAGGGCCTGGCCGTTAATTTCCATTCTATTGTTATAGGGAATAGGTTTATAAACTAAATTCAGTGCGTGATTTATTGCTGTACTATGGTTTTCAAGGGGTGTAAATCCCTTAACTTTCCTAGATGAACCTGGAGAAAGGCAATGGTGTTTAAGGAGGAAAAAAAAAAAAGGGGGGTGGGGTGCAAAGGGGGGTGGGGTGCAAAGGGGTGCTGGGGGACCCAAAAACTGGTATATGATCTTGTAATTGTGGTGAGAAAGACATGGCAATTGGGCTACTCCAGAAGCTTGGTTGAATCTGAATTCCTCAAATCAAGATTAGGAGTCCTGCATTCTTTAGATAAATTGGAATAAAAATGATCTCTGCAGCATTCATACACTTAATTGCATTCTGTCTTCCTCCCTGCTCTGCTGACAGGAAAAAATAACTGTTAACTTCTACATTCACATCAGCTTCTAGCTTCTATCCCTAGCTTCTGGGGGTAGGTGGTCACACATACAGTGGATACTCTCCACTCAGTATATGAAGGAGATAGGTACACTGTAATGCCAATGAACCTAAAAACTTTGGAAGTATTACGGAGAGGAGGAGGAGGAGGACTTGAACTCAGATATCACAGCTACAGAGGGGAGATAATGCACTGAGCAATTTCTGCAGGTAATCGATGGAATTATTTCATAGGAATTCTCTGGAATATGATGTCTGTGTTCTCTGTTCTCCTAAAATTTCCCTTTCTGCAACAGGATTCCTTTTTGTCTTAGTACTAAGTCTTGATTGAGTCGTCTTCAGATTTCCCAAAAGTGAAGCCTTTTCCCTCACCTTCTCTTCTTGCACAAACTTGGTCTCATGTGAGACCATTCTCATCTTCGGAATGCTTGATCCCAATTGACTTCTTGATCTGCCTGTTAATTACATCCCCAAGCTGCAACTGCTACTCGAATACCCTAGTTTTTAATACTCTAATACATTAGTTTTTAAAAATTGGACTTTATGAGAGAGCCTGTGGACCACAGAGGTTAGCATGGAGCATAAGGGAGGAGAAGCTGAGGCCGCATGTAGAGCAAGGTTGGCCGAGAATATGAGGGACTCTGTGTGTGATGGGAGGAGAAGGCTGCCCAGAATGATTCATGTGGGAAATATGCCATGACCACAATGAAAACAAAACAACATTAGCTCAAATTCTGACAGGGTTTCTAGTAAGAAGAAATTCTTTTTTTAAAATTATTTTATTTTATTAGGTGGTTTGTGGTATATATGAGTAAGCTTGAGGACCGAATGCTTAGCGAACTGGTGCCTACCACAGGCATTAGAATTGCTGTAGGAGAAGGACTTGGTGAACCGAGATTCCCTCCAGGGTATGACTTAGGAATGGGATGGCATGTGGATATTCTCATTGCTCTGCTTGTTCTATAGAAAATGAAGATTTTGGAACATAAACAGAGGATTTCCAATGCATAATACAAATAAATATACTAAAAAAAAAGGGATTAAATATACAAAAAATAATAGAAGGGTTAATTATTGGAGGTTTTTTAAACAGCAAATGCCACGAAATGTTAGTCACAAGGCTGCATGTGGGAATTAGTTTAAACAATGCTTTGTAAGACACAAGCTCCTCAGAATACACGAATGCTTTTCCCTCCTTGTTTTTCCTTTCCCTCTTATTTATTTATATATTTATAATCTCCCCGCTTCTCCCATTTCCTGCATTGCATTATTATTGAAAATGAAGCAAGAGCTTTCCTATGTATCAGACAAAAGCAGTTCACTGATTGTGCTTGAACATGGAAACAAACTCTGCCTCTCGACTTTTGTGTGGGTCTTAGATGAAGAAATAGACTGTACAGCTCAGTCATGAAATGAACAGGTCTCATGTCATCCTTTTCCCACCCGTGCTGTTTTTTCACCAAACGAGCCCTTTCCCTTCCCTCTGATTAGTAGTTTGCTCCCTCTGTCTGTAACAATCGATAAAGCAATGGCAACAGCAGGGACGGGATTGAAAGCATTATTTGGGATCTTTAGATGTGGCTATAGGGGAACATGTGATGGCTCACGATTTTCCAATGGTTAGAATCGCTGTGAGCACTGCTTTGTCTTCCTGAGACCCCAAACACTGAATGACCAACTTAATTCTAGTTTGTGAAATTTCAGACTTGAGAAATCTTGTGGATGACTGTCTGACAAAGACATGAAGTTCAAAAAGTAAAAATCCTTTAGGGAAAGTGCACTCCTTTTGAACAAAAAAAAAAAGTAAACATTTATCCTTTTTTTTTTTGACAAGCTTTTCTAAGTTGTTACATTTTAGGAGGAGGAGGTTAGTTCACTTCCTCTTCCTTGCTGTTTGGTATCCACTACATTTGGCTTCCACAAAGTCTGTGAGGGGTAAATGAGGAACTTAAAAAATGGGCTATTCATGCAACCCTGGGAAAGATACTGGAGGCAGATGTGTCTGCCCATTTGCCTCCTGAAATAGAGTTCTGCTTGTAGGTTCCCCATAGGTATTTCAGGGAAGGTCGCATTTTTCCTGCCACCTTTCCTTCTTTTCCTATGACCTAGTTGCCACTGAAGCAGCTGAGATGTGTGTCCTCTGCTTGCTGATTTTTCTTGTGCTAATGTAGATGTGTGTCGTCCCTGTCCCCCAACAACAAAAGAAAATCATGTAGAATTTAAGGTTTCCATTAAGAAAAGGCAAACTCTTTAAAACAAGATCTGAGATCTACCCATAACCTAAGTATTCTTTGAGTATTACACATTAAAGAACTTAATTTATGACATGAGAAGTGACTGTGCATCACAAAAACCCCCAAAAAAACCCCACAACAAAAACTGAACTTAAAAATGAGCAGTTTCATGATCGCTTCTTAGTGTGTCAGTGGAAAAGCATGTGTGTGAGCTTGTTAAGTCACGTGTGAGTAAAATGGCATTGCCATGTAGGTATACGGGAATAGGAAAGGATACTGGCCTTCAGCACAGAATTAAACTTGACTGAACAATATTCTACAGCAGGCAAAACAACTTGAAAAGTTAAATGGCTGGGAAAAATAAATGCCCTTAATAGCTTTATTGTACTGATGTACTTTGAATCACAAGCCTTTTTCTTTTAAACAAATGCCATCTTTAATTCCCGGATACTTCTTTAAAAAGGCAGATAGATTCTCCCTTGGCTGCAGCTTAATATAAAAACCTCTTTATCAATTTTTCAAGGAATAAACCTGCACTATGTCTTGTTATTTCTAGCTTGACAGAGCAGAAGTTGTAAATCTTCAACATAATAGAATCCATTTTGCTAGATATTTCACCATGGGAAGGGCACTACTTTAATCAAGAGGCTATTTGAATTCATGTATGATTTTGTCCAAAGCTGATGGTTTAAAACAGCTGATCTGTATCTGAACTTAGAGCAGGTTTTTTTGGTGAACATGCAAATTAACTACATCATGTTATGAAAGTACCCATTCGTGACTAATAGCAATTATCAGAGTAATGCTGCCTTTGTTCTCCTTTCATTATCCTCAGAGCTAATCGTACTTGCCCCGTAGTGTAATATTGTATCTTTGGTAATTTTGAATTTTCTGTAGGAAGAATAATGAAAGGAAAAACGCTGTGAAGAATAAGGAAGTTCTTTGAGACAGGCCGAAGGATTAAGACTGCTGCTCGCCACACGGAGGAGCTCGAGTATCAGGTTAGGAATTGCCATTGCCGCCTGGAGAGCTCATTCCCCGGCCAAGTCGGACTGGAAAAGCAACTCCTGGGAATGCCCTGGCCTCGGGTCTGCTCCTGGGGGTGTGGGTGAGGTTTCTGTAACTCTGTAACAGTTATGCGTAAGGGCATAATTTGGCCTGGGTTAGTGTTAATACTCTTGCCAGCTAGTATGCCATGTAGACCACAAAGACCACAAAGCTGCTTAAACTGGGGCAAACCCTGGCTTCTCTGAACTGTTACTTTTCTGCAGTTTGCCTTATCTGGCTACACAACTCCTTGTCCTGCTACAACATATAGAACTAATTAAGGGGGGAAAAAAATTATTGAAGTTACTGATAACATTTATTCCTACCTTACTGTGCAATAGTGCATCTTAAATTTAAGTAATGTAGATTCAGCTCCCAGATCCAGCTGTGCCAACATAAAAGGTCATTGACCTGCAGCTGTTTTCATTCCCTTTCTGTTCTATCAAGAGATTTTTTTACTCTAGAGCTCTGTTAGTGGAGTAGCTTATGTGAAAACTTCCTAGTTAGCTTCAGGAAAATCAGTCTGCATAAGGCAAAATCCCTTGCATCAGTCTGGGGTGGTGGCGGCCAGCAGGGCAGTTCTTTGCCTTGGTGGGTAGACCTAGGAGTGGGGGCTGTGGGCTGTGCATGTCCCTGTCTGACCAGCTGGACCATCTGCATGGACTGCTGGCTCAGTAGGGGGTCCCTGTTTTCTGCTTCCCACCCTCATCCTCTTTTATGTAGGCTAGATAGCGCTTGAAATTGGAAAACATCAGCTCTGATGAACTAGGGGAAAAAAAAAAAGGAGAAATGTGATGTGTTATGGATACTGTAGGAGGGCATAGGAGAGAAGCTAGAGGCCCCTCTGTATCTCGATTCTTAAATCCAAGTTTTCACAACCTGCTGGCTCAGTAAACACACTTACCTCGGTTTAAAGCACCAGTTTTAGCTGCTCCAAGTGGCCCTCCCTGATGCGTGTGAGAGTGTCTGTGGGAGCAGCTCACCCAGCAGCTCCCATGGGACACAGCTGGCCACAGAGAGGTGCTGAGTTGGAGGCAGGGATGGGCAATGGACTGGGGAAAGAACAGCAGTCTGAGGCCTTCATTTTCTGTAATTTCTCGCACTGAATATTTTTGGTTGAAAACAGGGTCTTCTCTCTTCATAGTAATACAGTCATGACTCACAGCTGCTCTTCAGATTGATTCCTGTTGTTATCAGTCTTATTTTTACTGATGAATTCTTGTCAGACTGTTATTACTCCTCTCCTTCCCATAAAGTATAACTACTTAATTCTCACTCTTCTACCTGTGCTGTTAATGGGGCTAGGTGTGCAACTGGCACAACTGTGCATCTGCACGGTGCTGTGAGCACATGTAAGCTCTTGGAGGCTCCTAGAGAAGGAGAAACCATCTCAGAGGCTGTGGTGCATCTGAACTTCTGTGTTTTTCTTTTTATTACTCGCATTAGAGTATTGCTTGGTAGTCTCAGCTGGAGCACTGCACGCTGGCAAAGCAGAAGCCTGATGAGCTTTGGGTTTCTTCAGCCACTTCTGCTTCCTACAGCTAGCTCATGAGGGAAACAGCAGTCTGTGTGTTTTGCAGGAGGTAAAGGTAGTTTAAAGTCACCATTGCTGCTGCTTACCACTTCATTTTAAGTTACTGTGCAAATTTTTGGAGCATGATGTGCTAAAACTACAAATCGTACTCTTACTAATATGTATTCTGAAATTGTTTTATTTTCCTCCCAGGTCAGATGTGAAAAAAATACATAACTTTCAAATTTATGACTAACTCTGAAAAACTTTGTGTTCTTGTAAATCTTTGGTTGGAAAGGCTAAGATAAATGACATTAGTTGTAACCAGCATTATTTGTAAAAATATTTTCTTTTTTACATACTTTTGCTTCTGAAGAATGATACATTTCTCAACTTGTTTTACAGTTAACTTGCCTTATTTCCTGAGTTCTAAGACACACACACCAAAAAAAAAAAGAGCTCGTGACCTTACAGTCTGAAATAGTTCAGAAATGTGACACACATGATGGCTGCAGGGGATGCTGCTGCTGCTGCAAGTTCAGCTGGAAGAGTGGCAGTAGGAATTGCTTCTAGAAATCCAAGTTTATGTGAGCTAGTACATCTTCCTGGCCATGAGTGGGATTAAGCAAGCTTCATTTCTAATGAACTAAATATGATTCAAGAGTTCAAACTGGAACATGGGCTTAGAAAGTGAATCTTGCAAAATCTGGGTTTATACTCTTGCCTTTTTCCAATCTGCTGCAATATTAACAAATGCATTAAGTTGATTTGGTTGAGGGTGTGATAAATGCAGCAACATAGCACATAACCTCTTCTAAAATAGCAGTTGTGGGTGATAAATTATATAGTTTTGCACTGTAAAGGGGGCAGAACATAAAAGGTGCTATACTAGCAGTTGTAAACTGCTGTACACTTGAAAAAATAATTTTAATGCAAACTTCACTGTTGGATTCCAGTGAAATAATAGTAATTTGTGGTAAAGGTACATATTCTTTCAATTAAAATACATAGTATTTATATTAAGATGCAGCATCAGACAAAGTAACATATACTGCCCAAGAAATGCAAGGTAGTCCTAATTTTACAGGTCTGGGATGTTAGAAACCTTAGTTTAGGCTGGAGGATGAGGAACCCCTAACAGAAACCTGAAGTGATTTAAGTGTGCAGCTGAGCAAACAGAGAGCTCCACTTCTCTTGGTAGGAATTTGCATTGAAGGAATTGCATGGGGAATAGGAATGAGGAGATTTTGGCCAGGGAAGTGCCTTTTGCCTCTGCTTCTTGGCAGCTTAATCTAATTAAAAGAAAGAAATCTTTCCCAATATAGCTATCCCGTATAAATGTAAGAACTTCATAAAGCCCTTCTCTCTTTACTTCAATCATTTAAGCAGCCCATAATGACTCTCAGGTTAAAGAATTAATCTTCAGTTCCATGCCGAAAGTCTTCAAATATGATAATTCTTGAGGGACCTTTCAAAGAGCAGAGTTGTGCTGACCCTTTTGAGCAAGTCATTAATGAAACAGCTTTGTGATAAATAGTAGTGTGCTAATGACCTGTGGATGGGCTTTATAGAGAAAGGCACCGATCTCCTGGGGTCAGTAAAGATGGTATTGCAGTTTTAGGAAGAATAAGGGTGTTAATACTTCTGTTCCAGACACAATCCATCTCAAGCAGTTAAAATCTCTGCTGAATCCCTACTACAGGGTCATTTAATACCTTTCATTTCTTTACACTTGACTTACGCCTTGTTTCTGTGTGCTGTATAGAATTGCTGTTGTATCCAACAGCCACTGAACTCATGGCTGTTAAAAGCTATCCTTCTGTTTCTGGAAGGATTTGCAAAAGACCTTTTTTTTTTTTTTTTTTTTTTAATTAACGTTTGTAAGGCTTTTTGTGATGCTCAGAGAGGAGCATGAATGCAAGTCTTTCCATTCTTATTTTGCCAAATTGGAATTTTCCCCCAGGCTTCCATTCTTTGGGAGTCAAGTGGTGCTGAAGAAGGGCTGCGGTCCAGCTGGAGAGCTGGGCACACCTGCCACTGCGCTGTGCCTGCTGTAAATCTTGGACTCCAGCAGTTTCAATGACTTTGAGAGGATTTCAGTGAGAATTCCTGCCCGCAGGTGCTGTGTTGCCACGGTGCTGCTTTCTAGGTGTGTGCTTGTTGTTGTTACCTTGTACAGCAAAGCGCTTCATTTGACCTTAGAAATACACCAGCAAAAAAGAGGATCACACCTCTTCATTCCCTTGAACAAGTAAATAGATCTTGGCATTTTTTCATTTTCTCTTTTACCCTTCTTATTCCCATTCTAAAAATTAGATGTTATTTTCTTTGCAGTCTTGAAAGCCTGGATGATTGTAAATTTATACAATTACCCTTCAAGGCTAAAATCTATCTTTTTTCACTTAACTTCCTATTCAGCTTTTCTGTTATTCTTCAGACTGTAGGTTGTAGAAACTGTTCTACAGACACGTTGTAGAAACTAAAGAGCTATAAATAAGTGTGTCATTATGACTTGTCCCCTTTTCCATTTCACCTAACAAAATCTCCACATCCCCCATCCCTCCACCCCCAGTCTAGGACATCCCTCAGCAAAGCAAGAGATGGGCAAGATCGCTATTTCAAAGACGAAGTTAATTAGAAACTTCCTCACCCTGCCCAAAGGAAAGAAATACTGGGGACTGGAGACTCTGTGAAGGTCTTTCTGCTTCTTTGGCAAGGTGATGCACTGCGCAGAAGCTGTTGCAAAGCTGGAAAGGCTGTGAACTTGCTGACCTCTTTTAGCAAAACGTTATTTTGGCTCTGTAGATACATTCTGCTGCTCCCCCTCATTCCCTGATAAGCCCTGGCTAAATTTGAGGTGGGGGAAGAAAATATTGGAAGATTTTGAAGAGAACTGTGTTTGGCCATATAACTACATGAAACATCTGGAGTAGTTCTTTGGGAAGACCAAAACTTTTTAAAATTTAAATGTCTAATATAGATCGTTAATAACTGATTTGATTCTTTTCAGAGGTGATCAGCAGTCTTCAGAACTTGGGGGAGGGGACATTCAAGACCTTTTAAACAAAGGTGTTTTTTCTAATGCCCTAATCCTCAAATTCATGTGCCTGAGAACAGAGAGGAAAAATTCAGAAATTTATTCAGATGTTTTAATTGCGCATTCCCTTACAGACCTGCAGAAAGTGTACAATTGCAGAATGAGAAGAATAAAGCTCTCCAAATCTGTAAAGCACCAGAAATGTGTTTGAAGAGCTACCCTGATATCTCTTAGGCTAGATGAGATAATGCATGATTAGAATATTTATAATCACTGATGAGAAGTAGGAATAGTAATATTCACTAGCTGCAGTATTCTTTAATTCCCTGCAGGTTAAAATGCCCATTAAAGCAGCTGCAGCATGTGGAGTGCTAATACAATACATAAGGATCATCGTGGGGGAAAAAAGGTTTTAAAATAACTTCTCAGTCTGCAATTTTTCTTCTTTGCCTGGAAACGAGATCTCACTTTGCTTCCAGATTTAAATCCTGCTTTGATGAAATGTCTTAGGAGAGCCACCTTTCAAGGTACTATCCTCTCTCTCCTTCTAGTGTTAATATGTACTTAGAAAACATTATAAAAACTAATGCAGAGGATTTTTCAGTCATTTTCTCTTTCGGTCATTTAACTCATTTTCTTTACTAATTGCTGAATGGATTTGCATTAAACCTGTGCCTTTTCACGTGAAATACGTGCAGCCTTTCTTTGAGCTGAGTGAAGGTATTTGCACTTTTCTAGCATGTGGTTAAGTTTCAGCTGCCCCTTTGAAATGCTGTTTTAAGGTTGTAATCCTCCAAGCAGCCCAGCACAAAGCTCAGCTGGAACTGCACCAGAATGATTTGCAAGATGGAAGCCACTGTAGGACTTCGGTTCAGTCTAGTGGTGAAACGAGAAAACCTTCAGAGATCCAGCAGAGAGCTCAAGAAATGGGAAGGTTTTCATAGTTTCCTTGCCTCCTTCCAGCCACCCTCAAGCACCTGCTTTGTGAGGAGTTGTCTTTGGCTAAGATTTTTTTTCAAGACCTTGTCTGCGTGTCTCTTTCAGAATATGAGTTTTCAAGAAAAACATTGTGTAGGCTGAGAGACATGCCAAAATTAGGAGTTAACAATGCTGTATTATGGATATTATGTCTGTGCTCTTCAAATACTTCCAGTAAGCCCTTGTTCAGTCAGCTTTAGTCTTCGTGTGACTCCAGTTTCCAGAAATCCAGCTTTGTATTCCTTTGATGCTCTGTCAAAATCTCCCCCTCTCCTGTCTTTTCTGTATGCTGCCTCTGAGGGTTTAGTCCTGCAAGATGTTGAATGTACTGGATATAATTAGAGGCATGAAAAATTCTTGTGTGCATCGGTTGTTGCTCACACCAACTACTTATCATATGCCAAGTGCTTCATAGGAACGTAAGGTAAAGATGCCAGTCCAGATGTCTCTGCACAAACTTTAACAGTATTTATGTCAGCGGTAGTCCTTTCATTCCTGAAATTACACACATACTTTCCTGCACTGGAATGGAAAAACTCAGCATTTTGAAGAATCTCAGTCTTGAAGACTATCCATGATGTGAAGTTTTCTTTGTCTACCCAGGAAACACTTTGTATGCTGATTACATCAAATAGGAAGCAAGCCAAGCGGTGGACTAAGTGACCACAGACGGGCCCATGGCTGCAGCTGTGCAGCAGCTCCCAGTTTCTGCTCTCAGCAAATTATCCCTAATGCTGAAAAGCTCTGGGGAAAGGAAGAGAGGCTGACTCTTATTAGGGCAGGAGGCTTCTGCTTATATCATAAGCAGCTTTTTTTCTGAGGAAGAAACAGATATGACACAACAAACACTTGCCAAATATGACAGATGAACAGACTTTTACAGAGCAACGACATCTTGTACAGTTTGATTGCTCACTGTTTGGCAGACCAAATCCAGGGAGCTAGATGATTGCATGTGAGCTTCACCTCACTGACTCAAAATGACTGTAATGCTCTCCTTTAATATAGGGAATGTCTTTGTTATACATTACTCCTTCAGATTTCCAATAGAAAATAATTTTTAATGTTTCCACATCTACAACTTTTATTACAAGTGGACCATAAATCCCCTCCCTAATATTGTGTGCTCTGTAGTACTGGTGATTTATCACAGGGATAATTCTGTTACTTGAGTCACAGAGGACTTGGGTTGTAAACTGTATCTTTGTCCTAAATCTTCAGCAGTTTGTTCTGACCCAGCTCAGTGCAGCACTTCCAATTCCCTCCTGAATATGCTCTAGAGCAAGTTGTGAGATGGAATTTTTATACTTGCCTTTACTGATAGCACACTGAACAAATGAAGAGAGAGGAATATTATACTTTGCTTTTATAGTTTTGCTTTGGATGAGAATTTTTTTCTTAACCAATGTTTCTGCTTATCAGCACAATTAATTTTGATTAAGACACTGAGGTTGCTTATGAAGAATTTGTATATATTTACCCTGCAAGCCTAACTACTCTATTTTTTTTTTGTGTAAGTATACTCTGTGAGCTGATTTAAGAAAAAAATCATTTCTGCAGGAAGAAAACATCATTAAGCAGTTTCAAGGGTAGAAAACACTTCATTTTTCTAAAAACTTGGCATAGTACAAGTTAGCTAACGTACAGAGTATGTGTGTATGTGTATTTATACCAAGCCCCATGGATGTGGAGTCCTTTGGCTGTCTCTCTTCACACCACCCAAGCATAATGCAGCTCCTTGTTTGCATCACCTTACATTAGTGCAGCATGCAAATTTTTAAGTCCTGATTTAGTTCCTTTCTGATAGCTAAAAGAGAAGATAGCTTTCCTTCCAAAGCACTTTGTATCTCTATATCAGTCATTTGTAAGGCTTCTCAAGGGACATCTCTTTTGTAATCTTAATGCACTTACTTGCACATCCCAGACTCTTAATACATAATCTCTTAAGCAGCAGAAAGATCTCTGCTCTGTGATACTAAGACTTTTACAAAGATGAGTCATGTTTAAGACATTGGGCATATTTAAACTACTTATCCTATATATCTGTTTAAACTGATGCAGGTGAAACAAGCGGTTACTGAAGACAGCCCATAAATCCGGCATTCTTTCAAGGCCTAGAGCAACCAGTTAGTGCCAGTGCAGAGTCACGGAATGAATTTTAACGTAATCGGTTTGTGCCAAGTCTTTCTTAGTGTACTTACATGGTCTAGTGTCTAGTGGTAATAGGAAATAAAAGATAGCTATAGCTTACCTGGGAATGATTCTATTATGTAGAATAATCTGAAGCTATACAGAAAAACATACTGTAAGCAGGAACCGACTCAAGAAGTTTGGGTTGGTTGTTTTTTCTTTTAGATCTTGAAAGATACAGCTTTCTTACCACTGAAAAGACGTGATATCAGACAGTTCAAAAAGTGTGGCATTTATTTTAATTTTGCTCTTTTCAACTTCAGTGACACCATTTTGCTACTGAGTGGGAGTAAAGTTAGAATAGTGCTTAACATTTTTGACAGATTTTTTTCAAGGTGGTAATTTTCTGAATTTGCAAAGAACTCTCTCTGCTTGGCACATAGAAATCATTCATTTCAGGCTAACTCTTGGTTATTTTATGGACTCAGAGAAGTTCAGAAAATTTGGGGTAAAATTTCTACGTTTGTTTCTTTTCTCCAGTTAGTAGTAAATAAAAGTATTTTTTGCTTGTATGCATGTGTGTGGGCTCTTTTAAATAAATATATAGTGAGGTAGAGCTCTTGTGTTTTGTGTTATTGCATGTTACTCTGTGTTGAAAAATTTTGGACTATTGTTTTGTTAATTTTTTCTCAGCTGAAGTTGCATGTAGAAATTTAGTCCTGGTTGGGAACCATTGATCTAGAACTGTTGCTTCCTTTAAATATAAAAAACCTAACCCTATTCATTTAAAAAATCATCACTAGGCTTAGAATATTCTTTGAATATTTTTTCAGTAAAGCTGCCTACATCCGTGCTTATGATTTAAATAGAGGCAACACTGAAGTACTTACTGTGCAGTCACAGGTCACAGTATATTGGTTGCAGTTGTCTCTTTCTCTGGTGCTGCCGTTTCTCTCCTTCCTTTCTGCCCTTTAACAGATCCGCAGGCAGGTGCAGGTCTAGCTTTGCATTTCTGTCAGTTGCGGAGTCCTGTGATCTGATATTTTTTCCTTCACTGGGTCTGATAGTCACTTCTGGTGTATCCTGTTGGCCTTGCACAGGGCTCAGGGCTTCTTGAAAAGGCTACCACTAAAGCTGTTTGGCAAATTGTAAGAGAAACTGATGGAACTGGAATGGTTTTCAGTTGTTTCACTTGGTAGGAGGAGATGCTAAGCTCAAGTATGACCCAATTCCCAGTAGTTTCAAGGTGTGAAGCTTTGCTGGGGTTGAGCAGTAGGGTATGCCACAAACCCTGCACCCTGAGTGATTGTCATGGTTTAGGTCAAATTGGCCAATTACGAGATGTTCTACTCCAACCTCTTGCTCCAAGGAGAGGAGGAGGAAGGATAAAGAGATTGACGAGTTTAGAAGGAGCTAAACTACTTTAATGAAATGTTAATAATAAAATAAAAAGGAAGGAATGAAAATAGATACAGTACATACAAAACTGTATCAATCTCTCAGAATGACATTGCTGGCAGGCACCGGGGAAGTCCCAGACTGGACTCAGCGATGAATGGGAACTGGATTCCAGCTCTGGAGTCAGGAATGCACTGATTGGGATCAAGGGCAGATGAACAGACAGAGTTGTCCCAGGGCATTGACCATTAAAGAAAAGAGAGCAGACCCTTTGATCCCTCAGCTTTTATACTGAGCAGGGGGCAGATGGGATGGGATACTCTGTTGGTGAGTTTTGGTCACCTGTCCTTTCTGCTCCTCCCTGCAGGTGAGATCCCTCAACACTTTTCTGTTTCTGACTCTCCAATGGGGCAAATACCTAAATTGGCTGACCTTGGCTGTTACAGCAATAAGTATAAACAAGAGCCTCTCTACATACTACTTCCTGACATCAACTATAAACAGGCCTTATCACTCTGGCAATTAGCAGTTTTCTGTACAATATGCTGTTAATTTCATAGAGTTAGAAGAGGCTTAGCCAAGAAGTAAAATTACTGAACAGAAAGTTGGTTCTGTTTTACCTGAAACCAGGACAGTAATGCTCTTGTATGGCTGCATTGGCCAGCCCTTCTGTTTCTGGTCCTGTGCAGGAAGGGAAAAGGAAAAAAGATTCTCTGAGCATAAATCCCTTCTCAAAGCCACCTAGTAAGCCTCAAATAGACTGGGGAGAATAGTGGGGGATTTCCTTCGAGCCCCTGTGCAGAAAGGTTTTTGAAATGGGATTTCAAGGATACAATATTGGAAGATTGTGGTCTGGTTGATTGTTACCTCTAAGAAGAGACCTGTAAAAGCAAGTGAGGGAACTGGGGCAGGCACTTTTCCACTAACTCACATTAATAGTAAGGTCTGGCTCTGTGCCCAAGAAATAGGATTTCCACTTTACATTCTCCTCTGAGCATCAGATCCTAAAAAAGAATTTGTTTCTTTGCTAATGGATTTTGCTCTTTTGCACTTTCATAGAAGTTTTTATGTGACTTTGGGCTTATTAAAATCATAAATCCTGCTGGGGAGGGTGAAAAATCATCACTTTTTAGATTTAAGTTCTTTGGGCAACACCTTCAAAAACATCTAAATCTTGTTATAGTGTTTGTGTCTGATTTACTTTCTGTTTACTTACTTGCAGATCATAAAGAAAGAAACAAAAAGAAAAAGAAAAAAAAATTCAGAGATTGGATTTGCTGACAAGAAAAAAAAAAAAAAGGATTGACATGAAAGACAGGAGGGAGTTCAAATTGTTTTAAAGAACTGAATTCTGAAACCAGATTTTTTTTTTTCTGCAAGAGTAGCAGGTGTTATAACCCCTCCCCGAGTTTTTAATGGAATGTGAAACTGTTGGACGCTCTCTTTTGAAGGAGCTAGACACAAGAGTACAGATCTTTGTTTCAGGGAATTTGAGAATGTGTCAGACATCTCTGTGTACAAGGGGACTTTGAAGTATATTACTAAACTTTGTACTGGAAGGAATTAAAAGATGTTCTATGACTTTGTGAGAAAGAGACCTTCAAAGCACACTGAGCAGTAGTGACAGATCTGTAGTTACTAAATTTACAGTAAAGAAACCTAGTAAATCTTCCTTTTTATATATAATAGCAATATGAAATTTATGTTTCATACCTTATGAGAAGGTATATAAGAAGATGACTGAATGGAGCAGTGTATGGGATATATGGAATTTTTTATCACTTAGTATTTTAAATCCAGGTAACAGTGATGAAACAGTGGTGGTTGTTGGAGGAGCTGAGTTAAGTGGGTTGCTGTGGTCTCCAACTTTAAATGGGTTCTTCTCATCAAAATAACTGTGTATTTAGTCGATCCTTTTTTTTTTTTCTGCATTTTGACTAACGAAAACTGTGGTTTTATGTTAAGCTATTAGAAGTCTATTAGATTGCTGGGCACTTCTAAGTTGTAATGTATACTAAGGATGTTCTGTCTTGCAATATTTCAAGAAAATAGGAAGAGAAAAATCCAAGAATTTATGCATTGTAGGAGGAAGTTGAGAGGTGTAAGAGGACACAGGACCTTAAGGTGTAGATATACTTCTGTCAAAGCTCTTAAATCTCCTAAGTTGGGCAGAGATCATCAAGCACATGCTTGCTGCCAATAACATGCGACAGTTCTGAGTTCTTAAGTTTTTTCTGTTTCTTACCTGCTTAAGACCTGCACAGGGATGCATGTAAGGATGTCTGAAGAAAACTAAGTATTATCTTCAGCTGGCAGGGCCATGAATCACTGGAGACAAGAACTAGTGGGATGGTGTCATATGATTGCTTTCACTGAATTTGGAAAGCTATGTCTAATAAATAAACTGGCACAAAATAAACCAGGATGTAAATTTACAGTGCACTACCTACTCTATGCTAATTGCTCTTTCACACATTTTGTTGTGCTTGAGGGAAGGGATGCTATCCAGAGCAGGCTTGAGAAGTGGGCCAAAGTGAACTTGAGGAGTTCAACAAAACAAATTGCAAGGTGCTGCACCTGGGTCAGGGCAGTCCTGGGTATCAATACAGACTAGGGGTGAACGGACTGAGAGCAGCCCTGTGGGGAAGGACTCGGGGATACTGGTGGATGAAAAATTGGACATGAGCTGTCAATGTGTGTTTGCAGCCCAGAAAGCCTGTCATCCTGGCACACATCAAAAAAAAGGTGGCCAGCAGGTCAAGGGAGGTGATTCTACGCCTCTGCTCTTGTGAGATCCCACTTGGAGTACTGTGTCCAGCTCTGTGGAGCCCAACATAAGGAAGGGGGGCCAATTATGACAGGTCCAGAAGAAGGCCATGAAAATGATCAGAGGGCTGGAGCACTTCTATGAGGACAGTCTGGGAGAGTTGGGGTTGCTCAGCCTGTAGAAGAGAAAGCTCTGGGGAGACCTTCTTGTGGCCTTTCAGTATTTAATAGGGGCTTATAAGAGAAACAGACTTTTTACCAGGGCCTGTAGTGACAGGATAAGGGGTAATGGATTTAAAGTACAAGAGGGTAGCTTTAGATTAGATATTAGGAAGAAATTCTTTACTCTGAGAGTGGTGAGACACTGGAAGAGGTTGCCCAGAGAAATTGTGGGTGCCTCATTCCTGGAAGTGTTCAAGGTCAGGTTGGATGGGGCTTTGAACAACGTAATTTAGTGGAAAGTGTTCCTGCCCATGGCAGGGGGGTTGGAATAGATGACATTTAAAGGTCCCATCCAACCTGAACTATTCTATGTTTGTATATTCATAGTACCTACTAGGTGTGTCAAGTACCTTAATTTTCTTTGGAAGTAGGATGATCCATCCACCTTGCACACAGGCATCGTCAGTTTCCATGTAAGCAGCAACCAATGCAAGTTTATTTCATTGCATGTATCCATGGCTTTTAAGCTTATCTTAAGAAAGATGTTGCTTGGAAGCATTTGGAAGAAGCGAGCGTAGCCAGGAAGAGATAAAGATATCTATCTGATGCAAGGGCTGGATTAGGGAATGGGGCAGGCAAGACTAAGCCAGCTGCAGCTGGGAGAAGACACTGACAGTGATGAGGATCAGTGCTCAGCAGTAGAGGGAAGCCATGGCTAGTGGAAGCTGTCAGTTGATCCAGGGACAGAAGTTTGCTACACCAACTTAACTGTGCATTAACTTTGCCATGTAAAGACGCCTTAAATGAATAAAGTGAATCCCTGTACCTAGAAAAGCTGTTAGGGCATCATTCTTCCAGATTATAAATTATGCAAGCCAGTTTTATACCTAGATCTTTGAAAAAGAAAAGAAACCATCCCCATTTTTGCTACTTCTCCAAGTGAAAGCAGCATGTCATGAACTAAATAAATGTAAATGAGTGCTGATTTCAGTGTTTTCTCACTTAGACGTGAAAGTATGGAATATTTCTTCAGTGGTGTTTTATTCAAATTTACCAGCTGGAAAGAAGGGAGAGAAGCTGTGGCTCCAGACACTCACTGTCAGCTGTGCTATGCATCTTCAGAGACTGCTAGATCTTTCTCCTATACGTGGCTTCTGAGGGCTGCCTACACTCATAATCCGGTTGTTTTTTCTCCTTTTCTGGGTTCACAAGATGAATGAATGGCTACGGTCAGTATCAGACTCTCTGGGTCCTCAGGTGGCACTGCTTCAACCTGATGAAAAGTCACACTTCCTTCCTTTTTTGAAGATGAGATAATTTGGAAGTGACAATGTCTGTTTATATATAGGAAAGGAGATGAAGAGTCTGTAAGATATTATATTATTCCCCCTTCCCAGTATTTGGCAATAAATGCCATACAAAAAGCATTAAGTGAGGCACAGCTGTAATTCTGATTCACTATTATAGAGCAAGCACTTTCAACACCATCCATTGGAGGACACTAGAACACAACAAATCACAGGAAGTATGGTGATTCTGCTTGTTTAAAAAATCTATATCTCTCTTTTAAAGATGAAAAATGAAAGTAATGCATTTTTTGTTTACATAACACAGTCTGAAAATCCATTATTACCTGACTGTTTTTCTCCATCTGTCACACTTTCTATAGCTCCATTACTGCTTTGGTTTTGTTTTTAGGACTGGTAGGGTAGGAGATACCTACTCTCTGGCTGCTTGTATAATCACTTGTTCTAATTTTAGATAATACCCAGATGGGCTCCAGCTTTCCCATTCATTTTTTTATTTTTTCCTTTTCAGCTTTTAATCACTTGCAAATGTTATATTAGCTCTTGTATCTCATTTATATTTAAAATGATTACTATCTTTCCATCTCCTTTCTTGTATCGTACAGAAAAAGTTTTATGAGTGGCCAATCACTGGTAACGTAGCTGAATTATAACTCAGATAAATTAGTGCTGGATTGAAGAATGCCTTTGACTCAATGCTTCTCTCTGAATAAAAAAAGAAAAAAGAAAAAAGAAAAAAGATTTCAGGGTTTGATTCAATCTAACAAAATAAACTGTCATCTGTCCTCTCAGTGACAGTATCCTACTCCCTTCTGCTCACATACATTGCATTCAAAATTGCAGCTGCTGAAATTATTTTTGTCCTCTGTTATTCAGAGGGTGGAGGTAGAAGATAACTGTGTTGCACTTAAGCTTATTTTTGTCCTTACTTCTAAGGTCCTTCACAGCTCTATGCTTTTCTATCAGTTGTATTATTCACACCTGTAGTATTTTCCTCAATTTTCTCCCCAACTTCCTTGCTGGTCCCTTCTTTCCGTTTGAAGCAATCTTTCCTCTCCATGTGAAATACACTGGTGATAGGATGTGATGCCTTGCCTTGAAATTTTCTCTTGGAACTGATCCTTAAACATGAAACTCTTTTTTATATCTTGCTTAGTATCTGATTTCCATGTGAGGATTTTTTGAAGAGTAATGGATGAATAAAGGTTCATTGGGGGTGGTGGGAGAAGAGGAAAAGAGATAAGAGCTGTGGACAGGATAACATGTGCTTTCTGGTCCTGTTACTCTGGTAACTTTGCAATTCCTTCGCTGTCACTTTTTTATGTTTCCTTGTTCCATTATGTGTAAAGTAGGTTGTGTTTTCAGTTTTATATTCATTTCATGAGGCTATGCATAAAGTATTTATTCTGTGGCTGATAATGTAATAGTAGCTTCCAAAGAGAAAAATATTACGTTAAATACCTTTTATAATTAATTCAGTTGAATTTGGCTTTTCACTACTTATTTTTGCATAGGGTCAAGCTCTAGAGTGGTATCTTTACACTTCAGTGACCTTTATACAACTACAGGTTTAGTTCCTAGTTTAGTTTAAAGGGCAAACTAATGCTTTGCAAAGTTCAGAAATCAATGAATGTCCACACACGGTGAAACCATGATCACACATGACATTTCCATTTTATTGCACACAAATTTAACTGTGGATTACAAGTTTGAGTTAAGATTTTGTATTTCCATTTCCCTGTTACATTGCATGTGGTGTCTGTTTCTCTGCTTATGCTTGTGTGCAAAACCCAGCCATTGCCATTTAATTGCTTTAAATTTTACTATAGCGGTGAGAAAGATGTACCAATGGAGGAATTTTCTATTTAGAAGGTGGCTTTACAGGGATATCTTTGATTAATTTATTCCTATGCCCTACTGTTACTTTCCTCTAATGACTTTCTGATGCCTACTCTGGGCATCAAAACGCTTAATAATAGATATGGTCAAACAATAAGCCTTAAAGACAGAGTCTGGTATTATTTAGAAAGAACCACTATTGCTACTTAATTCTGGACAGTGTGGTACCTCACGGTCTTCTGCAATCTTACAGGGGCGGCCTTCTAGGAAAGCTATTTTTCACAAACGTCACTTTCACCTAGTTGTTCTCATGCAAAGGAGAAAGGTAAATGAATAGCCTTTGTGTTATCAAAACTTTGTGTATGTAAGCAAAGTAGACAAATCTCTAAGATTTAACCTACCTTTAATGGGCCAAACTGCTCCCTTCCTACTCTGGCAAGTGTTGTCCTTCTCTTCTGATTGCCTTGCTAGTTTCCCTGGCTCTAAGTACTATTTGACATTGTTCATGTAGCCCAGCCTGGCCCAATGCTTGCACTTTAGATTGTGTTTCCCTTTTAGGAAGAAATGTGAATTGAATAATATCAAATTGAAGATCAAAAAATTGAAAGGAATTATAAATTGTTAGAAATCCCTAAAACAATCTTCTAATTTGATATTTGAGATTAAAAAATGTAGTATGTTTCCAAGTTTATGCAACTGCTTCCTTTGAGGAGTTATTTAAACTCTACCTTTGAAGGCTATAATTATCATCCAAACTGCATAATACCATAAAATTGTTGCAGCTTCCAGAAGTCTTTAACCTCTATTATGGTAACTCCAGTTCCTGCTCATCTGCAATTCATCAGGTATGCCAAGTCTTATGTGCTTTGGAGCTCACAGATGGAATTGAATTCTGCCTTTATGTCGATGATAAATTGCTAATGAATCCAATATAAGCAGCCTGAAGAGAGATGGTGACTGTCTCAGACTCATCACTTCAACCCATGAACATTAATATTCAAGGACTTTAGTTAAAATTAAAGTCTATTTGATTCTAATGCTAGTCAGGAACACTTCAGTATTTGTGTTCAAAGTTGTCATGGGTTTGAGTTTTTTCAAATCTAGATCATCTACCATACTCAAATTTCTCTTGCTTATGCAGCATGGTTTGCTGACATGAATGTTTTTTAAAAAACAGACATCATTAAATTAATATGAAAAGGCATACTTCATTTGCAAAAGATCAGGTGGATACCCAGAGCTAAATTAAATTTAACTCCAGGAAAATAAATTGGAGGATAATTGACATAAGAGATTTATTTCACTGGAACTTTTTTTCAAAATGTATTAGGCACAACTTGCAAAGTATCCTTGGAAAGATGGAGTCATCTTTTCTCTGCAGGTGTCTGCGAAGTGTCAGAGGTAGAAGCCTACAAACCACACATAGCTGTTAGAAAAGATGAGAAACATGCTCTGCATCTCCTTCCATTCTGCTGTGCAATTTTGTGCTTTTTTACATATGAGAAAGTGACTGTGCAAGGACTTACTGTGCACATGACACACTGTGGTTTAAATTGTTCTGCCATGACTCTGCTGAAGGCTGGATGTATTTGTACATAGAGCAAAGCAGAGATCTCCCCCAGCAGGTCCTATCTGTCAGCAGAAAGATGGTCTTCCGAAGGGAGGACCATAATGAACTGTGACTGTGAGATGCTGCTGTCCTAGTGCAGGTCTGTCAACGTTCCTGCAGTGAGCAACCACCAGAAAAACTATTTGGAATGAATCAGCTCTTAAAGACAAGGTTTCTAAGTGTGAGTGCTAGGGAAGAAAGTTAAATAAGTATGATTTGGAAGAACAGGCAGAGCTGCTGAATGACTCAAGTAGCTACTGAAGGAAATTCCCTATCTGAGCTTTATCTTGAGGACTCTTCTTTTTTATTCCGGTCTTTTCTAAAAGGGTCTTTCTTTTAAGGTTAAAGGGTGTCTACCTTCACATTAGTCTAGACTTACATTGGTGTTATTTTATTAAGATGCAGCTGTGTTTACTCCAACAACACAGAGTAATTCTTGTATGTGAACATTAATTTTAGGCCCTTCAGGGACTCCCGTATTAGTCCCTGCTCTTGTTCATTAATTTAACCTCAAAAACTTGCTTCTGAAAAGCACTGATCCTGGGTCAAGAATTGGGTCTGTTAAATTGAATAGCTGCACTCAGGTAAAGTTTAGTGACTTAATTCCACCAACATAAGATGTTTCTTATCCAGGCTAGAATTACAGTCACGTACTGAAGAAGTCTGCCAACAGGGAGAATGTAGTGTAACCTGCCTATGGCCCTCTCAGCACAACCAGGGGAACTGAAGACAAATTCTAGCCTCAATTTGGAACTTCTTGACTTTTATGAGTGTAAGTCAGACCATTTCAATATGGCTTTTTGTGAATCAATATATTAGAAATTCACTTTGACAGGTCTGTCGGATAAGATCACATCACTTTAGTGGTATCAGAAGCTAAGAGTTTTATATTTCTGTGACTGTTGTTTTCAGATAGGGAATCAGAAAAAGTTAACCTTGCTTTTTGCCTTTTGTTCCTTTATCCTTTTTAAATGCAATGGCAGCACCTATTAGTTACTTTCCCTGGATCTATCTTAGACAAACTGAACTGGAACTTTTCAGCTCATTTTTCCTCAGAAAACTTATGTACCTACAAAAAAGAAGTTATGTAGTATCTTAAATACACTATAATTTCGTGCCAAAATATGTGAGACAAGGAACAAAACTTGGTGAAATTAAAATTATAACATCCATATTCACATCTGTGGCCATGTTTCTATTTTATACTGTTGCAAACAAACCCTTAGTTCATCAGGCAGTAACAGCTGCTAACTGTGGAAAAAACGCAGTCTGTTTTTTTCAGGTACCTTTATTTTTCAGTAATTCTCCAAGAATGAGATGCTGAATACATTTCCACAACAAAACTATGTGTTCTCAAGCAATTACAAATAATATTTTTCTGTCCAAAAACACCGAGTAGAATTCTGAGATTTTGGGTTTGAAGAAACAGTCTTGGGGGGAGAAAGCTGGGGGAGGTGGCAGGAAAGTAGTGAAGGAGCGGTTTATGTGATCTTATAGGAAAGGTATAGGGCAGAGCTCCATCTTATGAAAAAACATTAAGCTCTAAGTGGACCTTAAGTCCATTTCAATGGTCCCTTCAATCTCTTCTGACAAGCCTAGAGGTGATTTAGTAGGTACACAAACACTCTTCAAGCAAAATCCTACTGCACAAAGTGCCACTCTTAACCCAGTCATTACCCTGGTTAATGGTCTGCTCAGTCCCCTGGTTAAACCTGACCTACTTCTGTCCAAATCCCTGCTACTCAGTAGTCCTCCTGCCTGTCCTTGGCCACGTCATGTATGCTCCTTGCTTCTCTTTGCCCACCTTAAAAAAGAGTGGGTGTTGCTTTCCTATGTAACAATCTCGTTTCAAAATACATTATTATAGCCTGAGATGAATAAAAATATGGAAAGGGGAGTTAGAATTGTCCAGAGGATGAAAAATTTCTTGATTTGCATCATAGGAATGGAAGACTAGAAAAGATCTTTTGAACTGAAATGAAATTCCTGCTCCCCTAACAGTGCTGGCATATAATCAGAAAGAGATTGAGTCCTGTGTGTCCTCTGCTGTCCCCAGGAGGTTAGCTGCTACACTGGCTAAAACGCCACCTTCTAATTTTCACCCTAAATTTATTTGCGGCTGCTTGTTCTTGTTCCACTTTCAACCTGAATTTAAACGCGTAATTTCTCTTCTTGGGGTTCCTCTCCTGTGATACTTATGGGAAGCAATTGCACTTCTTCAGTCTTTGTTTTGCTCAGTTTAGTGTATCAAACTAAGAAAGATTGCTACTGCTGCTTCCACCTGTGTGCCCCATTTGAGGAATGAGTGTACACAGCAGAGTCCCTGTTACGGATTCTGTCGTGGATCAAAATGACCTCCTCTCAGCTGTCACATTTGGAGTTCAAATTTGTAGTGTAGGTATTTGGAAAAGGCATTTTGCTGGGGAGCAAATGACACAGTCCCAGAGCAAACACCAGCTCTGTTGAAGACTATACTTGTGGAAATTTTTAAGCCGAAGAAACCTGATGATTTCCTGCAGCAGAATTTGTACTAAGCTTTAGGTGTGATGAACCATTGTACAAGTGCTTTGAAGGTGACTGAATAGAGTGTGTGGAATTCGAACCAGGCTCCAGAGACAAAATCTAATGGAGTGTACAAAGTTGCTTGTTAGAGATGAGCAAATAGGAACCCAGCCTTCCGTAAAGGGGACAGAAAAAGTGCTGGGTGATTGGATTAGTTGATTAAAAGCTTATTATGAGAGTTATGCATAGTTAGAGTAATGCTAGCCCAAATAATAAAAAAAAAAAGTCTGTGATAATTCTTCAAGGAGCAATTTTGCCACTTGTTCCTGCCTTCGAGTTGCAATTTAGCTATATAGCCTGGTCTGCACTGTAGAGCTAATGCAGAGGAAGGGAGTGATTGAATTCAGAGTGCAGAGTGGACTCCCGCATAATGCCATGCATGAACTTCTCGATTTTATTCCAGAAAGAATGTCTGCGGTCTGAGTGGTCTGGGATTCATCTATAACTCCTCTTTGTGTAAGCAAGCCTTTACAGCTGTCAAATACTTTTTGGGTCAGGAATATTTGTATCTGGATAATTAATAATTCAGACTGGTTTATAATTTATTATAGTAATCATTAATTAATTGGAATGAAATCTTGTTCTTTCTTGCAATGGGGATGAAGCTGGCTTAATGGCAGTGAAGTTGTATTATTCCTGACCTTAATTAGCTGGACAATGGAAAAGTGCAGACAAAAAGGGAGCAAGTGAGCAGGAGTTTTCACTATTATCCCCAGGCAGCATAGAATCATAGGATGGTTTAGCACACTCTGATACAAGAAGATAGGAAGGAAAGCATACTTTTTCTTACTTACTGTAAAATCTTAATGTTACCAGCTGTGCTTTGGGTATGTCAGAGCTGGATTTCATAATTTTCCCCACCTCCTGCCCCCTTACAGTCATTCCTCCTCTCCCTCCTCCTGCCTGGAGCGTTGCTTCTATCCCCCAGCTCCTCTACTCTTTCTGCAGGAGCCAGGGGCGTGTGGGAACTGATGGTTTTCTGCCCTGCTGCTCCTTCAGCAAGCTAGACTGAGCTCCCCTTTGGTGACAGGCTGACAAAATCAAAGTAATATTAATCATCATAGATAATTGCAATCAGTGCCTAGTGCCTAAAGAGTTTTTTGGCTTAGCTGAGGCAGGAGGGGGACCTTTCTTTGGGTAAATATAGAGAATCCTGCCTTAGAGGGAAATTATTACTAGCAAGGGACTGCATCTTATGGCACTCCATTTCCACCACCACTATCCTTGGAGTGAGCTATTTGCCCTTGAGACTTGTTGCTCAACATCTTTTCCCAAAGGTCAGTGCCTAATGAAAAACATGACAGAGAAGTCTCAAAAGGTAATAGTAAATCTCAACTCCTCTTTAATTTTAGTATTTATTCTGATGTTGTATTTCTTTGCTAATTTTGTATTTGTGGATGATTGACAGGAGCTGACACTCTAAAAGCAAAGTCAAATTTACATCTTGACTCAAGAAATTTCAATTTCACTTATAAGTTTGAGTTCTCCTTCATTAGGCTGGGTTCTTCTGTTAGCGTACAGACACTTTCCTCCATCCCATTTTCTTAGTTTTAATTAAAATTTTTTTTATTATATGAACAAGAATAGATTTTGATTTATGGGAAGTTTTGTTCAATGAAGAGTTAGTGTTTCTGTTGTCCTTTCCTACCATGAGCAATCCCAGTGGATGTCAGTGGCTGGTAAGTGAAGATGATAACCTGAGTACATTACGTTGGCAATTCGCAGAAGTAGTCAGGTACTGCTTAAAGTTGTTTTAAAATTATGCAAGATAGAGCATAAAACTTACAGAATTATTCTAATGCATTTAATCAGTATTAAAAACAAGATCCACATTTGCATTCTTTCTTTTTGTATGTAAGTGTGCACACCATCTGATAAGCTAGAATTGTCGAAGGTCATCTAGAGGAAGAATGGAATGAAATTTTCCCTGTCTGTGAAAACATCTGCAGACCTAAAATAAAAAAGTGGGAGGAGGGGGGAAGACAGTGGAATGAAACCAGAAATTCTAACAGGGACATGGGTTGCTTACAAATAAGTATAAACTTTTTCTGTAAGACAGTCCGATAATGCAGAACAGGGGAACGGAATAACTGGAGCTGATGATCATTGATTCAGGATAGATTAATTTGGGCATAATGATATCTGTTCTTTATTGGGTCTGAGAACACAAGGCACCAGTGTGTGCACTCTCTTCACACCTCATGACTGCGCTGAGCCTCTATTTAAGCTGGATATGATTCTGGTGGGAAGGGGAATAAGTTTCAAACCTGCTAATTTTGGTTCGGAGTATTGTACCAGCAACTGGGCTTTTAGAGTGACTGCCAGTTCCCCCTTGGTGCTTTCAGCTGTGAATACTCTGACCCCAGTGTTCATGCTGCATGTACCAGTGCAGCCTGGGAACGATGGTGCTATAGAAAATGGGCCAGACTTTGAAGCATCTTACCTGAGCTTAGTATAGCCTAGGTGGTGAAAACACATCCTTACCGTAAGGCTTCTCTGCTTTATTTTTGGGGGGGGGGGGGGGGGGGGGGGGGGGGGGGGGGGGGGGGGGGGGGGGG
>JAOTQQ010000012.1:37461946-37514757 GCA_026546715.1 Gallinago undulata | reverse complement strand
CAATAGCTGGGAAGCAGTAAGGGAAAGAACAGTGTTCTCCTGTCTGTCACCAGTGGGTACGGCACTGGTATCTCAGACTTGTTTGTCTGCTGCTTTGCTGTCAGATTTGACTGCATCATAAGGGATTTTAAAAAATCACACTTTAAATAGCAGAGTAGCAGGCAGCAAGAATAATGGGTAAATGTGTGGAAGGCTAATGCGTGCAGGAAAAATAGGAAAACTGATTAGATGAGTTCAAGAAAAGGTGGGGGGTTGTGAATGACATATTCAGAATGAGAAAAGAGTGAAACGTAGTAAAGTGTTAGTCAAAGGGCTGAATATAATTAGATACCATCTCTTCTTGGGTAGCTGAGTGAGCTTGGTAAATCTAAGAATCTCTCCTTGAATTATATCATCTTTGCTAAATCACTGATTAGATACAATGATTTAATTCTGAAGGAGGAAGAGGTCCTAACATCAAAAAAGTAAAGCAAACGCCACCTTTCTTCCTCCATATGAAAACAGGTCCATGGTCTCTTTCACCTTATACCATTCCTGCAAACTAATCATATTATGTAGTGCATAAAACCAGAGGTCCTAGTTAGGTCTGCATGGGGAAAACATGAGTGCTTTCTGGTGTTTGACTTCACCATCTGCCTTTTAAAGCATCATTTAATGATTAAATTGATCTAATAGAGTAGATCCATTTGGAAGGGACCTACAATGATCATCTAGTCCAACTGCCTGGACCCTTCAGTGCTTACTGAAAACTAAAACATGATACTAAGGGCGTTATTTGAATGCCTATTAAACACTGAAGCCTTGGGACATTGACCACCTCCCTAGGGAGCCTGTTCCAGTGTTTGACCACCCTTTCAGTAAATAAATGGTTCCTAATGTCCAGTCTAAACCTCCCCAGGCATAGCTTTGAGCCATTCACATGCATCCTTCTCACTGGGTCCCAGGAAAAAAAGATCAGCACCTCCCTCTCCATTTGCCCTCCTCAGGAAGCTGTAGAGAGCAATGAGGTCACCCCTCAGCCTCCTTTTCTCCAAACTAGACCAATGCAAAGTCCTCAGCTGCTTGTCATAGGACATTACTTCCAGCCCTTTCACCAGCTTTGTTGCCCTCCTCTGGATGCATTCAAGGACCTTCACATCCTTCTTAAATTGTGGGGCCCAGAACTGCATGCAGTACTCCAGGCAAGGCCACCTAAACGCTGCATACAGAGGGCTATTGCCTCTTTTGACCAGCTGGCTGTGCTGTGTTTGGTGCACCCCCAGGTGCAGTTTGCCCTCTTGGCTGCCAGGTCCCACTGCTGACTCCTACTGAGCCTGCTGTCGACCAGCACCTCCAGGTCCCTTTCTGCAGGGGTCCTCTCCAGCCCCTTCTCTCCTAGTCTGTACTTGTTCCTGGCATTACTGTGTCCTAGGTGCACAGTCCAGCATTTGAACTAGTTAAAATTCATCCCATTAATCGTTGCCAAATGCTCAAATCTATCTAGAACCCTCTGCGAATGCATCTTGCCCTTTGAGGGAGTCAAAAGCACCTCCCAGTTTAGTATAATCAGCAAACTTACTGGGGAAGCACGACAATGTTAGTCTTGCTTTTGAATGTGTACAGCCGAGGAAAGGAAGTGTACTTGGGTTTTTCATCACTACTTTTTCATGTGCTAACAGCTAATGTGAGACTGGGGGCTTAGTCAACCATCTCTTGAGTATTTTGATTTTTTTTTTTCAGTTATCTAGGTTTAAGATCAATTACTTAAAATTGGAAATCCTTAGACTTTTTAAAGAATCCATGTTTACCCAGAGGTTGGTATCCTTACTGTTTGCTGAAATTGCACAACCTGAGAGCACGTAGTCTACAGTCTGATCCGTAACGGCTTGTTAATTTAGTTTGAAGGCTATAGACAAATATAAAGACTGATATTTCTACCTGTTGGATTCTGGAAAAGTGTCAAACATGACTGGGATAAATCCAGTGCAAAGATTTGTTTTCACAGGCATTAATCTAGACATCACTGGGGAGGGAGGAATAAATTTGATATCATCAGGACTTGGCTGAAAAATTTGACTCTCTTTTATCAGAAGAAACTGAGTGCATTCTTGAAAAATGTCCAGGAAAGAAATCAAGTAACACTTGCTTCCTTTGTTTCATTTGGAGAACACGGGAAGGTTTTGTTTCAAATTGCATTTTCTTAATAATATGTTAAACAAAATAGATTTTTGTATTATTACATAATCTTCAGTTGAAGTAACTATGTGAATCTGGCATGTTCTTTTAACTAAAATTTTTGAAATATCTTTTGTTTATTCCTCTAAGTAAAAATATTTACATTTTAATTATTTCTTTCCTGTAGAGGGATAATTGAATTAATATGAGTTTTATAGCTGCTATCTCTGTTTTAAACAAAGTTTTCAATTCAATTTTAGGGGCTTGACTGGCAGTGGCTTTCTCAATTTGACATTATCGGTGATGCATTTGTAAAATGAAAGAAGTTAATTGAAATGCTGAACCTGAGATCCTTCAGAAGCAGCCTCAAACCTTTCTACAAGCTTTCTGCTTTCCTTCAGATGAGCTCAGCGATTCCATTTCTTACTAACTATTCATTTGGTAATGAACAAAATTAACAGCTATAGACAAGATCATAGCATATACTAGGAAGTGATTTTTAGATGATTGAGTTCTTTTTGGACCTCTGATTTCATTGTATAGGATCTAATTATTTGAGGTCATGAGGATAGTCATTGATACAGATTTACCTGTTCGTTAAAGAAAGGCAGCAAAGCAGGCTGTAATGTAACTTGTAGCCTGCTGTTCAGGAAGGTAGTCTTCTGAAGGTCTTGTATGTTGAGCTTTGCTGTAGCGGTACTCTGCATCCTGAAGAGAGGACAGAGACATGGTCATTCCTAAACAGCTAGTGATCTTTCTGGGAACATCTGTCAAAACTTTCCAACTTTTAATCTCTTGAACATTAAAAATTTGAGGGATAAACTGAAGGGTGGGACAACTAAGCCGTAAGTGGAAGTATGTTAAAGGGATCTTTTTACCATATAGATTTGGGCAAAATGGATTTTGTAGCGCACAGTTGCTCAAGCTTAATGTCCCTTCAACAAGGTCCCATGCTCTGCTCTTGCTAGAGTGATGGTAGATGCTCTTCCTCCCCTGGAGAAGGGATTCAACTGAAACTTAGGGGCGGAAGGTGTCTCTTTGACTGTTTCTCCTCTTGATATAGGTTCAAGAAAGACAGTCTGACATGACTACTCATAGCAAGAGATGCCTGGAGAGGTGTCCCGTAATACCAACCAATAACAGCAAGTGTTATGTGAGCCAAGGCAGCAGCTTTGGAGCTCAAAGCCTGCTGAATGGACTCTTGGAAACAAGGGCTCCTTTCCACTTCCTTCAATTCACTGACATGTTCCCAACTGAGGTATAGTTTCTTCTGTTTAACACTTTCCAAGAGCCAGTTTTCTTTTGGAAATATGTAACTGACAGACCTGGAAAGGTTCTGGTAGGAGATGAATTGCTGTTGTTTGCCCCAGGTAATCTCAGCTTCATTGTTTAGTTAATCTTGCTTGTTATTTGTTTTATTTTTAACTTTGGATTGCTTGTGAAAACCCAAACAAGAGGAACTGAAGGAGGAAAAATACAGCCAGTTTGAACCCTGCCTATGTGTTGCTAAACATACTATTCCAGAAAGAAGCCACATATATGTTATCTTTAGATGTATATTTGTCCTGGCAGTCCTTGTCCATTTTAGGTGGTACAGGGTATAGAAGTATGTAGTAGAGAGTCCCCACTGAGAGTGGGTGCAGCTAAACTTGAGTAACACGTTTTGTCTCTTAGCTCGGAAATTCAGATTTGATGCTGGATGTTGTGCTCAGGGTATGTAGCCAATTTTATGTCATATGAGCCATTAGATATGCTAATACAGAAGGAACTGCAATTAATTAATTTTTTACTTGCACGCTGATAAATATTTACATAAATCCTTGAGTGGTAGGATTTTTTCATAAATTTATATGCTTACAGAGTGAGCAAAAATCTTTCCTAGCTTCTCTTCAAACAGAGTCCATGCTTTACATAAAGCCCAGACTCAGCCATTTCCTGGGAGCTGGTTTATTAGCAAACAGAGCACAACATCTCAAATCTTCTCTTTGCTACAGCTAGGATTCCTCCTCTGGGACTCCTGCACTTATAATAGGAACATATGACTAACAGTTGAAACATATGCAGTAACATAAGCTGCCCAAGAGAAGCCTTTAACATTTTCCAGTTATACTTTTTCACAAAAAAACTGAAGCTTTCTAATCCAAATGTATGCATATTTCAGGGAGGGAAGGGAGAATTATTTTATTTTTAAAAGCAGTAGGTCCTTTGAAGACTCATTTACTTGGTTCTTTAGTAATACATTTCTGAAACAGTCATCTCTAAAATTACCTTCCTACCTCACCTGAGGGCGTAGGCCGCTTTTGTGTAAATGACCAATGCTCTCAAGGACAATAAAGATGTTATAGTTATGATCTCTAGAGAAAAGTACGAGCTTAATGTTCTTCTTTGTTCAACCCCTAAAAAAAACTGGTTATTGTAATACCCAATTTTCAAACATATATTGCTTTCTACCTGAGGATCTTAAATGCGATGAAGTAAATTCTTCCCAGTGAAGAAGATATTAAGCTTACAGGTGAGAAAAACAAGAAACAGTGAGATTCAAAAAATGATACTTTGAAAATATGTTGAAGAAATGGTTCGTTATTGTTGCGCCATGACACTAACCTTCCTTCTACATTACCTTGAGAGATCATAATTATATTTGATGTGCGTGATATCATAAAATATTTACATAAATATAGGAACAGAAAATAAGGTCAAAGGTGTGCAACCACTTTGGTGGGCCTGACTTCTAGTGGATTGGAGACCTGTCAGTCCTTGATGTTTATAAAAAGAATATGAGAGCAGGCAGGCATAAAGTGAGGCTTTTCCCAATCCATCAATTGCTTTCAGCAATCTGTAGCTTAGGGCCTCAGAGAGTCAAAGGTTGTATCCACATCTTCACATTTAATAGCTCTTGTAGGACTTTCTAATCTGAAGCCTTCTAAAGGGAAAGCTGCCCTAAAGCTAGCCCAAAGGAAAACAGCCGATAGCAACAGGCTTAGGGGTTGTTTTTGTTTTTTTTTTTTTTTCCCAGCATGATATTTTATTTTGTTACGATACTTTTTGCAGCAAAAGCAGGATTGACATTTCCTTCAAGAAGCAGTTACAAGTCTGCAAACTCCAGACCATGAAAAATGGCCAGTTTGAGATTGAGGGATGATGTGGTTTTGCTCAGATATGCTAGTATTACTCGCAGGATGCTTCTTGCAAGGAAATTGGTGCTCTCAGACCAGAGAATTGGTGTGAAAGTGCTGCTTATTGCCTTTCTAGGGCACATATCAACTCTACCTCTCTTTGACTCATGTCCATGGCAAACTCTACTTAATCCCATTCATAATTTTGTCCATCTGGATTTTCTGTTCTGTACATTTTATTGAAGAAGCGTTCTTGAGATAAATACTGTGTGGTTAACAGGTTTAGTATTTTCAATCAATTTTCTTGACAAAAATAGCACTTGGGCAATTCTATAAGCACTCTGTAAGGCAAGTGTTTATATTTACACATTTATCATCAAATGTAGGATGTTATTTAAAGGCATTTATGGGAAGCATATTTAAAGTCCTGTTGTCTAATTTAAAGTCCTTGCTAGTGACCATTAATTCAAAACGCATTTAAAATATTAAATTTCAAAAAGAAAATTAAGAAAATTATTACTAAGAGGAACTGGGCACTGGAACTTACTAAAACAGGGTTTAATATGTTGAGAGTTCTCAGTCCTGTTTTTTTAAATTCAGGCTTTTATCTACCAATTGGCAAGAATTCCCAGTAATGGTCATCCTAGATGGGATTTGGTAACCTCCAAACAGATAAAAAAAAATCTTGTTTGTGAAATCCTGAAACTGCATTTCTGCTGCTTTTTTCGAAACAGACCACTGGTAAAACAAACCCAGACGATGAGTCTTTATGCAACTAGCCTACTGGATAATCTGGGGATAACTAATCTGGTAGAAAAACCAGCAAGCCCTGGGAAAGCAGCAGCAAATATCACTACCGTGATGCAGGATGTGTGTGCAGAACGTAGAAGTAATGTAAATAGAAGTAATGTAAATCCAGGCTCTGGATTCTCTCCTTCAAGGCTTCCTTGGTCATTGTGTCCCTGCCAAATGTTATTTCTCCATTTACTACTTTTCCAACCTGTGAAGACTTTAGGACCAGGTGGTAAATTAAAAACAAAAATCTGTCTTGGTAGCTGTTCAGTGTACCTCCTTCATATCACCTCAGAGGGACAACTCCGTATTACCTTCTACTTTCCTGCCCTGTTCCCTCCCTGCTGTATGCGAATACCTGAGTGCTGCTGGGATCTGCCACCTCTGGTTGTGTTCACCTTTGCATGGCATCTGATGATGATGACAGACACTGCCATTCCTCTGTCCTCTTGTAACCGTGGACCATGTCTAATAAGCAGGAGGCAGTAAAACACTGTCACCTCACCACTTTTGCGAAGGGCTGCTGACTCAAATCAGCAAGGAGGATCTGATACTTGCTGCAAAAGGTAATTATGAACAACAAGCGCAGACTTGGTGCTGCCTCATGTGGTATGGATAAAACTAATTTTGTTTTTTTTTCCCCTTTTGAGGCTGAATGATTTTCTTCTTTTATTGATCTTTCAGGACAATTTCATACTGTTGTCCTATTCTACAACCACTTCAGTGAAATGTTTCAGCGTACTCAATGCTTTTATAAGTTTATAAAGTTTTGTCTAAATTTGTGGTACCAGATTAATAAGCCAGTCACATAATGCTATTTCTTGTGAGATAAGGTCAACAAATTAAAACTTCTAGACATTATGGGCCACTTCTCCCTTTATTTTAGCATCAACATTTCCCCTCTCCCTGTGTGTCTGTATGTTTGAGTGATACCAAAAGGGGGACCACTATCTTGGTAGTGGACTTTTTCCCTTTGTTTCCAACAAGTAACACCCTTTACACAGAGTCTCTTTCTCTGAGTTTCTACTAAACTATTAGCAGTTTAGTCATGAGCAATTTTTTAAGGTTTCTGCACTGGAGATAGTGGTCAATGCAGTCTTTCTGGTCAAGTGATTTATCTAATCTATTTCAGCAGCACCCTTATCAGTCAGAGGTTTATCTTCTTTCAGTGTTGGCTTTGGAGCCAGATATCCAATACAGACAATGAACAGGAGTTCTCAGGTTCTTACAGAAAAAGTCTCACTTTTCCCTCACCATCTGATTAAAAACTTCCTTCTGAGAGTTTGAATCTTAAACTGAGTCAGAGGTGATAAGAATGCCAACAGATTTAGGAAAAAAATCTAGTAGAAAGTCTTAAGTTAAAATATTTGGATAACTAAATTTATAGTGCAGTCAACTGCTTTGACCTAAAAATGAACTTGCTTTTGATGCCCTTCTTTTAGCAACTTTTTTTTTAACCCAAAAAAAGGTTCTCAACTCAGCCCAGAGATGTTACTTGAGGGCCCACCTGACTTAAGAAGGAGGCTTTAAATGAGATGTTGCTTTTAAGAAGCTAATGTGTAGGGAAAGTAGAAGTAGTATTTCAGTAAACTACTAGACATAATATGTTAAGGATGGACACTTTCTGAGTGAACTTGATGACTGAGTTAAAATCTAACAGATAAGATCAAATGAAAAATGAAGTGCTGTTCTGAAAAATAGCTACCCATACCTATTAAATTCAGCAGCTATATGTAAATCTTGTATCTATATTGATAATGGAAATGCATGGACCAACTAGAGAAATAAAAAGCAAAATACATCAACTAAAATGGAATTTATTAACCATTCAGAAGAGGGGCTGCAAACTGGATAAGGTGAGAGAGGTCTATTTCTGTTTGCTTAGATCTTCCTGGTCTGCAGCAGGATTTTGTTTGCATCTTGCTGTGTGTCTTTAAAAAGTCTTCTCAGGAGGAAGATTTAGCTGCTTTAGTATAGGAGCCTAAAGGGAAGTAGTTATCCCTTAAAAGGTGAGATGCCTGCATGGCACAAAATATGGTACTCCATCTGCATGGCTGTATAATTTGATCCTTTGGAATATCAGAACATTAATTGTTGTATATAACACTGTATTTGTCATTAAAGTTCTTTACTCTCTGTCTTTTTGTAACTAGTGTAACAGTCCACGGTTCTTGCTGCTGCTCATTATACTGTGTGATTCCTGCTGGCTCTCCTGGAGGTGCTAGCTTAGAACGGGCCTGAGGGAATGCTCTGAACCTCGTTATAGCTATTGCCATGGAACAAGTGCCAGAAATATAAAATAATTGTGCTGGGATTAACTGACCAATTTTAAAATGTTCTTGCTCTTTAGATATACTATGGGACTTTGTTGCCATAAGACTTTTCCCAGGTTTCTAAAAGAATTCAATCTGTGCAAACTTTCAGCTTGTGTTTTGCTAAACTAAGAAATTTTTTTGTGTTTGGAGAGAGAGAATATTTTTCTGAAGCTATTTATGGATGCAGCACAATAAAAAAAAAAAAAAACAAACCACACAAAAAAATCCCAAACAAAAAAAACCCAAAACACTTGAAAATAATGTTAAGACATATTAGTGAAGCCCAATGTTTTCAACCAATTAGACCACATGCACAGAAACATTCTGAAATTATTTTGTATTCCTGAACTAAATGCTTTAGTTATGCTAAATGCTTTGCCATCCACTGGATAACAGTAAATGCTGTTGGTTTCACAGCATCAGTGATTTTATTTTTACATCTTGGACATGCTCTGTATCTATTTTTGAAACATATTTGAGTCTCATATTGTGTATGCTGCTAGACATTATATATATGTGTATACACAAAAAAGCCTACCTGGCTTCTGGAGGAGCCATCTACATGGCTTCCATGGTGGGTCAACTCAGCTTCAATTTAATTTTTAAATTTAATACTTAATAGTCCAATCATGTGTTACTATGTTCTGTCAAAAAGTTTCTCATTTCTCCTTATGTAGTTAAGGAAGTTCTGGCTGAAACACTGTGATTTTTGAGGAATTTTCATCTGGGGAGATTCCCCATAGGAACATAGAACTACTTAGTTTCTGGGAAAACAAAGAACCAACTCTGAGAAATGGGAGTAGACAAACTGTTCTATTCTACTCTTCTTTGGCTGGCTGGCTGAACTCGCAGATAAAGAGGGGAAGGATGAAGTAATGGTTTTGTCAAGAATTGTATGAGCTTTTTTTTTAAATTGAACTCTTTTGTATGGCTTCCTGGTTTCTGCTGTCCAAAAGTTTGAAGACTTAGTTTTTAACATGCTCTAAATTCAATCCTCCAATTAGTATGAGCTGAGGTTGTGGTGTTACTGATGTGTGTGGTGGTGTTGGTTTTTTGGATTTTTTTTTTTTTTTTTTCTAATCTTAAGCACATCCATTGGGATACATAAGATACAAACACCTTAAAGGGCTAACAGGCCCCTCTCAGAAATGAGCTTTGAGGAAGTGACATTTTTAAATCCTTCAGGAGATCAGAGAGCTGGGGGAGGAGGGGGAGAAAGTCCATTTCAAGATGGGAAGAATACTTATTTCTTTTGAAACTGGTATCTCACAAGTTTGATACATGGAGGCTCTCAACAGGAAGCAGAAAGTTTGAAAATGTCTGTCTTCATAAGTTGGCTATCTGTGCAGAAGAATAATTTCTGAGGAGCTGTCAGGCTAGGTCTTTATATGGTCAGCAACTTCATCCTGGGTAGTGATAACTGAGGTTGTTGATATCAAAACCACCAAAGACTGCTTTGTTATGAAACTTTATGGTAGCTTAATTTGCTTCAGGGAAAAGAATAAAATAAAAGCATCCAGTCTTATGGTTGCAGAATATCTTGAGCGTTCTTGATTTTAGTTCATTACCGCTCCAAAGATGCAATCTCTTCCACAGTGAAATTGCCTTTTAAATTTTTTTTCTTATTTCTCCTGACTCTCTGAGTTGGAGGAGCATTGCTTATGAGAATTCATTTATTTTTTCATTAACTCATTTGTTCACTGATCTTTATCTCCATTTGTATTTTCCTTCTTTCAGTTTCCACAAAAAATTGACAAAGATTTTCCACCTCCACTTCTTGTTTCCTATGTAGCATCTACCTCTGAATTAATTCTCTAGACTGCAACATTTTGCTAAGTTTTCATTTTTTACCTCCCTTCAAAATTTTGAAACAAAGCTTAGACAACTTAAATGAATTTAGTCATTGTTTCTGCTTAGTGCTAGTCATCTCAATTGGCTTGCTGTACCATGTGTCCTGCTCAGTCTATGTGTTTCCTGGTTAGCCATGTGTCCATAACCAATAATTCCTCAAAGAAGAAAGCGGAGGTGATGAGCCTACAGATAGCAACTTTAGCCAGTGAAACATGCTCTAACGTGTATTTCAGTTTTAGTGTAATAAACAGCAGCTTTCACTTTTGAAAATAGCACTATGTATCACATCAGTGATATTAAATACTTACAAATAAAAATAAAAATAAATATCTGGAGACCCTGTTGAAATACTTTTACATCTTCCAATTTCCTACTTCCTGTAAAGTGCAGATATTCTTTGTATTTCTGGAAAACTTGTGTCCTTGAGTTCTGGCTACAAATACATAGATAGCTCTCTCTGCCCATTGGTGGAACATCATCTCTGCTGCTCCCATAACAATGCCTCTTTATATAAACAACACATGTACTGTACACATAACAACTTTTTAAACTTGCTACTTGATGTATGGACTCTTGATCAAAATGAAGTCTTTGAACACGTACGGTGCAGTGATCCCCTTCATATAACCCTTTAACTTTTTGTTTGTTTTGGGAGGGTTTTGTAATGAATCACTTTCTTCTCTTAACCTGAATCACTGAACCTATCCTGGTTCTTCTTGGTCTTCAATTTTTAGACTGAAATTTCAAAGTATTGTATTGCTATTAAAAAAGTTGAAGTACACACTTGTCAATGAATGATTAAGCATCTTACTGGAGTACTTCTTGCCAGATTACATTAAAACAGTAAAAGGATTTGGAGCTATTTAATGTCATTCTCATTAATATTTTCCACTAGCAAATTCTAGTTTGTTTGAAATGGAGTGTCCCTCTCTTCTGCAATCCTGACCTTGCAAATGTCACTTTTACTGCCATATACAATGTATATTACAATATGTGCTCTACTGATGTTCTGGCCTTTAGGGCTATGTCTACATCAATAATCTACGCTCTGTAGACAAAGCTACCCTACTGAAAAGAGAGCATAGTTTAATTGTGTGGATTCAAGCCAGGTATAGGGAATGGGATGTGTCCCATTTTGCTTACTAGTGTAGACATAACTTGTGTTTGTTCCCTGAAAGTGGGTACACAAATTACTTTCTGTGTGACTTTAATTTGGTGGTAGGTGTAGTCCCCTACATTGTGGTGCAAGTATTTTCCTATGTTGTACCTTGTTGAAGTTATACAAGACGGTGACTTTCTTAATGTAAGTGGTCTCAGAATATAATATTCCTTTCTGGACTTACTCCCTACAGACCTTTCCCAGAACAGCAAGTGACAAAAGTATCCCAGACAATGTTTTGATCTGGAAAGTTAAAATAAGCCTTCAAGGAGTCCCATAGCAAGTTTGCTGTTTTATATGAAAGGCAAGTGGAAATTGCTGCACGGCTGTAGGAAGTCTTGAGATAACACACTTATGGAAAGAACATATATGACTGTAGCAGGTGGGTCAGAAATGTTCCCTTTATTAATTCTGGAAATAGAAGTAATCCCTCCAGAGGTAGAAATGTGGTTTAGAAATAATAGCACAAATTTCAGCTGGTTTCTTTTTTGTAGTCGGTCAGACCATGTGATAAGTACTCATTTCTCTATATGTTGGTGTTTTTGATGGTTTTATGCCAAGACCTTATTTCTGTAGCAGTGTACCTCCTTGGCTCAGTGGAACCATTGTGGATTAACTTTACATATTAAGAAATGACTAATAATCTAACAGAGTGTTCTCCCTTCAGTACATGAGAAAAGATGTTCTATAATGCAAAAATCTATTGTTGCCTTTGCTGTTTTGCTACAGGATCAGTCACACTATTACCTTCTCTATAATTATTAATGCCCTTAAAATGGATTGTATCCTCCTTGCCATCTTCCATTCAGAATTTAATAGAAACTTTAATGAAATTTTCATAGTAAACCAACTTGCCAGAAGGCTGAAAAAGCCAAAAATAAAACTGGGGATGGAAGTCATCTAAATGTCCTTTTCTGTTTCATTTATGATGATAACACTTCAGGCTGGAAAATGTGCTAGAAGCTGATTACCAAAGATGGGGGAGGGAGGATGAGGGAGGGGAAGATAACAGAACACAACCTAAAGTGTTGAGAAACTACTGCCTCTTTTCCGAGTCTGAGAAATTTCCATTCAGCAGCTTGACAGTTATAAATGTGCTGCCTTAAATGCTTTCAGAATGGCTTATATGGAACTTTTTTATTGACTACTAGTATGATTTTCATAATCCTTTGAATCCATGGTTGTCTTACATTGCTGCTAGAGAATCTTCTGAGGCTGAATTGCTAACTAGTAAAATCTAGTAGGACACCAAAGCAACCTAAAAAAACCCATCATGCTCCACATGTCAGACACAAGTACTCTGATTGCTTAAGACATTTTAATTTCCTTGAATTACTAATAAAAATGATGTATCTGTTTGTTTTCTTTCTTCTGTCTCTCTCTCTCTGTCTTTCTCTATATATGTCTTCTCTTTTTTCTCTTTCTATGCATTTGTCCTTCTCTCTCTATATATATATATATAAAAATTTGGCATATGGTAACTGTAGTGAGTTTTCATATGTCAAAAATGTCAATGAATATTTGAGGAAAAATTTATTTTTTCTTATAGTAGACTTTTATTTGTTTTGAAAATAGAATTTTTAAGAGACTGGGAAATGCACAGCAATAAGCACTAAATTTACCCACCCAGCTTACTCACAAATTGCTCTGCTCTGCAGAAGCGCCAAAATTTGGTTGGTTTGCTTGGAGCAATGTGGCACAGTTCATCTCTTTGTTGTCTGGGCCTTTCCAGAATACCTTGAGCTGTTAAGGTCCACTGTGCTCAGTGGGAGTTGAGGTCATGAACTTAAGTATTGGGGCTCTGGTTGCATTTGCGTGTGTGACTGGTCAGCAGGTATGTGGAAGATGAACTTCAGGCTGACGATTGTTCTACCTGTGTTGCCTGTGTAGACTAGCTAGTGAAAATGGTGTGGTAAGGAAGACTAATACACTTTCTTTTGCTGGCTCTTGAGGGAACTGGTAATGGGGAATATGCCTGTGAACGGTCCATCTCAGACCAGAATTCTGAGATTTTGAAAAGTCCATGTTTTCCTTGATGTTGGCCACCACTGTGATTCAGCAGCATATAGAAATACCTTATCTTCAAATTCAAGCTTCAAGGGGTAGAGAAAGTAAACTTCTGCCTTATACAGAAGTGTGACAACATCTTGAGGATAACTAGTGTGTAAGGTCAGGAAGGAAGACAAAGCAGGTGAAGAAGTTGTGAGCTAGCGGTGAAATTACTGTTCTGGAGCAGTACGGAGGTACAATCGATTAGTCTGTCATATAGCTATACTTTCAGAACCATTTGAGTAACTCAAACCTCACTGAGCAACCTTGTACTGGTACCTCTATTGCTTTAGGGCACCTGCAAGATCAAAATGCAGAGACCAAATGACATGACCTGTTCCTGTTCTATTATTTTTTCTGTGATATCTGTTCTAGGGATTAAGTGTGAAAGTAAACTGACAGTAAACATAGCACGTATATCTTTGAGACAGTGTTAGAATACTATATGTGAGTAAGCAACTTGACTAGTAAACATAATTTATTAGTTTTCAAAATGGTCTTTAAAAAGGACTTGAATATTTTGCTACATAGAATCTTAACAGTATTGAACATTTTACTTATTGCTAATGCTGTGTTTTAAAAAAAAAACAGAAACCAAGAAACATTTGAACAGACAGATCTCCCTATAGTCAAGCTATCGTACAGACTGTCTCCTAGATATAAGCTTCACTGGAACCTATTTATAATGGAAGACAGCAAAGAGTTACTGTCCTTGCACAATAGTGTGATTTAGAAAATGAGATTCTAAGTGCTGTTGGTCAGTTAGTAGTGGCAAGAGCACAGTAGAATTATTTTAGGACCGAGTGGTGGGAAGGGGCTAAACTTGCTAATTGTTCTGAACAAATAGTTTGGACAGTATCTTGTCAGCCAACTGTGGGTGGGAATGGTAAGTGGATCTTCATCTAAATGAACTATGAAATGGAAATTCTAAAAGTCTAACATACCATGTTGTTTCAGAAGTATATAAAATATACAGCATATGGGTGCAGGCATGACTACAGATAGACAGAATCACAGCTGATCCAAAAGATGGAGCTACATATCACTTTAAAAAGTGCATTTCTATTGTGAAACAGAAAACCTCTTACAGTTCTATACAAAATTGGTACAGCTGCAGACTCGACTAACTTACTGTAATAGTCTTTTATTGCCTGGAGGGAAAAATTGCAATAAGAATCTTGCTTTCAGAAAAATTGTCCTCTTCAGAGTAAAAATCTCTAAGTGCAAATGAAGACAGGAAAGGAAGGAGGTGTGATATAACCTGACTTGGGAAGAAAAAAAAAATAGCTAGAAGAGGTACATTGCACCATGAACCTTTCAAAGTGAGGTTGGTTGGGAGAAGATAATTTAATATAGCAGTGGAGAGAGAAGATTTGTGAGGTCAAATGCTCAGCCAGGATTTATTCCTGTACTGTGAGTCAGCTGGTAAAACAGGGCTACAATGAAAAATCCTGACTCCTATCTCTTCCTTCTTTTTTGACTTTTAAGACTACTCAAGTGCATAAGTGATCGCAGAAGCAGGCCCACTTTTTTTTACTCAACAAGGCTTATTAATAAGGAATACTTTCAGGATGAAACATTCTGGTTTGAACCTCACTTGGCAGTTTTATTTTTGAGTGTGCCAGAAAAGCACTTGGCAAATGGAGGAGAACGGGCTAGAACTTCTCTATTACAACAGTGCCTGAGGAGAGGTCACTTTTTTTAATGCTCTTTGCCAAAAGAGTTGCAGAGGAATGTTCCTAGACTGAGCCTAGGCATAAGGACTATGGCCACTGTATGTTTGCTCATGCATGTTCTGCTGTCTGGCAATAGGGTTATCCACTTTAATCCTCTTCCCCCCCAAGATTATTTTTATTCTTGGCAGTAGTAATCTGTACAGATGTGCAAGAGAAAACTGGTGCTCTGATAGTCAAAATAGTGGGTACAGAGAAGTACAGACCATTAGGACAAGCTCTGCATGAACTGGAGTAGTTGTTCTTCTGTTTCACTCTGAATCCTTGTACTTCAGACTTTGCCAATATGTTGAAAAAGTTACTGCAGCCTCTAAAACTCATTAAATGATTGATTTCTAGTAGCAGAGTAGACTGGGGTGTGGGAGGGTGATATTATATCTGATGTAATGTGGCTCAAGACATCTGAAATAATAAAAAACAATTACATATTTTGGTTTCTTGACTGAAAGAGAAAATATTTCATTCTGCATAAAAGAAGTAGGTAAAAGTGCAGACAAATTAATGTCATGGTCTTGCTTCCAGAAAATTCATAAAATCAAAGTCTGTTTTCTTTTAAAATAAGTATATACAATAAAAACCCTTGCCAGAAAAACCCTGAACCAAATGAAACTATGTCTTGGGGAGGCAGAATGAATAAAACTCAAGGAGAAATAAAGCTTTTGTGACTATCATTCAAGTGGGTATCACTACGAGTCCAGTGGTCAGAATTGCTTTGAATATATTGAGACATATTCAACATGTCCTCCAGTTCCTGTTACAGAAGGCTTAGTGTGGTATTCCTCTGTCAAAGCCACATTTACACTATTTATTTCTGTAGCTGTGAATTATTTCAGCAGTGCTGAGCCCAACAGATAAGTAGGTTGGTCCAAGGAGTACAAGTTGTGTTATGCATAATGGCAACTACAGTGGGTGCCCTTGCATTAACCCAACTGCACAGGACATGAAATATTACCGACCCTTGAAATCACATATTTGTATTTTTATTTTTTAAATTTATTAAACAGTAGTTGTCTTGTGGAAGTACTTTACTTGTGAACGCTTAAAGGCAATTAACACATGATAAAGATTATCCTGCTGTCACTTGCAGAGTGCAGTGACTGCTTCAAACCCTTTCCAATAACACAACTCAAACTACGTGGGTGCTGTGTTCTGGTCTTGTTTCTCTGCAACACATACAATTGAAAATAGCAAAGCTGACATTTAATATACTCTTTTTCATATCTGTTTAGTAAGCAACTTTGAAATTGCTCTTCAGATGCTATTCAGAGAATATTAAGACTAAATTAAGCAACATGAGGCAGAAGATCTGTGACTTTGGCTTCCTGCAAAGTCAGCCTCTAACATCAAAATTGCTTTTCTGAGTCTTTCTATAAGGTGCACAGTTGGTCCTCACTCCAAGAGGGAGTGAGGAGCAGGGCCTTATCAGACATTTGCTTTCATCTATTTGGCACTTCATTCTGTGAGACTATATATACAGAAAGTGGATTGGTGTTTAAGCTCCCTATGGACTGCAAAATATTGCTCTTTCTGCTATTGTCAAGGACTTCAATAAGGAAAAACTGCCAGTCTTTCTTTAGAACGATTCCTTGGAAAATAGTGTTTGAAGAGTGTGAAAGGATGACGTTTTAATTTGAGGAAATGCTTCACTTCCACTCATCTATCTAATCAATTGACTCTGCTGTCATTAGCATTGCAGTGTGTGGCAGGGAGGAGGGAATCTTGAATTTCGCATTGAGGTTATATTCTTTATAGTCTTGTACCTAAGAATTTTCCTGCTTTGAAGGAGCATTCCAGCATGAATACTATGGAAGATGTGAAATGGGGCAGCACCACATGGGCTACATCCCAGGGTTGGCACTCATGGGTAGTGTGACCCGTCCAGGAGAGCACACCATATCTCTAGGCTTCCTGCAGATAAGGGACTTTTTTTTCTTGCTTGTTATGAGACAGTCCTTTAGCTTGTATTGTCACAACAGGACCAGGTCAGCTCAGCTTTTGAAGCCTGAGTGATCTCAGCTGAAAAAACATCTGGGCTTTCTGGCCAGAGTTTTGAGAGTCAAACCACAAATTTCTGTGTACTGGAGAAGGCTGCAGCACAGCATGTATTTGGGTTTATGCTTCTAACAAGGGCTTCAGAACTTCAGGCTGCTTTGTGCGTACTTGAAAGCACTTGGAATGGAATTTATTTCTTGGTAATCTAGAACTGATGTATGAATTGCAATGGCAATTACATTGGTTTAGCTCATGGTTTGGCAGTGTTGGTCCAAGCTTCAGCAACATCACGTGGCTGCAGAAAGGTGGTTTAGAGCAACACTGGGTTTAATTCTGCTCTGCTGTGCCAAGTGTGGGCTGTGTACCTGATCCTTGAATGCTTTATGAGAAACCAAGAAAAGCGTTTGGAGGGCTGGTGGCAGTTCTCACTTACTGAGATTACCCCTTCTGGCCAGGATTTTTGGAAATGCTCAAGGTAGTCCAAGACAAACGAGAGGCATCAGTTTAACAAGTTAAACTGTCTGTGCTACAGAAGACTTATGTAGGATCTGCCCCAAAGTATGCCTGTAATCTGGCACCACGATGGATCAGCTCTTACTGCAAACTACCCTGCCTCCATGTGTTCATACTTTGAAATTATATAGAGTGTATGAGCTGCAGTATGCCAGAGCTTTTGGAAACAGTATCTTCTCAAGGAAAGCGGGCCTATTATTTAAGTAACAGTTCTAACAATTACTCTGTAAAGATGCTTGGGGCTGGTTTAGTGTTATATATTTAGTATTATGATCTATCTCATCTACAGTGTTAGGGCGAGCAGAAATGCTTTCTGAAACCTTAACTTCCTCAGCCTACAGTTTAGGCACACCTTTTGGGAAAGGTAGGCATATGCCACACGCTTTAATGACTTTTAAGTTGAGAGTATGGTACTGTTACCAAGAAAAAGATGGCCTGAAATGAGATTGTGTGACTTGTGGTATCCCATAATGTCATCCTGAATTTGCGCTGCACTTATTTTATCCTGACATTTTAAAATTTATATCTCATTGAATCTGTATTGGCATATAAGAAACTTTCATTTGAGGTAATTTGAGGAGTCCTTCTTTAAAGGAAACAATAAGTTTGGGATTGTATCCCTACTCAAAATGCAGGTGGATGTCTCTGAATCATTGAAATGGGAGAAAAAACCCTGCAAATAACCCCAAGAGCAATATCTAAGATGCTTGGAAGATTAAAGAAAGGGCTTTTCAGTCAGATTTGACTAAAGGATGCATGAAAATGCAAGCAGGGCAGGTATTTCAGATGTTTTTCTGAGCTCAGAAAGTGAGACTCTGTTCATACCAATAAAGAGGATTGCACCAAATATACTCAATTTCATTGAAGTTTCTCTCTCATCTGAAATAACCTTCTAAGCCCATTTTTTTTAATTTCCTCAGATCAGAAAGGATAATAGAATGCTTCTGAAAGCATATTGTGTAATTATAAAAGCAGCCATAGAAGAGCTGTTCTACATGTTACTACTTATTTTCTGTGCATGAATGACAGACAAAACCAGAACAAACAAAAAGTTTACATGAAGAGAAAGATGATTGAAAACTGGAGTCTGATACTGCTTTTACAAATGATAAGTTATTTGTGAATTAGTACAGTTGGAGAATTTTAAGATTCTATGTGGATAATGTAAATGTGGGAGAAAAATCTTGGAAGCAGAATTATTATGTCATTTCCTCCCCAGTTCTATTATTGCAAGAATAAAATAGTTTAATGCTATAATTTTTTTTTTTCTTCAGAATTTTCCTTTAACTGACTACCTCAAGGATGACAATTTTTTTTTTTTTTTTATCAGTACATCTGATAGATTTAGGACAGTTGTCCTAAAAATATAATAGTGATAAGTGGTTAAAAAGAGCACCAAGTGAAAAAATGTACTACTCATACATTTTTCCAAAGGAGAACAAATCTAAATGAATACTAATGATGCAGGGAAATACATTAACAATAATGGGTAAATAAAGGTACTGTTCGAGATATCTAAGAGAAATGGCAGTAAGATGTAGGCTTTCTTAATGAAAGACAGACTTTGTCTAGTCATGGTTTAATACATAATTCAAGAATCTGGTACACGGTTAGATTAATGTTACCTTTGTGGGACCCCTAGAAGTTAATTATTTTAAGCCAATGTTGATAAAACCAGCTTTAACTTGTAAGAGCAGTTCTGCTACACCAAAGAAATCGGATAACTTATTTCTTGTTAAATTATTGTGAGCAACACAAAGATCCATTAGTTTCCACAGCTGGTCCACACTTACAGTGTTGCCATCTAGTGGAGTTGCCAAGACCTGTTGACAAAACATTAATCTGTGAAACTAACTGTCCTGGTTTCAGCTGGGAAAGAGTTAATTTTCTTTCTAGTGACTGCTGTGAAAAAAAATGTCAATAATGCATAGTGTTTTAGTTGTTGTGAAGTGATGTCTATGCTTTTCAAGGACTCTTTTTCAGTTTCTCCATAGAAGTTGAGGAGCATAGACAGAACAATGGAATGACCAATGGAATATTCTGTACCATAGACATCATGCTCAATATATAAATGGGGGTTGGCCCGGGGAGGGGGCATCTTCTCTCTCTGCTCAGGATGGTGCCAATTTACCAGGTGGTGAGAGTGACTTGTATCATTATATCATTGTTATTGTTATTTTCCTTTTCTGTTATTCTTTCTATCAAACTGTCTTTATTTGAACCCATGAGTTTTTTTTTACCTTTCCCTTCCTTTTCTCCCTCTTCTCCCTGCCCTTCTGGGGAAAGGGGGAGAACTGTGCTTGTGGCTCTCTGGTTCTAGCTATCTGCTGGCACTCAACTGCGACACTAACTAATAAGGTGACTGAGGTAAAGACTATATCAAACTTTAAAAAAACTTCAGATGTAAGGAAGGTAACATCTACAGATAAAACAGCTAAAAACAGATACTGATCTTTTCAGCTGCATTAAGCTTGTGTTTTGTCACTTAAGGACATTATGAGATGTACCAACACTTTGCTGCTTAATTCATGATTGGTAATTATAATCTTCCTATCAGCAAAGCCTGGCACCAGACAAGGTCCCTGTCTGTACCAGTTTTCTTGATTCCATCTTCACCTAATATTGGAATACTTTAGCTAAGGTGACACCTAGTAGAAGTAGCCCAACTTTTGCTGGTGCTCGCTGTCTCCACAGCCTTTGGGGGGATTGTTCTGGGGTATGGTAGGCTGCAGAAATGCCAAACCTGATGCTATTTGTACAAAATGTGGTTGAATCAACTCTGTTACTCTGAATTTGGCTAGGGTAAAGCTATGTTTGACACTTTTGTAACATAAATTGAGTAATCTTCCAGAAGGTTTCCACTTAGAAGTCTGATTCCGGTACAGTTTTATTTATTGAAAAGATTATTTCTTTGATATTCTTATCAATTCTTTAACAAACATCTTAAGACACAGGGGTCACCCTAGTTTCTTTTAGCAGGGATAATATGAAAAGGCATGGTTTTACCTAGCTGTAGTGAAGTCCTTGTTGACCTTTCAGTAGCCATTGCAACCTGCTTTTCTTCTTCTCAAACAAGAAAGAAGAAAAGGCCTGCCTCTGCATACAAACCTTAACTCATATGCCTGCCTCTATTACATCCAGATTAGATTAATGTAACACACATGCTGTGCTCTGGACTAAACTTTTTAAATCAACCTCAAGTTGATGAAAAATGATTGTGATACCTGTGGTGCCTGGGACTTTCCTGGATGCGGTTCAAGATGCTGGGTTTCACCCACAGGTCCATAAACAGCCCTGGAACTTTTTCAGTTGGCAAAAGGATTTGGTTTCTTTTACCCTCAAAATGAAAAAGTAGAGGCTCATTAACTGGAACAACTTTTGTTTACTAGTGAGGCGTGCTGTTAGCCTCCCCTCCCCTATTTTTTTCTTTTTTTTTGTGGGAGTAGTCCTTTTTTAGGGGAGCAAGACGAAATAGTAGGGAGAAAGGGAAGATTATATGTGATGAATTATTGCTATTTACTTCCTGGATTTGTTGCCTGCTCTTAGCTTTTTAAGCTGTAGTTTATATGTACAGATCTGCTCTAAAGAGTAGATTAGTTCCAGTCTCTACCCCCTTCCATGTCTCTTCTGTTGCAGCTCGGTGTAGTGATTTGAAATAAAATTACATACCTGGAAACCAACAGTCTACAAATACAGTAAAGAAGCTCTATCCCTTTTTTTTTCTTTTCTGTCTTAAGTGGTTGTTTTTAGATCTTGGGCATGTCTTAAATCCTTCAGTAGGATTATAAATTAAAGCAGAGAAATCTATAACTTTGTAGGATTGTGGATGGGATAGAAAGGAAATCCTTAAACAAACCTCAGCAGCAGTGGAGGATCTTGTCAGTGTGTTTAATCTAGCTGGGGGAAGTCTGGTGTTCTAAACAGATTTTCTATGGAAGCCAGTGATTGTATTGCTCTGAATAAGTTACCAGCTGCAGGTTAACTAGTGCATGTGAAGATTTGATTGTTTTACAAGCATTTTTCAGATGAACAGGGGTGTTGCGTTGTGGTGCATGAGTGGCACTTGCTCTGTAGATGGATGCTCCATCCTCCTCCTGAGCTGTTTCACCAGCAGTCATTTTCCTTGTTTTGTCACTCATGCAGTCTTTCATGTGGAAGAAAAGCACAGTGAATTTAGTGGTTCTAGCAAAATCATTTGACAGAAGCTGATTAATTATTTAACATAGAGTTGTTGTCTTGAGCATCATGTGGTTGATGAATTAATTTAGTAGAAATATATTAGCAAAAATGGACCACCTGCTTTTGCAGAGGCTGCAGAAGCTATTGTTGAATGATGAAAACAGTGGGTAGGGATTGAGGGGAAAGGAGAACAAACTACTGGTGCTGCAAAATATCTTCCTTCCTCCATTTTTCCCCAAAAGATAGAGGTGAGAGGAGACTGCATGTAGAAATCCAAGTTTTGGTCTTAAGTAAAATTATCTGAAATAGCTAAATATGCAATATTTGGATTTTCTTAATGTGCTTCGTGATCTATACTAAAAATGCACAATGGTCCCACAGAAAGAAATTAAGTATATTCCTGTCGATTATGATATTTCTTTCCTGTAAGTATTTCCATGTACTCCGTCCTTATATGTTGCTTTTCCAGGATGCTTTTCTTGGGTGTGCATGATAAATGCTTGTTTTAATATTTTTGTTGCAATTAATGCTCTGGAACTTCAGGGACACTTCAGCTAAGGTGAGTGCCCAAACTTTTTCTGCTGCAGATTTTTCTTGAAGCCTCTGCCAGTCTGTTGAGCACTTCAATCACAAGTTCTGACCAAGAGAACATTTTATTTTGCAGAGCAGATAGTAGAGCAGACACTTCATCACTCCTGTGTTCAGGTCTGTTCAGGGCTTAAATCTTACCAGTTTTAAGCTTGTGTTCAGGAAGCTTGCTCGTCCAATGCTTTTCTTGCAGCTTTTGCAGGGTAAGCGACTCTCTAGCCACTCATTCAGCATTACACCCTGAAGAATCCATCACACTTGGGGCAACCCTGGGTTATACTTGCAGAAAATTAAGGATTTGTAATAGCTGAATATTAAATAAATACTCTTTCATATAGATTCTCTTTTCCCTCTGTGCAAAACATTTACCCTGTTCAACTGTTGTTTGCATCTCATGGTTTTTTTCAGTTACTTTGCTCTTAAAATTGTACAGCTTCCTTGGACTCATTTGGTATTTTAAAATAATGAAACAATTTGCCTGTGTATATGATTTTTCTTTTTATTCTCCCTCAGAAATTATACTGAGGATTGTGACCTTCATATAAGCCTTGCTTGCTCCCTGTACATCTTTCCCAGAAGTGCCTGCTGTTGCTCTGGCCTTGCAGTGGATGCCAGATAGTTGTATAGTTCTAAAGGCTGTACCCTTTATAACTGCAGCACTGGTCTAATCCATATTTAACAGGAATTTAACGTGTTCTGCAGAGGTTGACAGGACTCATCTCATATATTGTCATTATCTTGAGATGGTAACCTTGAGGGACGAGGAGAAGCTTAATAAGACTTTATTTGCTTCTGATTCTTGCAATGAAAATGTTAGCTCTTCCTTGGAGTTGTGAGATCCCCTGCTTAATGGAGCAGGCCCTTGTAGTGTGTGACGGTCTCTAGAAGTATTTCAGTCATATTGTCCCATTCCAAGAGGCTTGGTACAGAGAATGATTTAAACCTAAGGAGAAGTTTGAGGCAAATCAGCAAACCTGTCCTCCTTAAATCAGTTAAAGGGCAGCGGAAAGAGGGGGGAGGAAGGTGCTCCTATATGGGCAGCTGCTTTCCTCTTCCCTACCCCATCCAAAGTCTCTAACTCTTCTTTCGCATCTTAAATATTGTAATGAGGAAACATAAATTGTTTGTTATGAGGGTTTGTGTGGAAACATGAGTGTTCATTTAGCTTTGCAAAATATACTCAGTCAAAATATTCCTATGTATTCTCTATTTTTAAAGAGAGATTTTGGGCAGGACACCAAAACCAATGAACATTTACTTTTAATGCAGTCTAGCAGCAGATGGTCTGAAACAGTCCATAGACTAACCATCTTTTTTTTGAAGTACAAAAAGATAGTAACCAGCAGAAGTGAAGATAATGAGGTGAGCAATTTGTTTTATGACAAGCTGGCAAAGAAATTTGGTTTCAAATAGCCTGCCAACATATGAGACAAAGGTTAAAGTATTTAGGGATATAATGCTATTTGGGGTTTAGTGGTGTTCAAAGTGTCATTGTTTTGTACCAGAAAATAATTAGAACTGAGTGGTTTTAGGCTAAAGTTGGTAGGCAAGGGTCATAGGAACAGTTGCAATAAAAGTGCTGAGGTCAGTGAGTTGGTTTGGGTTTGGATGCTGGTTCATTACATGGTTGTTTTTCCATTGTTTTCTATGCCTGGCACAGTGAAACTTTCAGATGATTTTCACATATTTTGAATATTCTAGGAAAAGATGAATTTTTTTTCTAAGAATTACTCCATTTCCCATTACAAAACCATATGTGTGAAACTTAAACTGCATGAAAATATAGGCACTTACTGAATTTTCATATTTTATTGCATAGTGCACATGAAAACAGGAAGAAATAAGTTGAATGTCATGCTGCCTTTTGTTTATGGTGCTCCTGTTGTCAGAAAATGACTGTTGTTGATTGTCAATATCATGACAAAGGTGCTGTTGCCACTTATGCCATGCTTTTACTTCACAGTACATTGGAGTAACTGGATTAATATAGAAGGGGACTTTAAGGACTTGTCTACGAGGGAGTTGCAGGGTGCATAATCATAGAATCCTTGAATAGAATCCTGGAATAGTTTAGGTTGGAAGGGACCTTTCCTTTATACAAGTCAAGATCACTAGATGTCTTGAATATCATCTACATGCTCCTTTTCAGTGCCTAGCGTAAGCGGGCTTATGTTCCTCGCATGGATAACTGCTATAAAGCTCATCACTGCCAGTAAGAACTGGTACAAAAACATGTATAGCACAGCCTTCCACCCTTCACAAGCCTGTATGCGGCTGTAAACTTTTTTGGAAATCCTCTGCTGCTTTTCTTAATTGTCCTTTTCTGAAACTGCACTTTGGTTCTGGTTTCCCATTTTTTGCGTCAGTGTCGAAGCTCGCCTGTCCTGGTAATACTGCATGGCTGTCGTTCTCTGGAGCAGATGGAGGCCTACTCTGCCCAGCTTACAGGACTGTCCTCCTGCTTGCACACATGGCAGGGGGTTCTTTGTAGGCCTCCAGGACTGGGCCATAACCCTTGGGCATGTTCCACCGTGTTTGTTCTCCTTCCCCATCACTGATCTTTTTGGCACCCCCGACTTTGAACTTCTCTCTCAACCCACCTTCCCCTGACATCTTAGCGACTGTTACTCAGCCTTGGAAAGTTGGTGTGGAGGTGTTTGTGATTTACATTTTTATGTGTAATATTTACACTTTTATGAATAAAAATTACTCCGATTAAATAATGTTTTACACACTTTGTATCTGTGCTTTTAGAAATGTAATTTATATTTTCATATCTGTGCACATATGCACAGGTGACACTATATGTACTTATTTAGCATAAGTAGATTTACATGTATGTACTTCTGTGTATTTTTTATTCTTATAAGCACTTCCTGGTCCAAAAGACAGTATGTTTCGAGTTCACATGGGTATGATTTTTAAAGAATAGCAACCAATTGTGGAGCAGCATGAAAACACATGGTGTGGAGGTGTACGATTTCCCTTGGAAGTTAGGGCTGGGACACCAGTCACCTCCTGGCTTGGGAGGCAGTCTCCCTGTGCTGGTTATGGCTCGGAAGCCATGTGTGCTCCACCACTTACCCTTTAGTGAAAAGACTACCCTGAGGATGCGTGGGGCACATATGGTGTAGACCTTACATGTGCCCCCCCCCGCCCCAGAAAAAGCTGTTGTGTTTTCCTCTTGAATTTAAATAAATTATAATTAAAAATACTGGGTATTTTATACTGGAAGTAGAAGCTTCCAGTTTTATGTACATCTGTATACTACAGCTCTTGACCTTTTAGTACAAGTTTCACGTTGCTCAGCATGTGATGTTCTGTCATGCAAAAATGTCACTGAGCTATTGACCAGGCTCAGGTCTCGCTACAATAGCCAGTTGCTTAATATCTTAAAGTGTCAGGTAAAAGTCACAAAAAATTAAGTTTACCCATATATGTAATGAAAGAAGGAAGGCTTCTTTTTGACTATTCTGCTATTGTGACTCCATCTTTGTTAAAATCTTGAAACATTCACTTGTGGAGAGATGTGGGAAGGCATTAGCTGACAAGTTCCTGATTTATCTAGGAGTAGAAATACCCCAAGTTCACTAAGAGCCTACAGAGACGTGGGCAGCTCAAGAATGCGGGATTTTTCACCCACCACTACCCTTAACTGATACTGTACCAAGTGCTTTTTGTAAACCTCTGGAAGAACTGGACAGTGATACCAGTTATCTTTCCAGTGCTTGCCTCTTGCTCCAAGGCCAATGTTATTACTGGTCACAGACTCTTTCATGTCATGGCAACTGCTGTTTCCAGCTTTTAACATCACTCCTCATGCTTGCTAAAGTTAGCTCTATCATCTTTATCATTCTTTTATCAGATGACCTTAAACAAATCACCTCCCTGCCACTGATGTGTCCTGGAAATAAGAGTCCAGCTCCTCGATTTTTCAGGTAGAAGCAAGATATGTAAGGAGGAAAATAAAAATTTAAGTTGTAGGTGGTACTGTACAGCCATGTTTGCCATCAGTTGAAGCAGTAGTGTGATGGACTGTTAAGTCAGGCTTCCTCTTCAATTTGGTTTCTCGTGAGATTTCTGCTGTGCCTGCATTGTCTCAACCAAATGACTGCGACTAGCTTCTGGGTCTTTGGGGAGTTGTTAGCAATGCACATAGTATCATTGTCATTTAAGTTTTTCCATCCCTCTCTGCTCCTTTTATTGTTTGGTTTTTTTTTTTTTTAGCCTTCTACAGCTGCAAAAATTAATGAGAATGAGATCGGTTTGTAGGTTTGCCTATAAGCCATTTTCTGTCATACTTTTCTTTGTGTCCTGCCCTTTTCCAAGGGTACATCCACCATAACTTTATAATCAGTGTTTATATACATAACAGAAGTTGAATCCTTCTTGTACTTAAAGGTGTTTTGTGCCAGTAAGTTGGCTTTCTGATAACTTATAGGCTTAAACTATACAAATGACAATGGTGAGGGATGAAGTCATGGAAATGGTGTCTTCTGAAGTAGACAGAGGAAAATAACTGAAAATATGGTACTTTGGGCTTTTCGTCTGTATTTTATAATTGAAGAAATTTTATTCTCTGAAGAAGGAGGAGTTACCTTGCACAGGGGGTGTGGTGATCCTACAAGAGGAAAGCCATACTAGATTTTATAAACATATATGAAGATGTTTACCTAAGTGAATGTCACAATAGGAAAATAATAGATTTAATAAACTATTAAAATAGTTTTTGTGACTTTTTTCTATTGTAGGTGCCCTAGACTAAATTTTCTGGATAAGTTAAGTGCTTTCTTCAAAAGCATTTTATCTGTGTAGAGCTAAATCTTGAAAAAATAATATATGAATCAATGAATTATGCTTGGTCTTATTGTAACTTAATCATGCAAAATCTTGTCTAACATATTTTAAAGAACATCGTTGGGGTTTTTTTTGGTGGTTTATAAAGATATATATTTAAATAACAATGCTTAAGATTTTGCAGTCCAGTGGAGTAACTCTCTTATATTCTTCACATATGAAGAAAGTGCTGAGTGGAATAATCCAATTATTCTTCCAGAAAAACACCATGTGATTTCCTTCTGAGAAGCTGGGTGAATCTTGTGATTTTTAGGTCCAGATTAATAAACTCCTTCTGACTGCAGGAGTCAAACTAGCTTGTTATCTGTTGAGTAAACCGACTAATGTTTATCTCTGCTTGATACAGCTCACTAGGATGCACAGTAAATGTAGTTTTGTGACTTTTTTTTCTTTTTAGCAAAGGGGGTTAACTTGTAATCCCATGTGTGAGTTTCAGCTCAATAATGAGACTGGAGGGAAATTAATGAGAGGGGGAGAATTTTATCCTAGATATTTTTACATATCTGAAGTACAAGCTCTCCAAATTGGGGGATGCGTATGAGGTGGAGGTCCCTCAGTGATAATTAGGAATCTTTCCCTAAATTAAGAATGTTTCTAGGCTTAGTGATATGTCTGCCAGCTACCTCATTTTACAGTATTTTTATCTACAGTGTTTTCTGTGTACATTATATAAAACTATATTCTTTATGTCCCAGAAGCACAATGCTGGTTAGAGACCATTTTTTTATGCACTTAAAATTCTGAGATATCATTTATGACAGCTGATAGATAAATGATGTTAGTCTGAAAACAGTCCCTAAACACTCAAAAGTAATCTGGAAAGTCAGCAACAATTTTAAAATAATAATAATAAATTGCTATGTACAGAATACCACACAGCATTGCTGCACGATATGAACTCAGTTACTAAATGGATACTCGTACGTCTCTTTCTTGAAATGGTGACGTTTATGCACATGTCTGACAAAAAAACACTGTACAATCCGTCTTCTAGATCAGAGGACATCAACCTTTAGATTGGAATTTGTCTGGAATGTTTGGACTCACAGAATGATATGGGGTTGGAAGGGACCTCTGGAGGTCACCTAACTTAGGATGGTACAATCAGCTGCATTTACAATGCTGGGGCTTGAGGGTGATCTTCTCTCAGACTGTCCCCATTATTTTATGATATTGTGAGCCTCTTTCAGCTTAAAAAGCTGTTCTTGTATCTTTTTTTCCGCGTAAGCTTTGTGCTCCTGAGATAATGTATATGAAACTGTAGATATAAGCAAGTCCCCTGTGACTTGAGTTCTAACACTATTATAGGATTAGATTAACTTTGCACAATTCTGATTCTCATTACGAGCCCTGTCAGAAAGCTGGATTCATGTTGTGCCATTTTCTATCCTCATTACCGTTTTTGTCACAAGAATGAAATTTTTCATCTGTCATACAGGCTGGAAAAGACAGCAGCCTGCAACTGTATTACGATAACCTTTCTAGTGCTGTGCAGTTTGACAGGCTGTGCCTTTCTGCTTTGTTCTATTTAATGGTTTCGCAACCTGTGCGAGGGAGAGAAGGGGTGGATACCCATCTCAAGGTATAACACATGATTAATAGTGTTGCCTGTATTCAGAGAACTGCAACTTTCCAAACGGAGCTGGTTTTGAAAAAAGAATGGCAAATATTAGAAACAGTGCTATTGCTAACTGGGGCCCCTTTTCATGTGCCTGTGCTCCAAGAATTGAGATGAGGCTAAAAATACTAAAGTATCTAGTTCATATCTGCGTTTCCAAAAATTCGTGATTGCTTTGGCTTTCTAGTATTGCATGGCCCAAGTGCTAGAGCTCCTCTGTAAAAGAGATGTGACCAACTGTCAATATTTTACAATATTTAGCCTAAAATTTCCTCCTCCTAATTTCTTCTCATTAGTATAGTTTACACCCTGTGAATTACCCTGTTTTATCAAAATCCTATCGTTTTCTGTTTGTCAGTGGACCAAAAAAAAATATAGCTGGCCTTTAATTATTCCTCACGTGCTCTGTAATGAAAGTTTCAAAAAAGGATTTTTAAATAGATATCCTTCATTTTGATACTTTGTATTTGTAATAGCTCCTCATCTTGTCTATTTAGAGAGAAAATAATTAGTGGTTCTGTGTCTGTATTCTCCCTGTGGTGATATCCTGATCGCCCTACCTGTACGTGGGGTGTGTGGTCATCCTGCTTCTGTAAGGGCTCGCTGGCAGAAGGATACTGCATCCTGAGGGGGATAAATTCTTGCCTGAGCGAGAGAGCTGCTCGAGTGCAGATGCCCAAAGACCTCACTTGTAACTACAGGTGTTAGCACACAGTAGAGCCTTTATAAGAAAAGGGCAGGAATCACGACATCTGCCTCTTGGAAATAGTATTTTTGGGAGAACTGTCTTGTGATGCACCCTCGTAAATAATAATATGTTTCTTGCCCCTTTTTCCCATCACAAATGACTGACTAAACGACACTTTTCTAAACTGCCCACCCCATCCATAATCCACTGTAAGAATGGGCCACATCATACAGGGCATCATGCAAAGGTCACCAGCCTTCATAAGTTTTGTTGTTTATCAAGCTGATTTGTGTAACTCTCTTTTGTCAACACGGTGGGTTCTTGGAAATAAACTCAGTTTTCTTGCATTTAATTGTAACAAGAGTACCTGCTTATTGAATAAATATATCTAACAGCAATTCTACAACCAATGTGAAAATGTGGAAAAATCTTCATCATGCTAAATCCTTTCCTGTAAGAACCTTCACAGAAAGAAAGGAGTTATAAAATGTGTCTCTCACTGCTCTGAAATGTTACAGAAGTGTACCTTTACATGAAGACATCTGGAACATAAAGTTCGACTAAATCGGTGGAGATGCCATCTCAAATGCAATCTATTTCAAAGTGACCTTAAATCAGTGAGCCCTTGAACCTTGCATTCTGGCAAGCAGGGTCCCACTCCAGCTCTTATCCTTTCACAGAGCTATGAAGCTTACCCCAATAGTGATTTTTTTTCCCTTTTCTCTCTCCTTTTTTATTTTTTTAACTTAATGGAATGCCAGCTTCTTTTCTTAGCTACCCTGAAGGCTTGCAGCATCACTTGTTATGTCTTTGTCCTTCCTCTTCCTGCACAGGAAAATCTAGATAATTCACATTTCTTCGATACTTGCCTTAATTCAGGAAATTATATTACAGTAAATGCAGGGATATAATACCAACAAAAGGAACATCAATTAATAGTGAAATTTCACCCCAGCATTAAAACCAGTTAACCTAATGCCACCTATGCTTAAAGAAAGCAAGCCAGACTCTACTGGTCTTGTAATATATATTATATACTCTTTAGTGTGTCCTAGTTAAATCATGAAGTTGAGACAGAGGAGTGTGCTTAAAACGAGTAATTATTCTGGTCCACTTCATTATAACATATAACATCTTCTAAAAGCCCTTATGCTTTGTTTACTTCAAAGATGCTATCTATAAAAACAGGCAGTAAAAGCTGAGTTCATGAAGTCAATGAGGTTATAACAGGAATGGTTTTTGGTCAATTTTCCTTGTAGGTACTCTTGAACCATTAACCTTTTTATTTTTGCTTGACTCTTTAGTAAATTAAAAGGTCTTGCGAAGGGTCCTAATCCCTGCTGTAGAATAGCTAAAATGAGAAAGTAATTGTAATTGTATGCTTAAAATTAGAGAATATATAGATGTGTAGCAGGCTGGGGGATGGGGGAAAGCAGAGAAAACAATGGTTAGTAACAGCTTGTACTTGTGACTTAAGATGCTTGGAGAAAAAAAAAATAATTACTTTTCTTTTATTTTTTTAGCATCTCTTTCCCTGCAACGAAATAAAAGCTAATTGCAGTATAGAGCCTTAATTTGTATCTGACATGTTTTGTGTAGTATCTTGGACATATTAAGACTTTAAGATTCTTTTCCTTTCTTTTTCCTGAGCTCCTTTGTCAGTCTGTAAAGTGCCCATGGAATATTAGGAGGTGCTTGCAGTTTTATTACCCTGGTAATTTCCCTTTAGGAATGGACATATCTACTTGGAACAGTAACGGAAACAGCATATCAAACAGAAAGGTAAAATCACGCCAAAGCAGCAGAAATTAGCTAGGTGGCAAAATCAGAGGGAGCTTTGTCTTCTGAGGAAGGCAAGCAGTCCCATTTTAATTTTGTTTACGGTTTGTAGGAGAGATGTGTATTACTAAGAACTCATTATTGATCTGTTAAGGGAAAATGTTGAAGTTCCTATTGTGTACGTAAACTGGCACTTATTTCTCCAGCTTCCTAAAACTGTTTCTCTCCTTTACCCTATGGCAGTTTTCATGATGGAGAGAATCCTTATATAAGAAGAGAAGTAATCTTTGCAGCCTCAGATTTTCTGGGAGGATGAGGTTGGAGTAGGGAGTGTACCGTTTTCCTCTTTTTTTTTTTTTCCTCCTGTGTCTGACTTCTGTTTTGCTGTGAGACTGTGTTATGAAAGTGAGGTAGACTCAGATTTCCCTAGGTTATAAAATAAAATAATAAAAAAAATTAACAAAATAGAAATCAAACCTAATTTCTAATCAGCTCTGACTAGTGTGTCACTGAAGAAATTTCCGCACTCTGTGCTGCTAGCCAGGCATGTTCTTGCAGTCAGCTCCTGTACTTTAGACAATCAGAATTTTGTGAAACTTCCTACTTTGAAATCCATCCATGAAAGTCTGTGGCTTGCTTTGGGAACACTTAGGACCATAATTGTATATTCAAATATATTCTTGGTTAGTGGATATTGTACTTATTTGCAAAACAGTTTTAGAAAAGGATGATGTAGGTCTATGCAGATTGAAAGGTTTTTTTAAGCTGTTGTATTTGGTCCTCAGAAGTAATGTTACTGCAATTAAAAAAAATAATTACTGACCTCTTAAGTTATGCAAAGTTAAAAAGGGAACTGATTTTGCTTACTTGCCTTCCCTAATGACTCATTTAATTGTCATGATTCGTAAATTTTGTTTCTATATTAAACCATTGCTGAGCGCCCATATTACTGTTTTTTGGGTTTTTTTTACTTGATTGAAACTATAGCTACTGTGTTAAGAATTGTGGTTTACCTGTTACACTGCTTAATTCTCAAATCCAAATACCTTTGTCTGATTCAAACTTCATGAAAAATGCTAGAGCAGAGTCAGGGTCTCTGAACATATACCTTCAGACCTTCTGAGATCATCCTGCGTGCTGTTTCACGGGTATAATGAACTCATGGTTACTTAGAGTCAGGGAATACATAATTCTCTTTGATTTGCTAGATATTATAAACTGGTAAAATATCTTCTGGTTTGTAAAATATGCTTAGACTGTACAAGGCTCATGATGATAATGATAAAAGCATTGGGACATGCATTGTCACAATTTGTGACAGTTGTTTTGGACACTACTGCTTAGAGCTCTTCAGTGATTGACATAGTGTTTTCTCTCTTGGATAATTATTTGCCATCAAAGATTTCTGAGTCAGTAAAACTAGGAATATCCATCTAAGCATCTTCTTATTTCTGAAAAATAAGGTTTTTAACAACCTTTTTTAGATTGTGTAGGTTTTGATTTTCTTTTTTCTGCCCTAATGAAGAGCAGAGTTTGAAAAAGTGTGCAATTTAGATTAACAAGGACTTGTGAAAGAAATATTGTTGTAATTCCCATCCATTTAACACACAGAGGATTTGTGCTCATTCCAACCTAGGAGAAACATTGCTTTTGGGAGCAGGCTGCAGTTTTTCTTTTTGGTTTCACTCCATGTTCCCCAAGACATGGGCCATTTATTTTCCCCTTTGAAATGATTCCCCTTTTAGAACAGAATTGGAAAATGTTTAGTTCTTTGATTTTTTGGCCCTTGAAAGTGAAAACGTGATCCTGTGTTGCCAGTGTGTGGAGGACAAAAGCAGCTGTGTGGAGGCACTGAGCCGCATTTAGCCACGTTATAAACTGATGCCAAATCTTGTCATAACTCCACATCTTTCAGAGGAAAGATAGATGGTCTTTGGTTGGCGTAACATGATGGTAGTTTAGATACTACTAGAGAGCAATTGATGAAATTCATCATGTGGAAAAAATATTCCACAGTGTAATACTTCTGATTGTCAGAATACATGAGCCAAGAGGTAATCATCACAGCTAAGAAATAGCCTTCTTCCTCAGAGATGATGGGTTTTGAATTGTATAAAAAAAAATTGTAATTTTTGACAGTTAAAACATTTGCAAAGGTTTTGTCTCACCTTTGCCAAAGGCAGGTTGGTGTGAGGTGCTGAAATGGCTGAGTAGAGAGAGAAAAGGTTACGAGAAGGTAAGAGTATCTGAAGAATAGGGCTAGAAGGAGGGAGCGATTGAAGGTGAAAGCATGTTAGGCATTTGGGGGAGAAGTCTTGGTCCCACTGCTCTTGTGGCAGTCCCTCAGTGTCAGTGGTGTCAGTGTTTTACCCTCGTATTTGAGACATTCATACCTGAACCCTGAAGATGTTCCTTGTGTTATGTTTATGTACGTTGTCCCACTGACATAAGCACTGACTGGGGCTGCAGAAATAAATCCTTTAAGACTTTCAAGACTAGTAAAGACCATTAAGCGTTTATTCCACCTATTTTTCTTCTTGTCTCACTGTTTTGTGACAGCTGTTATCTTGAAACAAATTTCTGACTGAACTGAGTGTTCATGTTGATTCTTTTGCATTGCTGGGGGCTGCAACTGTTAATTAGCTATTTAAAAATGGTATTTGATCATTTCCCAAGAGATTTCTTTGCCGTTGTTTCTTTTGAAGCAGCTACTGAAGATATTGTGGAGTAACCCTTCAAAACATAGCTGGTATATAAACAATTCCGATACCTGTCTGGTAACTATATATATTCAGTATAATAGTTTAATCTTAGTATTGCTACAATGATTACAAAATGAGTTAACCATTCGTTTATATACTGTTTGCTCAACAATTTTAAAGCTCTAATACTCCATTTAAAATGTGATCTGCTGTTTCCACTTGTGATGAGTAAATGCAGGAAAGGAAAAATGTAAAATTATCATGAAAGTGTCAATTTTCAGAGCCCTTAACTGACAATCTGAACCAATTAAAAACAGGAAAAATGTTGTCATAACACCAAATATTTCAGAGGAAAGATGATCTTCATTGGTGTAACCTGATGGTGGTTTAGATACTGCTAGAGAGCAATTGTTAAAATTCTTCACATGGAAAAAGTTCCACAGTGCAATACTTCTGATTGTCAGAGTATATGAGCCAAGAGGTAATAATCACAACTAAGGAATAGCCTTCATCCTCAGAGATCATGGTTTTTCTCAATAGTAAAACATAAATGATCGCTTTGGACAGAGAAAGCAGGTAGTTGGAGGAATTCTGTGCTGCCTCCTGGTCAACAGAGCATGCCAGCTTTAAATTAGATAAATAGTGATGGTTGATTGAGACAGGTTTTTTTTTTAAAGTAGCAATAATCTTTCAAAGCTGTTTTTAGGAGCTGTATTATTTCCAGAAACACACCGTGTATTATAGACTACAAGATAATAGGTCAGGTTTTTTAATTAAGCAATTGCTTGTAATTACAAGAAGTTGATGTGTATTTTGTTTATGTCTTTAGGAAAATACCAAAATCCTTTAACTGACAGGTATCAAAGTCCTTTCTGAACAATTGCCAAACCAAGATCTCTCATCTTTCAGTGTGTCAGTTATGTTTCAAAGATGATGTTGGATCAATAAACATAAGTCATCACCAATTCTAGGTCTTCCTCAAGAAGAATGTCTGGGGCCAGGAATATTATTTTATTTCGGGTTTAAATAAAAACCTTCACTTATGCAAGATAATAAAATAGCTTTTATGAATCCAGACCTATGAAGTTAAGAGTAATAACTTTACTTTTTTTTAACTTCCTTGATATGTGTGACCCCTACACTTCTACAGCAGTTTGTATGCAAATGCTGGAAATTAACTTGAATTAAGAAAATACAATGTTGTACTTGTATGATCACAGAATCACCTAGGTTGGAAAGGACCTTTTAAGATCATCTAGTCCAACCAATGAAAAAAACAGCAACAACAAAAACAACAAAAACCCCACACAAACCACACAGAATACCCAACAATGTGGAATAAGGATTCCTTGTCAGGAACAGGTTGGTCACGTGTCCCTGAGCAAGTGCAGAATGCTCCCTGCTGCTGTATGTGCTTACTGTCAATATTCATCCACGTTGCAATTTCCATTTCAATTCCAAAACTCAAAATTGCTCTGCTCTTGTATAATACTCTCTTGGCACTAAATCATGCCTACCTACTGATGTTTAGTGACCTGAATGAAATTGTTTCGATGTAATTGACTGGCATGCTTTGTGTATAGAAATAAGTCTGCTCAGCAAAGGCTAAATTATGTTTTTAAGTCATAAAAAAAGAGACTTGTCTATTTTAGATTTTGAAAAACAGCATGGGCCCATTGATTTCATCCACAACGAGAGGTAAAATATATCAAAAAAGTACACAACCTTAAAAGCCATTACTCTAGAATTGCACTTTACTGGTTCTCCCCGTTTTCATATTATAAACTATACCTTTTCCTATTGTGATAGACTTCTCTGATCGACACTGTGCTGCTCTTAACTGGGAATACAGCCTTAGGGTTTTTTTTGGAAGTAGGTTAGGTACAGCTGCCAAAAGCAAGTGCAGAATCCAGCAATAGGAACATGCAAGGTGGGCGGGCATGGGTTGTGCGGTAAGTGTTTTAAAAGCCTGTACTGCATAAAAGGCTTACTGTTTAGAAGTGTAACAATATAGTATTTAAAACTTAATTGGGAAAACTTTGTTAGATTAAACTTGCTCTGTGCATGTGTTTTCCTATTCTGCACCTGTATTCTCTGGGCTAATGAATTCCGTATAATCATTACAAAATGTTTTGTTTCCATGAAGGAAAATAACTGTTTGCTTGTGTTTTCTCAGCTTTGGGCGGGTGTGTGTATGATCCCACCAGAGGGAAAAACAGCAGTGTAAAGGGAGATGGTGAAGTTATATATTTTTATCAACTTACTTGGGATCTAGCTAATAGATGGTAAAGGCTGATTCTTTTTTTTTAATTGTTTTGTCTGATAACAAAGAGCAGATATTGGTCCCTTTCCCTCACACACTTTGTTAAAGCTGGGCCTCTGATTGCTGTCATCCCATTGGTGATTTTGGAGGATAAGGATGGAAGGAAGTGATTGCATGAGAGTAGGAGTCAGCCCCAATTCCTAGTTTCATTAGATTTACTTCTGTGAGACAGCTTCTAGCTCTGGTTATAAAAAAAAATAGATTCCCTATAACATGAGTGCTGCTTGCTCTTTGGCTTATTGGACAGGTCTCTTGTCTTATTCAAAGAAGCTTCTAGGTGATCACCAGATGTGTCTAAAATGAAGGGATAAATCACTGTTCTTACTATGATGCATTCACCTGGCATTGAAAGCCATGAAGTTCTGGTAGCTCCCTCATAGAGCTTCTCAGGTTGACTTGTTTGCCCTCTGGAAACAGTTCCACATCTGTTTAAAATCTGCACTTTGATAATTATTCCAGCTCTTGCAGAAAATCACAACGTTCTTGTGATGAACACAGTAGTCATTTTGTTTAGCTCTTTTTGGCTGCCAGTGACTACAAGAAGTCAGTCCCTTATTGCTGTCTCACCTCCAGATTTTTGTCACCTCCAAGGAGCAGCTATAAACTGCTCTTGGACCTGACTGCCCCTGTCTGGGCTCGTTGCCCATGTGGTTAAATGTTAGTTCCCCTGACCTGGCCTCTTGCTCTTTGTAGTATGCCACTTAATTTCAGCAGACATACTTAAGCAATTCATGTTGCTTGCATAGCTCAGGGACAAAATTGTGTCCTCTGAAGTAACTTCCTTCCCTGACAGAAGAAGTGCTGATCAGGTCTGCATAGCTTTAGTTGAATAAATCCTCTGCATGTGATTTCCTCTGCCTTCACTCCTTTAGCTATCCCTGGGTTGTTTTTATTTTGCTTTAAGGTTTCAGTCTGGGGTATGTCGAGGATTTGGACAGTCAAGTGTCATATCTGTGTCCCATAGTTGTAGGTTCATATTTCTCATGGTCAGGCTGAGAAAGGGGAGCCTTCAAGAGAGTAACTCTATTTTTCTTTTTACCCTCCACTAGCTTTGGGGCCTGCCTTCAGACTTCAGGAAAATCTTAATGAAAGAAAGCTGTGCAAAATGAGTATCAAACCCACCATGTATATGTATTTTTTAAAAATTCAGATGCTGCATTATGATACCTTATTTATGGCTGTAAGCAATTCCAGTAGAGTAGTAGTTAAGATTAATTTGTCCTGAGAGTTCCTTAGAATGGCAATGGTAACTTCATGATTCCCAAACCATATGATTTTAAAGAAATATAACACTAGGAAGTATATGTAGTGTTGGGCACCTCTGAGTGCAGCAGTGTGGTAAGCATCTGCCTGAGATGAATATCCGTGGATATTGTGTGTGTGTGTGTTAAAAGAAGCACAAACATTTTGTTAACTTTCTAGAGAAAGTTAATCCTTTCTCTAGACTGGGCAAGTCAAAGGTCTGACTCTCTCATTGACGGAATGTTGTGTTTTCCTTCGAGCCTTGGCTGAGGGAAGTGATGCAACTTCAATATTTCATCTGCTGAAGGACTCCAAAGGATGAAATCTGACAGGTTCTCAAAGACACTGAGGAGTCATTTGGGTTTCAGGTTTATAGTTTCTCACGTTCACTGGACATGAAGCTGCTGGAAAATGCCACGTTTTGGGCCATATCTCAACAGTGTGCCATGGAGATCTCCCATGGCTTTCTAAGGAATTTTGTTGGGAGAAGGGACAGGTCTGCAGCCTTGTAGATGACATAGAGCATGTGCCACATGGGCAGAGTTCATGGAGCATAAAAGAAAGGAGATAAAGCCCCAGTCTCTGCCTGGCAGGCCTTCCATTACACCTTTATACCTCTATCCTGTACACCATTCTTGGTAATGTGTTTCTGTTTGTTGAGGAAGTCCTCCTTTCTGTAGCCAGAGTTCAGCTGGAGACATCTGATGCTAAAAGAAAGCCACCAGAGCTGCTGGATCTGCGTGTGCTCTCCAGTGCTCTACGTTAAAGTGGGAAGTATTGCTTGCTGCAAAGAAAATGATCTCTGCTTTGGCTCATTGATGCACAGAGATATTGACTAAAATGTTGACATGCAGTATTTTAAAGCAAGCTGATTATCTGAAAGCTTTCTGAAATACACCCTATGTTAGGTACTAATAGAAACCACAATTTAAGTCAATCTGTTTACCAAGTTTTCCTTTTAATCCTCAGTGTTGTCTTTCTTCTAAAGGGTACTTACAGGTTTTACTAGTCCTTGACCATTATTAGGCTCTTGGAAAGTAGTCTTAATTTTTTCTGCACACAGTTTGTACCTATTTAAATTGCCGCCTTAACTTTTGATGTGCAACTTGAATGCATTGCATATTTCTTAAAATGTATGTCAAAGATCCATTTTGCGCCTCCTGTCAGGTTTCTGTTTACAGCTTTAAGCTCCCAGGTGTGCAAAAATCCAAAAACGACCCCTCATAATTCAGGCAGAAAAGATTTTCCTGGCAAGGCTATGATTAGCTGAAATGGGACTGACTTAGAATAATTTTTTAATTTTTTTTTTTAGTTCCAGTCCCTAAGAATAGGAAGTGTGCCTGGGGCTTCCACTAACTAAACCTTTGCAGATAATAAAAGAGCAAGGATACTTGATCAATAAGCTTCTCTGTAAATATGTCATTGTGGTTTACATACTGCTAATGGTAAGGTCTTTGGGTGGTCTGTAGGTTTGTGATTGTACAGTCTGGAATTGTCTGTGCAGTCCCACCTGTATCCCCTTAAATGTAATTAAAAATCTGAATTTGTACTGTTTTCTCCTGTTACATGTTTGACCCCCAGACTATCTCTTCCGTGATCTTTTTCAGGTGATGCTTTGTTGATTTCTTTGCATGTGTAAACATGCTTTACATTTTCCAGACTCTACATGGAGTCACCTTACTATTTATCCATTCTTTTTCACAGGATTTCTGCTGCTGTGTCAATTATTGACAGTTTTTTCTTTCCCCCCTTTAGAGTTTATGCAAAAGAAAAACAGATATATTTTCCTCATCCTATCTTGCCTTGCCAGCTCTCACATAAATTGTTTTGTGCTGTGATTTTTTTTAGTTTTATTAGTGTTTGTTTTTTAACCCTATAGTTTCTGCACCCCTTGCTTTGTTTGGTTGCTTTCCCGCTGCTTCACTATGATCAAAGGTAAAAAAGCCACCCTTGTATCCTTGACTGGAAGAAGCTTGTCTTCACGATTCTCTAATCCTGTCAAGTGAAAGCATGCACACCACTAAGGAATTCACATATCCCAAAGAAAGCAGGATATGTTACTTCTTTACCAAATATAGGTTTCTAGAAAAATTTAGATTGACAACGTGTTAGTCATTACTCAGATGAAGCCTTCAGTCCTATGGATGTGCATGGTTTCATTGGCCTCTTTAATAAAGGTATTAACAGTTACTTTGGATGTGCATGACACCAGAATAGTTACATTTTTTTCACTTTTTTCTTTTTTTTTTTTCTTCCCCTTTTCATCTTTCTGTTTGTCTCTCAAAAGAAAAGGATTATTCTGTTATGGCAGGTCCTATACTCTCTTTCTTTGTATTGTGTCACTTTAACACAGTAGTGTATGAACATCCTAAAGCCTGGTCAGTTAATTCATGGCAAGGTCCAGCTTGCCACAGTTAGAATAAGTAATTCAAAACCATTTTTTGTAGCTCCTGGCTATGTTATTGTCTTTTCTGTGCATCAAATCAAGTCATAAATATGACTTATGTATGTTATTCATGATAACATACACAAGTGTATATGATGTGTTTGTTATTCAGATTTTGTTTGTTATTCATGTGCATCCAACTTGTGGGTGGACTTTATTGTCCAGTTGCCTACTGGACAAGTCCACAGAATTGACAGAAGTCCACAGAAACCAGGGAGATGTGCCAGTCGTACAGCTTTCCTTTGTCAGAAGCCAGTTGTATTTTTCTCCTTTTGTATCTTTTGCTTGTTTAACACAAAAGCTGAGGCACAGGGACCTGCTTTCGCACTCAGTTTCTAATCAAGTACCTGTAAAAATGCAAATGATTCTTTCACCCATAAATTGTTCTGTTAGCTTGGTTCATCAATTTCCACATTGGCAAGAACTGCATTGTAGATTTATTTTTTTTTAACCTATTTTAGTTCACCTCTTCAACTTGGATACTATGGAGAAATATATAGAACAACTGTTGTCCTAAGAAAAATGTTTTGGAATGGAGCTCACACGTACAGGGTGTAACAGAACAGTGAAAAATCTAAAAATACATGCTTGGGACAAACATTAAAGAGAAGTGAATAATTGTTTGGAATGATCTCGAGGAAAGAATTTTTATGACAAAGAACTAAATTAAACAAAGTCCCTTTATTCATCCTTGTAAGTAGTTCTGTATGGTGTCAAGCTCCTTTTAATGTTTAAGATGGTCTCATTCTTTTCAAATGGAAGTGACTGAGAGGACTGACTGGTTATAGGCAAAATGATTTCCAAAATGTCAGACAATGAGGATCACTGCAAGGCAATAATGAATTAAAATACTTTTCCATCACCTAACATTCTGTGGCTTAATCTGTACCTGCATTTGGTGGAAAAAAACCTTCATAAAATGAAATACTGTGTGGCAAGAACCATACAAAAATGTGATTTATAGGAAATAACAATCTTCGAAGTTACTACTTAAATTCTTTTCTTCCCCAAAAGCTGGGATTAAAAAGTAGGTCAAGAAGCCCATTTAAATAGCTTATTCCACAGTGTGGTTTAAATTAGTGCTAGTGACAAGTGTATGAAGTGCTGTGCACTTTGTTTTTATAGCATATTGGTTAAATTTAGAATTGTTCAAAGTGGCTGTTATACACAAGTCTCCAGGCAAACCCTCAGATCTTTTAGTCAGTGGACTTTGTTGTTGTTTTTAAACGCATAAACAAATACAATGTTGGCTCTGTATTTGTAAACCAGGTGTTTCATCCAAGGGTGCAATTAGAGTAATAAGTAGTAATGTCTGTGCAGTGGTGGAGCCCCTTGAAGTAAGGAGCTACAATTTCAGCACAAAGGGTAACACATTTATGCGTCTGAGCACGTGACTCCCGTTCCTGGCTTTGTCCAGGAATCCCTCTAGAACAGTGATTTTAATCTAGAGACAAGCCGAAACCTTTAAGTATCACCAAACAGAACTGTCCTTGTAATGTTATTTAGTAATGATGGGTCAGACAGTTTCGATCAGACAAATGGCCTGAGATGAAAGAGAGATTTTAGGCAAGGAAATGGCTTTTGCAGGAGATTTGTTCTTGTTTCAAAAGCCGTTCTCTGGCTTGAGGTCTCCCTCTCCGCCTCTTGAGAATTGCCAGGAACAATTCTGGCTCTTAAATTCATAGGTACCTAGCGCCAAGGTGAGGAGAGAGGCTTCCAGCCCAGCTAGAAATCTTTCTCTGTTCCTCCTCTTTTTTGTTGCTGTGCAGCAGAGGGTTCTCAACTGCGCCCTGACTGCAAAGATACCAGCAGAGATGAGCGAATAATGAGGAAATCTACTCACTAGTGTTTTGACAACTGCTAAATAGAGTTTTGCTTAGATCATGTTTGTATCTATTTTATCTGCTGTAGAGCTTTTTGTGAAAAGCTGTGGGAGTGAAGTGTTTGCTCAAAAGAATACTTGCAGGGAACTATTTCTGGACTGTATTCATGATTAATTTAATCAAAAACCAGTTTCTCTCACTGTAAAAGTAGCTGATTAATGATTGCGTCATAAGTGAAGGAAGAGAAACAGAATAAATCAGTGTTTTAAAATCGAACTTGTTCTTTTTCAGAGCTCTACATAATTCAGCTGCAGCAGCATGTCTTCAGTAGCTTTTTTTGTATCTTGCTCTCCCAGTAATGATATCCTTGTCACAGCCTCCCTCCTGCACTGCTCTTGTTGTATGCTATTCTATTTTATGTAGGTTCTCATTCTGCTTTCATTGTGAAGTATATGAGTACCTTGCAAATTTATGAGGTAACTAGTATCTGTCATACTTGGCTTGCTCTTTCCCTACATAAAGAATTAGATATTTAGGAGGACTGCTTTGTTTTGATAGGATTGTTTCCTGCTTATGGGAAGCAAGATGGACAGAAGAAAGAGTGATTTGCATTTGGAGTGAGAATTGATGCCATTTGTAATAGTCCTTAATTCTTATGGAAATTTGCTTCAGAGCCTTGGCTGACTGCTGGCAAAGCCCTGGGTTTTAAACCTGTTAGCTTTATGTTAAATTTTCATACCTGCATACTCTATCTTTGTCAGGTCTCCACCTCCATTTTTCTCCCGTTTCTCCCATAATTGTCTCCTAATTGGAATGGACAAATCAGAATCCTGAGAAACTGAGGCACAGAAAGAGATGCCAGTGCAATAAAGTGCTTTACCCTGACTTGCTGCTTTTTCTTTCTATTGCTGCAGTAGTTGGAGAGGCTTCTCATTTGTGCTCTGAAAGGTGAGACACTGACAAAGACAAGTGGATAAGGAGGAAAATTAGTCCTTGTTTTCAAAGTCATCTATCAAATGTGGTTAACTATTTCATACTGAACACTGCTCTGTCAGGGCAAAATACTCAAGCCACGATAAACTTTGCTTGGTAATTATGATGTTGCTATTGAGTCATCCCTAAACTTTAGCTAATTATCCATGTGTTTTTGGGAAAGCACGTTAGGCAGATATTTGTGTTCTTTTGACTGCAGTGCATTAAAGCGACGATTAAGCATACTTTCAGTCAGGACTGATTTCTGTATTCGACCTGTGCGGCAAACATATCTTAATAGAAACTGTCACATACTTCTCTTTCCTCCTCCTTAACCAAATAATGAGTTATGTACAACATGGCAGGGTTATATGATGACACAACTAATTACTGATATAAGCAGTCATTTGAATATGTATTTTGTGAATGAATTGATCTTGCAGTGCTTCACAAGTTTCTGTGAGAAACAGTCTAAAGACTATTTGTAAGATATGATGCCATCTTGAAACATTATTTAAATTCAAAGAACCCTTTAAGAAGCAATTAAGTTTTAAGACTATTTTAAGACCTTGAGAGGTTTAAGAGCCAAAGAAATAAACCTTTATTTGAAATAGTATCAATTCTTATTAAATTTGATTAATCTGATCCCTGATGGATATTCCAGGGATATCTCCTGTTTAACATTGAAAGAGGACCTCTAAAGATGCTCTGAAAATTTACTGCTACAAGAATATTGACAAATTACTCTGTCTTAGCACTAATGGACTATTCATGAACCAAAGATGAACATCCTGTTTTCTTGTGCAAGGAAACAGCAAGCAGCCAGGTATGAAAGCCCAGACAGTATAGATTCCACAATAAGGTATGAAGACTGACAACAAACCTGTATGTTCCCAGAACAGTGATGACCTCATCATGACTGCATGATCATGACTGAAATTATGAAGTTCCACAAGGAAACTGGATTAAAATTTTAAGATGGTGTGTTAAGTAAAAATTGAAAAATGATTGTAACATTTAATGGTGGCAAAAACTGCATAAGGTAAATTTGCTTAAAGCATAGGCCCTATAGAGGGTTTGTAGATCAAACTGAAATTCTGGATGAATAAGAATTGATTGGAGTTTAGTAAGCATCTGTCCCAAAAATTCAGATATATTTTTGTTTACCTCTTATCATAGGACTCAGGTACAACCACTGATATTAGCCATTTTTAATTTATTAGGTTTTCCATAGTAAACAAAGGGGCCTTCCACAGATTAGTGAGATCTCATTCCCCCTCTCTAACTGTTTAGTTACCTAAGATGTACCCTAAAACATGTTTCAATTTGAAGAATTAAGAATCTTGAGGCTGAGATCAACTTCATTGTCAAGGTACCATCTGTGACTGAAGGTTTCCTCTGTAAAAAATATGTGAATTTGGTACCCATTGTTTGTGTTCTATTTCTACTTCTGTTTCCTTAGTAGTACCACAAAAAACCATAGTTAATCACTGCTTAACTGATCATTTTGCTTCTCTTTAATTGTGAAATTTCTGGAGTGGTACAACCAGATTCTGTGATGGTCCAATCCTTGTGTTTTTCTTGAGAGGCTGTCGTTAATGCTTGCTCTACTGTATCTTTTTTCTTTAGGCCCTTCTTGTTAATCTTCTGGATAAAAGTCCTTGATGCTTAACTATATGAAGCACCTTCTTCTGCTCCTAATATCTCATCTAGGAAAACAAATAAGTAATCCTCAGTGTAATTCCTTAGAAAAGGGATTCTCTGCGGATGGGCTGAATGAGCCAGGCTTGAATAATTGAAGTTGAATTTTACAATCCAGCTTATCTGCAATGATGATACCATACATGATCCATGTATCTTTTAATTATTTAAATCTCTAAAGTGATCTATTGTTGTTCATTCTGCCTGTATAATGTCACAGCTTGCTTTTTGTCTCTCCCAATGCTCTCATGATAAAAGGAAATAAATATGCTTATGCTTTAATAAGCAATTAGGCTTTGTGTTATGCCATCATTAGTCTTTCCACAGAAGTGAGGAAAACTGGACCAGCCAAACAACTGTTTCTCACTACTTGCAATATGCTGAGATGGCTCTAGGTTAAACAAATGTTTCTCTTTTGCTTCAGGTGTTTTTGACATGTGATGCCTATCTTAATCTGCAGCCCTGAAAAAGAGTCCAAATCACATGTAGCTTGGCTCTGAAGAAAGGGCCATTAACAGAGTAATTTTCTAACTCATCTGCTTTTTTCACTCCTGTTATTCTGTTTTCATAGTGGGTACATACAGGAAAATGGCACTATGTGAAACCTGGCTAGGAAAATCAAACACCTAAGATTTTTGCTCATGAAACAATTTCAGTTGGATATGCAAAGATGTAGTTACTTTAAGATACATCCTCATAATACTTACATTCTCTCGTTTTGTGGCTCTCGAAGCTTAGTACAAGTAAAGCTAACACTTCTAATCTGAGCAAATGAGATCTGTCTAAAACAGAATTGACATGACATGAAATTTTATACAAGTATTGTCCTTTCGAACTAAAAGAAAGAGATAAAAAGAAATGCCAACAACTTTAGTAGCAAAGCATACAAATTTACTTCCTGGTGAATCTCCTGAGACTCTAGGTATGATTCAATTAATCCTTCATAAATTTTGGTGATGATTCCCAAACTCTTATTCCCAACTGTATTTTTAAAGCCCTGGTGGGTTTGGCTAAAACCACCTATTGTGAGCAGTAATCTATGTTTGTCTGGTCGGAGGTGTTTTTTTGCCTTAGCTCCTGTCTGTCAAAACCGAGCACAGTGCAGCTGATGTATTTAGGACTCTGGCTCCATGTAATATTACGAGGGGTTTTTCTGCTGTAGCTAAGGCTGTGTTCACCCAGAGATACAGGCCTTGGTTTAATCTGATTCATCTCAAATGGCCCTACTCTCCTAAATTGAGCTGTCCATGCGTAGGGGTAAGCATGGTAGGCATACCTAGATGCCTGGAAGAGACAAGCTTGAAGTTTGATCTGAACCACTAACAAAATTCTGGAGGGAAAAGATTCCTTTATCATACATACCTTGAGACATTGTTTTTCTTTACCTTTATTTCTTCATTCTAAATTAAAATTATTTTTCCTCATAGAAACGTCATTGTCATGAAAAGAAAAATAAGGCTACAAGCTGACTTGATCATAAATTCTGGAGGCACAACTTCTGGTAAAATCTATAAATTGAAAGGATTACAACATTTCAAAATTCCTTTGTCAGACACTGTCTTTATTTTAATTTCTTTTTTTCTTCCTAAATTATTACTATTCCTACAGGAATGATTGATGACAGAGAATGATGTTCCCATTAATTTAAATTGTTACCCATAAACCCTCTAGAGATTTCTAATTAATGTGAAAGTTTACTAGATTGGGCTCGCTGTGAGAGCCTGCTCATGGTACTCTGTATTTTTACCAATGCAGTCCAGAAGTCCATAAATCTTCATAGCTCTGGGCTTCCCAATATGTCCCATTACAATGAAAAAGTGGCATCTGATGCAGGGAGTGTAAATACTGTATAGATGTTCAATAAAGTGTTTCATTCTTCACTGGTGAATTACAGCTTTATGGCACATAAATAAAGCAAAGCAAGGAGAACTGAAATATGAGGAATTGGTATATATCACCCCTGTTATCTGGAATGAAATTGTTTCTACTGGTAGTAACAAATTTCTCATTTTGAATTTGCATTCGTGTCTTGTGTTACATTGCTCTAAAGGCAGCTTGTTAATATTGGTGTTATATGTGAACTCAAACAGTTAAACAGTGGATTCTGCCCTCCTCCTACTTTTCATGGGAGAAATAAGTCCAACTAGGTCAGAGACCAAGGCAGAGGATAGTTTATCATCCCGGTAAATTTTAAGAAGAAACAGTATTTTTTAAGAATCAACTTTATATAGTATATAAAAAAAAAAAAGGGAAATTCTGGAGACAAACTATTCATTGGTTGATCAGGATAACAGTCTTTTGATCCACCTATGTGTTTTTGTTTGGAGAGTTATTATTAAGTTATTTTTCACTAGTTTGCATTCTGGAGGATGTTCTTCCTCCTTACTGATACACAATAAAAACACCCTCTTAAATGTAAAGATAATGGATAAGAGACTTCATCCCAGGAAGGAACCTGGCTGCCTGCTTAGAAGCTAGAGATTATGGATGGTTCAGTTTTCAATTGTCTAGTTAAAACAAAACAAACCCCCCTCAAGCCCCAAACTGCCTACATTAGATACAAGAAAACTGAGGGACAGAGCACCTCTATCCAGCTCAGTCTTTGTTGCAGTTTAACTGCAAAATTGCTTTCACAGGGACAGATATGTTAGCTAATCAGTCATGGTGATTTATCTAGCTACTTCTGAAGATATTGTGAAATCCAAATATTCTTGGCTATCTAGTAAGGCAGCCGGATGCCTGGGGCTTTCTGTGATCTGAGAAGGTGTCTGTAGGAAGCAGCATCTGTAAGAAGTGATCTCAACGTGTCTTCTTGGCAGAATGACTGCCTCTCTGATGGTGGTCACTGTGACAAGGGCATTTCAAACCCCAACTCCAGTGCTCCTCTGCAGCTTAATGTGTGAAGCCCAAGCAGCAGGACTGTTGATGGTGTTGGGGATGAAGCCAGCAGGAGTGGTACACATGTAGCAGGTGCCTGTTGCCAGGCAGCAATGATGAACACTTTCTTCCTCATTCCATGTTGGTTCTGAGGCTGTGTGTAGTACAACACCTGTAAATGACCCAGGTCTCTTTCTTCTGTTTTTGTGCAAAACCTTCTTTTGGACCATATGAGAAGAAACTACACTAGAAGCTACAGGTTCAGGTTTGGGGTTGATCTTAAAAAAAATAAATAAACCAAAATGAAAGAAAAACCCCACCAAAAATCCGTCCTGAAACAACAAATCAAAAAAACCTCAATCCCAATACCAAACCCCCAAACTCCAATGAAACACAAAACATAAACAACAACAAAACCACTGAAACAGAAAAAACCCCAACCAAACAGTACAAATATGCTGACAAGACCTGCTTTGTTCAACATCAGCCCATGATGGGTTTTGATGTTTTATTGATACGTGAATTTTCCTAATTCAATCACTAGGGTAATTGCTTAGCAAAAGATGTGATGACAGAAGTGAAAAAGATTTCATAGATCATCAAATCCAAGCTGCTATGCTAAGCATATTGTCATATCACCCTGTTCATAAATGTGCCAGTTCCATCAAAATTGGCTAGGATGTTTGCTCCACTTACCTGCATACACAGAATATTCTAGAAATGCACTTGCGTTACAGAAGGTCCAATATGTGTTTGTTTATGGCATAGCTATATCCATTGGCTCTTTGGTTTGTATTTCACTTCACCAGCTTTTTTCTCCCTCCAGTGTTCATACCCTGGTGTATTTGTATACAGAGATATAAAGACTTCTCTCTGTCATTTCTCTTTTTTTCTGAATTTTGTGCCTTTCATGTAAGAAAACCATTCCTCTGACCATCTTAGCCCTTCTCTGACCTGTAGTAGTCTTAATTCATCATGAAAACAGGTAATTGGAGTTCATAAGCTTAAATCTAAATAAGGTCTTACAGAGGTAATATTTAGTGCTCTGACTTCTTATACAATGTGTGATGTGTCATAGGATTGCGTTTGTCTTTTTTATGTCTGTACTTAGGTTCATGGTCATTGCAATCTGTGTGACCAGATATTTCCAGCCAGTGAACTCCAAGTCTTTAGTAGAATTTTTTGTTATATGCCAAGACTCTGTCTGTATGATGAGACCTAAGGTTGCATTTCCTTTCCTAGCTGAAAGGAAAGCAAGCTTTAATGGACAGGCAGGAAGAGATGTCATGTTCTTGACTATCAAGGGTCGGGACTGTAGGCTGCAGAGTCTGAAAAGCCTATGCTTATTTTGTGAACTGTTTTAAAAAATTTATTGCATTTATCTCACTTATGTTCTCTACGTTTTTCATGTTGCCCTATTGTGTCATCAGTACAACTTACTATATTCACAATGGTAAGTGGCTTGTTATGATTTAGACAGGTGCTCCCACCTTCATGGATGAGACACGTGGCTGAAATCTTAGGGGAGGCAGTTCTCTGCTGGCTAGATATGAAGCAGTTTAAAATATGTTTCTGTTAGTGTGTTTTCTTTTTTTTTTCCCTTTGTGTTTCTGGGCTCAGATGGAGGTGCGCAATGTAGTAACACTCAAGTGGTCTTTTTGACATTTTTGGGGTGGTCTGTTCAGAATTGGAAGCAAGACTGGGAATAAAGATAACTTTATTTGGACAAGTTGACTTCTTTCTGGGAGATTATACTTATTCTTAGCATTTCATACACATGAGCTGAAGGAGCTGCTCCAATACCCAGTGTGTTAATGGTCTTGGTTAACAGGAGATACCATAACTCTACCAACTGTCTCTTCACTAAACTCACAGGTTAAATCAAGAGACGCTGCATTTGGCTCACATGCAAGATCGAGGTTAAGGCATGTGTGCTCTGTTCTCATCCCTGCCATAGATCTGCTGGATAAGCGTGGGTCAGACTCTGCCCTTTAGTTTCTTTGTCTATAAAACTTAAACACACATCATCAATTTAACAGTCCATGACACCTTACAGTTTGAGTTCAGCCCTGGCCTCCACCTCAGGGGTTTTAAACCAAGTGGCATGTTAAGGTGTATTTGGAAACGCTGCAAAAATGTGGTAACGATTATATTAAGTCAGTGAAAGAAAAATATAGTAAAATAAGTATATTCTGTATGCTCCTTCAAGTTCGGCAGCTGAGAGTCATTGAAAGCAGGCTTTTTAAGGTTCTTTGCAGTATACCATATCTTGTGGCAGGATACCCTGGCTGTACCTGGACCAAAAGACCATAACCAGTTACCTGGTGTTTCGGAAGCAAAAGAGTTAGAAGTATGTCCATATTTCACTTTTGTTGAGCATCTCTTTCCTTTCTTCTTTAAAGAGTTTTGTCAGGTTCCCTCTAGGACCAGGAGTTCTAATGTGCCGCCTTCCCCTCATCGTTCACTGCCAGGAGGGTAACGAGGCCTGACTTGGAAATGCTGTGTGAGTGGCAAGTAGCTGAGCAGTCTGATTCTGTATATTGCCACATACAGCACTGTAAATCTGGCAAACCTAATTATACTCGAAGGGATAATGACAACTCCATATGGAATGGAAAATTGTTTGCATGTAGATTTTGCTTCTTAACTCTTCTGGTCTTCCTGTAGTTAGTAGGCAGACAGCAGCCTCCAAAGCTAACAGCGATACTACTTCTTGTCCAGCTGGCATGGAAGATTTACCACCACATGAGCCAGCTGGCTATCTCCTTGCCTCCTTTCACCTAAGAGACCGAATATGTCATCCTCGAGATATGACCAGACTCTTGGAACTTATGCCTTTTTCTGGGAAGGAAGAAGCATTATTAGTACTCTGTATATGCTTTGCTTCAGAGATATATAAAATATATAAGTATGCATACACATGTATGTATATTTATACATATATACATATATTTATATATATACATACATTTTTATATATATACGTATATACTTTATATATATGCTTTATCTAACTATCTTCATGCACAGATGTTAAATCTAAAATGTATATTCAAGCAACTCCAAGCTTACAAATAGAAATCCAGAAAAAAAAACAGGAAATGAAAAACCAAAGTACTCTGGTTTCATCTTGACATGACTGTCTTCCCCTACCCTGCATATGTGGTAGCTTTAATTATCAGTTGGTTTGTTTAAATATGCAGCTAAATTTATTCCACATATGTACTCAGAAGCATTGATATTAGGAGGATTGGTGTATTTTCATTTCCTGTATTTGGGGATTTAATTTATTACTCTTCAGTATGGCACTAGTGAGTTTTGTACTTGTTTTCCTTTCTCTAATAAATACAAATAATATGGAGAAAGATAAAAATGCCTTTTTTAATAACGTTGTTTTATAAGTAGTCCTGCTAGGTTCTGCAAGTCACATCTGGAACAATGAATGGAATGGGACATTATAACATTTGCTGCTGCTGCTGCTTGGCTCAATCTTGATTTTGCAGGGGCCAAAGAAAAAAAAAGCATCGGTGTGCACCATGAATCTTTCCCAGTAGAATGTAGAATTTGGAGACAATTGAAACTGATAAAGACACAGAGAATTCCACCCATTTGGGTGTGGTGCTAGGGCAATTATTGGTGATATCCCATTAAGTTACAGATGCTTCTTTTAATGTCAGTTGTCCCAGCCATTCCTGACAACTGCCTTTTAATACGATGGGAAATGAATAGGGTTATTTTGCCTCTCCCCTTTTGACTGCTCAAAACTTAGAAAATGCTCAAATATAGCATTTTTAAATTATCCAAGCTTGCAAAAAATGAAATTAAAAGCATGACATAAAAGCACTTTAAAAAGTGCTAGCTGTGGATTCTTGGCTTGTATCTCATGAACAGCAGATGTGGCACAAACCTCTAGCAGTAATATGAGATGCCTACAATGCAGAGGTTTATTAAAAGCAAGCAAGAAACCCCTTTACATCATGTAAATAACTGATGTTTTTTGTCCACTGAATGTCTCCTTCTGGTGGCACTAGCTGCTTTAGTTTATATTGACCAAATTAAGATGGTCTTTTTTCAAATAAACCAGACTAAATATTTGCTTAAAAAAATTTTTTAGGAAGTCCACCATTCTTCTGGGGTAATGAATGAGGATTGTGGCAATGAAATTATTAGATCCGCTTATTAATTGAACTTTATCAGTAAAGAAAGATTTAGAGCAATTAAAACAGAAGGGTTACAGATTTTAGGTTATTATAACCTAAACTAATGTATTGCTACCCTTCTTGCTCCATCGGTTTCCTTAGAGCAATGTGTACAGTATCTCTTAATGACTATAACTAGGTGAATAGTCTTGGTCATTGATCACAGCAGGATGCTCACAAGAAGGATCTCAAAGGATATCAGATGTTGTTTGTGCTGAGGTTGCTGATCATGCATTGCTCAGCGGTCTTATCTGTTCTGAACATTTGTCATCTGCTCTGTCATTTGAGATCTGTGATCTCCGTCTTCTAGGTGAAGAAAATAGTCCCTCAATGCTTATTGCAACCGGTGTAGTGAATAATATATATTTAGGATTTTGAAGGTCAAGCAAAATAGATCACATATGATACCAAGAAAATATCTCAAAGCCCATCATATAAGACTTTTATGAGCTGACTTTGGAAATTTTTGTCTACATTGTCAAGCTTATAAAAATAACTTGAAATAAACAAAACAAAAATAGGGTGTTTGCTTCTAGTGAAATGCCCTACTTAAGGTCTCTTAATCTTTTGCAAGTTTTAACTGCTTCCACTGGTGGCAGTTCTTAAAGTTGTCTAGCACCCAAATTATTTGCAGTGGTTTTTCATCCACAACATCCTTCAAAGGGATCTATGGAGACATCTCCAGGAATATATCCAAACGTACTGAGCAAGGAGAGAGATGCTAAGGAAGATGTCTCATGTTTGGATTCCATCCATACGAAGAGATGTAGTGTAATTTCTAAGTCTTGAGACTTCCAAACCATGGATTACGTTGTGAAGGATCTTTTTAAATCTTTTAAGTGAAATTTGTTCTTGGAGATGACTCCTCTGAGGATTACTGACAAATGTATTGTATTTATGGGGGTACTCCACAGTTTAGATGGCACACACATAGTGACTCTTTCATTCTAATTTATCTTTGTACATGGTTTATAACATCGCCCAAATTACTTCTTGGTGTGCAATTTTTCATGCTTGTTCTTCTACAACTTACTTACAACTACCTGAGAGGAGGGTGTAGAGAGATGGGGTCGGTCTCTTCTCTCAAGTCACAGGCGACAGGACGAGAGGAAATGGCCTCAAGTTACGCCAGGGGAGGTTCAG
>JAOTQQ010000012.1:37442513-37461846 GCA_026546715.1 Gallinago undulata | reverse complement strand
TTTTTCACTGAAAGGGTTATCAGACATTGGAATGGGCTGCCCAGGGAGGTGGTTGAGGTACCATCCCTGGAGGTGTTCAAAAGACGGGTTGATGTCGTGCTGGGAGGTGTGGTTTAGTGATGGTGATGCTCCTTGTTTGTTGTGTGGCTGTCTATTTTTGTCAGTTAGGTTGACGGTTGGACAAGATGATCTTCCAACCTAGAAGATTCTGTGATTCTCTCAAAAAAATGATTTTTTTTTCAAAGGATTTCAAAGAAAATAATTTTAGCTCTGAGTGAGCTGGGCATGAAAAGGATTGTTTTGGCATGCTTTTATGCTCTGTTTGCTCCAGAAGTATTTAAATCTGAAAACTGCAATTGTGATGGGTAAGTCTACGCCTCTCAGATAAGGTGTTATAAGCACACAAAAATAACATTAAAAGGACATTAATTAAGGTTATGAAGTTAGATGCTTTCCAAAAAAAGTTAGGCAATGACAGAATGAACACTGATGGTGAATCCTTAATTCAGCCCATGGTCTCTGTGTGTGTGATGCCAAGTTTTAAGTAATAATTTACTCTTCTATTTTTTTTTTCATGCACTATCTTTTTCTCACCTGGTATTATCTTTCCTTACAGAGTCTCTCTTATCACATTTGTCTTTCCAGATTCAGTTTTCTTGCCCAGTAATTCTTTGCTTTATCTGTGCAGACCTCTCATTTCTACCCCATCCTTGACATTTCCTTGCCTCACATTCTTATTTTCACCTTCACTCCTGAATGTCTCTGCCTTTTGTCTTTTTTGCACTCTGCTGCCTTATGTCGTCTTCCTGCCACTGGCCAAGAAGAAATGAAACTGTAAGGAACAACAGCAACAAAATCCACATCGTATTTCTTATGTGCTTATCTTAAGGTGTAAAGAACTGATTTACGCATGGGCATATGCTTGGGAACAAACTTTTGGAGGAAGAATGAAGAAGAACCCTTCTAGACTGTGGCCTCAGTCCAGCGCCTCCCATCTTTTTGTGTTGCAGGTCCTTTTGCCATGTCATGTGCTTTGGGTTTTCCAGTGGGGGTTCAGCTTGTTTATTTTGATTATTAATGTGCTGGATTTTCTAAGACTGTGTTAATAAATGAAGTAAAGACTGCTGGAGGGTCTGCTGGAGGAAGATACTTAGAAAAAAAAATTGAGAAAAAAAGCTCTGTTGGTATTCTTTACTTACTTGTATTTCACCAAATGCATGTGAGTATGCTAATTTTGCATGCAACTCCTCTGTAAGGCCAGGTTCTCCTTTCACTCTTACCTGCCTCTTGTATTTCCCCTTCTCTGCCTCTATCTTTTTATTAGAGTGACTGTTTTCTACATTCTCTTAAGTTAGGTTAGTTTAGACCTATGGTGACACTTACTGTGTGTACATGGCATCAACTGGAACAACCCCCTGCAGGTTGGCTGGGCACTGCTGGCCTGTGCTCCGTGCTCCTGCCATGTCTAGTGATCAGTGTGCTGGGAACATGCTGAACAGACCAGTGAGCCCAGCTCACTGGGTAAATTTTAACCTTTTTAATTCAGGAACTTCCAGAGCTTTTGTACTGATATTGCAAAAAGCTAACTTACGTTCTTAATTTTCTACACTCTAAGTAGATCGGGATAATTTGTTCCCCAGCTGTTTAATTTGCAAAGGAGGCTGTCATTTGGTGTTAAATAAAACTGGGAAAGAAGGAGCTTGAGGAAGATCTGCACAACGATGAAAGATTGTTCCAGTTCAAAGCTGCTGTGGATGTTGGGTGCGATCCAAAATCTCCCGATGCCAGAGGAAACACTTCCATTGATGTCGCTGGAATTCAGATCAGGGCCAGCATGCTCAGCCCACTGCTCCTCTGGCATGCTCTGGTACCGGAGTCTCTGGGAGAGTGGGCTGTGCCAACGGCATTTAGAGATCCTACTCCTAATTGTCCCCTACCTGGTACCATAAGCAATAGATGACTCCTCCCACTTGTATAATTCACTGCAGGAAGCTGTTTCTCCCCTCAAGAATTTAATGGAGGTATTTTTATCCCCTCTCCCCCTTACACCCCCCCCCCCCCTTTTTTTTTTTCAGCCTAGTCTTGCTTTTCCTTTGCTTTAATGAAGCCAGGTGTGCATGGTTTTGTGGAATCCACCAGTGTCATGGATCAGGTCTGGGTGGCTCCTGCTGCCTGATGGGCAGCTGTCCCCTAAATCTGAGTTGCTGGCTTATCTGAACCTGGAACTGATTCCTGGATGATCTCTTTGGACTCAATGTCTGAGGCTGGATATGTTTGGTGGCCCCACTGTTGACAGCCTCTGAGTTTTAATATTTTTAAAAAATATATATATCCAGGCATTTATATGAAAGATAATGGATGAATTGGGGTTCTAGTTATTCATTCCAGTATTATTGTACCTTATAGGCTTGGGCACCAAACTGCAATCTTGGCAAGCCCCACCAGATTGTGGCCAGCCCTGGGGCTGAGAGAAGCTCCCTGGTGGAGGCTTTCAGATCAGTGGTCTCCTTTTGACTCAGCTTATCAGGGAAATATGCTTCATTGGATAGTGTCATGGCTGAATTGATTTCTCAGTTGTCTTATGATCCATATTTCTCTTTGGTGTTGTCAATCATACTGTTTTATCTTTTGCTTCATCTGCCTGCTTTTTCCAGGCTTTATCTGGTTCTGCGCTGCTGAAACTTCCTGTTCTCTCTTCCAATTTACTATTAGACAGAGCGGGACACAGACCCATGTCAGGTTGTCTGTCTGCTGGTTAAAAGATGAGATTGCCCTTAGCTAGCCATTCTCTTACATTGGTTCAGGGGACAAAGACATGATAATACTTTTCTCGCTGTCAGAATAGAGCAAATATTTAACTCTTTCCAATATTCAAATGTTTTCTCTGTGATTTTTAACAACTGTTGATAACAGATTAGCTGCTATGGTAAAACTTTGGTTTATGCACCATGTACTATTCTGGGCTCTGTGCTGGTGGGTGAAGAGAGCTGATATAAGTCGCTTTCCTATTCTGAGTCTGTTCTTGCACATATAAAACAAGAATGAAAATGCTGGCTGCCTTTCTGATATGCTTTGAAATACACTGCTGAAAAATGTTACTTAAAAGTTGGACATTATAATCTATAATTATAATCAAACCCATATGAGTATTATGCATAAGAAGGCAGGCTGATAGCATATATGGCTGTAAGTGTAAAGAAATCAAGCAATTCCAACTCCTGCTGTAGATGAGTGACATTGCAGGCATTTTTCAGCACAGATATTAGCTGTTCATTCTGTCATTTAGGCAGAGAACGTTGTGAGCTGCATTGCTACATGTTAAAATTCCCCCTGTATTCAACTTCTCTGTCATGAATTTGCATTAGCATAATCATTTGACCTAACTATGAAAATATCAGCAACGGACTGAAAACTGAAGTCAGGTTTAGAGCTGAACGTCCTGCTATACTTTGTGAATGGCATTAGTTTGGGGAGAGGGTGGCAGTGGGAATCCATACCCCCCCAAAAATATAAAATTGGATCACAGAACCCAATTATTTTTTAAAGGTACATCTTCTCTTTTGATTTCTAAAATTTTTATTCTTATTGAACAATTCCGTCTTGGACTGGGGGAAGCTTGAATGTATTTTTGGGCACCAGGTTACTTCAGGAACTTCTGCCTAAAACATCAGGTTTTTACTGGCTTTTACCTCAAAAAAAGATTTTTGTTATCTCAGATAAACACGCATCAGTTAGAGTTGACTAAAAACTTTTTTAAACATGTGAACGCACTTGAAGCTCAAAGTGTTAAATGTGAAGCTTTGTTATTTTCTGGTTGCAGATATGTGAACTGAGCAAACCAGCCTACATCAAATTCTGTAGATGAACAAGGTTTCAGATCTACCTCCAAAACTCCAGCTGCTCCTGCTAATCTCACGTCCCTTGCTGATCTTGCTTGGACACCTCAGGACAATCCAAGGACACATACAGGCTGCTGTCTGACAGACCTATTTTATAAAGGTTGGTTCATCAAAATGAATGTCTTCACCCTTATTTGAATTTTATTTAGTGATTTATTGGTTCTAGTCCATGGCATCAGTGCAGTAAACTTAAAAACCCACAAATCTATTTACTTCATTTAATATGTGTAATATGTGTTACATAGAATATCCCTGATGTGATTTTTTTTTTTTTTTTTAAGAAAAGAAGGAATGTGTCTGTTGTAAATATACTGGCTCATGTGATGTGGTAAAGGAGCAATAAGGTTGTAAATTACATGATTCATCAATCTAGAAATGTTTGTGCAACCCAGTTCTGTTCTCTTCGTCGGCACATGATACTAGCTTATTGCTTTTCAATGCTGTTTTATAAAAAACTCGGAACAAATGCTTGTTTAGAAGTGAAACAGATGAAAGCCTACACTCAGTTGGTATGTCAAGATAGTAAAGTGAAGTTCAGTATTGCTCTGGATTCCCTGAATCAAAAGCATAGAAATTCCTTTAAATACCAGTAACATTAATAATTTGTAGGTATTCTTCACTGAATTGTCTTAGTTAATTAGTGTCATATTTAAACAATTGGTTGACTACAGTGTCAGTTTTTTCCTTTACCTATACCTCAGGTTACAGAATATTTACAATGGATTGACAGTGCTGTTTTTACAACCAACTTTATGCTGGTGAAAGGAGCTTCATCTGAAGTTCCTAATCTTAAAAGTATTCTTGAGACTCTCACTTCCTTGTCCTGATATCCATAGGAGTGATTATAGTAAAACAAATAAGCTTATTTTTTAAACCATAACTACAAGAGGACATTATTTAGAACAAGAATGTATTAAATGATCAAACTATGTAATTAGCTGAATTGGAGCACCCTCTTGAGATATGAGCGCAGGATGACCTCTGTGTTTCATAACCTGATACTGGTGGGAAGCAAATAGCAACATATACATAATATAGGTATCTTTGCCTGGTACTAAACTTCACATTCCACCACTGGTTGAATGGGATCTTACTGGTTTTGACTACGCTAATTGCGGCAAATCGTTCTCTTATTTATACATGAAAAGCCACTGGCCTTTCTGGGAATTTAAGAAATGGAAAATGACACCAGAACTTGGTGAATTATAAAGTGTGCAGTAAAACTTTGGCTGGCAGATTGAACACATGTGGAAGATTATTTTGCAAACATGTTTTGGGTTAGGAAAATTGGTGGTCTCTCCTAAAAAGGGAAAAAAAAAAAAAGAAATAATTGAGCCTTTGCTTTTGGAGCCCAAGAATGGGACCCATTTACAGGCTAAACTGAAAGATTTAGAACAGCAAATTCATGTCAGGTCAGAAAACCAGAGAATGATAATTACAAGAAAGCACTGTGGTTATTTTTTTCTTGTGGAATTCAGTTGGGAGTCATCGCTCAGGAAGGGCATATGATCAGTGAAGTCTTGTTCTGTTTAACTATTATAGAACAAGTTGACTAACACCTGAGCCAATTTCCTCACACTGCCTCAAAGTTGGAATTGCCAGAAAAGAAGTCAAGTCTCCAGACTGACTTAATGCATAGCTAAACATGAGTAGCAAGAAATGGAAGGGGAAATATGGAACAGTTCTGTCAAAACCCTTGATAGAGTAAAACAGTTAAGTATTAGGTTACTTTGAAACCTTGAGACTATTTGTAATAGCAGGACTAGGTTTGCTTAGAGATGCACTGAAATCAGTAAAAGACAAGTTCCTAACCTACTCAAGCATTTTTGTGAGTTGCTGGATTTCTGGCTAAAATGCAGGTGCTTTGTTTTCTTTGTAAATCTGTGGAAGGCTGGGTTTGTGCCAGGGCACTGAGGGCACTACTAGGCCTTAATGACCAGCCTTGCCTGGGACTTAGACCCGTTAGAGTCTTCAGCCCCAGCCCTGAGCTGCACTGGAGGACTGCTGGCCTCTACTGCAGCCACAGCGATGCCCAGCCTCAGCCTGTGGACTGGCTTCTTGGCTTGACCTTGGACCTGCCTTACCACCATGTTCTTGCCTTATGACTTGGTCTCTGGGTTGGATGTGGACTCCATCTCCTCAGGTTCTGCCCTGCTCCCTATCTTGGGCTGTTGGACAGGTCCTGGTAGGCGACACCCTACCCTGTTTATCCCCAGGAGGGTCCCCTGGTGATCCTGGCTCAACTCCCCTTAGGCAGAAGGTCTGCTCTTGTTCCCCCCTGACAGCTTCTTCTGGTACTTGGGTTTGGGGTTTTGTTTTGGTTTTTTATTTTTGGTTTGGGGTATTTTGGGATACTTTCCTTAGAATAAAATATATCATTTTCTGCAGACTTCTCTTTTAATCCACTGGCTTCACAGAGACATTTGAACTAGATTTGATACCTAACCGTTAAACAATTAGTGCTACATGAGCAGAAGCACACCCATAGTGAACTCAGAATTTCCTCTTCATCTCTAGGGTTTGGCATCATTTGAGTTTTTTGACCTAGATCTCTTTCCTGAGCTTGGCAGTTTCAAAGATTTTCTTGCAGGTCTCCTCTATTATAGATCCCCATTACCCATTCCCTAAAGACCAGATATAATCCTTTCATCTGTCTTGTGTGGTTATTACTGCCTGCTGCAACAAATCAGCACAGCTTTAGCAGCTTTAGATGGATATCTATGTAATCTCTTCATGGGCTGGCCAGCAGAATCCCAGTACTCACCAATACAGTGATCTTTCATATTCACTTTGTGAGTGCTCAGGTTTTACTAATGGGAATACCCTGGAGAGAAGACAATAAGCTTCAAGGAAGGCAAATATTAATCTTTGGTTTCGAGGTATTTGTTGAAAACATTTAAAGTTGCATATCTATCTGATTTTAAAATTTACAAGTTGAACTGTGTGTGTTTATTTACATTAAGTGGAGAGCATGATCAATAAAGACTTGTGTGAAGGAAGTTTCAGTGGAAGTTAATTACAGGTAATCAGGCAACAGACAAAGTATACAGTAATGAATCTTAATGTTGCAAAGTTAATGAGAATTTTATCATTGATTTCACAGTGGACTAGATTTCATGAAAGACCTATCTGACTTGCAGAGGAAATTTGCCTAATGCGTCAGTTTCATGCTAATACTATTAATTTTGGTAATTAAGAATGTGTGAAAAGTTAGATTTATTTGCAGATGATTCACAAAACAAAAATTGACAGAATTAATTATTTGCTTTGTTCAATTCTACTTCTTTGCCTGTAACTGCTGGCAACAGCAGTTAGTATCCCTAGCTCTCTGTGGCTGAAAATTTTTACCTGATTCAAGTGATAGGGTTCAGTCCAGAGCAAAGTCTGCAGTCAGAAACTGATCATGAAGTTATACAGCAAGTCAGGGGACCAACCAGTAAAAATACTAGGCTTGCTGTTTGGGAGTGGAAGAAGCATACCCAAAGAGTGCCTTCTACTTAGGAAGCAGCTGTAGATGTGGTAATGGTGCTTTTCATGGTACATGATGGTTCTAAATAAATCCACTACAAATATAAAAAAGTCTATAAAATGTTAAGGATTAATTGTTGCAAAATCAATAGGGTTGTAAAAAGAAGCACACTCCATTAACATTCCCTCTCTTTATTGCAAAAAAGCAGTTTTTCATGTTTTTTGTGGGCTTCAGTGGTTTTTTTTCTGGTGTTTTCTGGTAAGTGTGTTTTGGATTGGTTTTTTTTTTAGTGAAATTAAGACTGTTGGGGTGCAAATCTGAGAGAACTTCATAAAGAGGACAGATGTTACATGACTCAGGCTGCAATTGGAATTCCCCCTGTGTCCTCAAGTGAAGAAATCCTTGCCCAGCTTTGTTTCTTTGCTGAAAGAAACAAACTACTATAGTTTTTGTGCCTAATTTTATTGCTGGACATGATAATAAATTTAACAAAACCTCTATCTTAATTGATTCTTAAGTGATTCTTAATTGAAGTTGGGGTTCAGAGTATGGGGTTAATGGTGGCTGTGTTTAATATGGAGGTGCCCAAAGATAAACAAAGGGCTGGGATTTGTGAGACAAATTTATGCAGACCTGAGGAATGAGTCACAGCAGGTGGAGGCAGGGCTGAAGAGGGAACTAACCCATGAAAAGAGGAAGAAAAGTAAAGATAGTGAGCGGTGAGAGGGCTCCCAGATTCTTACCACACTGAGTGGAGATGTGAGAGGGGTGGGTTCTGGAAAGGCTGAGCTAAACTGAAATCCAGAGGAAAGGAAAGAATAAGACAAAGCTGAAAAGGATGTGAAGGGAAAAAAAAGAGACAGGCAAGATGGGACATTCAGTTGTTCAGAAAAATCAAATTGCTGGGGATATTTACATATATAAAGTTTAGTCTTGTGGGGCTTTATTCTTATATTTCTAACACACAAGAATAACCACTACTCCAAGTGAGGAAGTTGCTCATATCCTGTGGTGGAAGAATCAGCTCCAGGCATCAACTCTAGCAGAATTTACTTCTGCTAGATAAATAAAACCCACATTAGCTGCCAAATAAAAATCATTATCACATGAGTTTCTATTATGCTTGCTCAGTCTCTGGTGTATGGAGCAGATATTACTGACTCATCTCACATAAACTGCCCAGCAGGTGGCTGATAATGGCTTTAGTCTGATACCAAGCAGGATACTGAGTCGGGGCAGAGTCACATCTCTAGTCAGTGTATTGAGCCACTCTTGAAACCACAGCTCAAAACCACAGCTGTCATTCAGCATCCTCCCTGCAAGACATTCTTGGTACTCTGAATTCACTTACAGCAGTCCTGTCACCCTTTGGGTCTTCCTTGGGCAATTTAATTCATGAAACAGACAAACAAAGCATACTCTATATACTGCAGGGTTTTATTGTTTCTTTTCTGTTTTTCTGGTTTTTTTTTTAGTTAGCCACATTCCTTTTGTGCTGTATTTTAGTGTCCATACAATGCAGAGCAGTACAATTGTGAGACTGGAGGGCAGTCAAAACAAAATTTTTCCCTTGTGTGCTTTTTTTTCCCACTTTTACAGTTCACATCTCTGAAAGAAAAGGTGTGTTATTTGTGTTTATCTTGTCTTTAATGTTAAATGAGTCTACACTGCTGAGGTGGGTGCTGCTGTTTGGGTACCCTTTATAATCTGTGTCATAAGTACTAAAAAATGATGTAAAAAAAATTCATATTCACTCCAGAATATGAAAAGATGCTGCTAGTATCCATCTTGTCACTTAAAATGGCTCTCATTTCAGAGGCAGAGCGATGCCGGAGGGACCTATTTTTCTGCCTGCTGTAGCTCCCTTGGTTGTTCTTTTAGCCAGATGTCAAACAAAAAACCGACAAACTTTAGGTGCTCTTAAAAATGATGATAATAAGGGAAGATGATGGAACATAACTGGATTGTACTCTTGCAGCTGAATTGCTATTGATTTTAGAGAATGTAAAATCTTATTGCAAGACAGCTGCCTCCAGCCCTCGGCTACGCTCTGCCACCTTGCCTGCGTGGGGCAGGGTAGTACCTTGCAAATGACTTCACTTTTTCCAAGGAGATGGCTTGTAGCGTGCAGTTCTTTTTTGTAGTAACCCAATTATTATGATTTGTCTCTCTGACTAGTCCTTCTCCTATTGTAACCATTAGCAGATGTTACGTAGACATCATTTTCATAGAGCTGTGTGTATTACAGGTAACCAGTGATGATTTTATATTAAATGTTGCACTGTAGCACTTATTTTAACAAGTATAGAAGGATCAGTTGTAAAAAAATAAGATAAAAAAAAATAAGTCGCAACCCAAACTGTATTTCGCAAGTAGTAGGAATATAATTCAAATATTCATATTTTTTTCTTTCTTACCTTTCACCTGCAGAATTCTTTTTCTCAAGCAAGTTATATCTTGCTTACCTAATTTCATTTTGCACATAAGGAAAGAACACAAGGGAAAATATTTTAGCCGATGTTGTGCTTGTGTTCTGTTATATACAAAGAATTTTACAAAAAGAGGAATTAATTCTTTATTAACAAAAAACAGCATATAATCATTAATTATTGTACAGATACTACAGCTTAACTATAGAATTCAATTGCAGCAAATAGTGGCAAAGTTGGATTTTGTATGGTTTTATTTCTATAATGGATATAGGACAAAGGGAAATGATATTATTTCTGGTTTAACCTTTTATGTGACCATGTAAAAGAAGTGTATGAAGTTGTAAATTGTTTCTTTATATGGGTGTCTCTTACCAGTAGATCCTTCTGTTAAAAGATATTGTTTTGCTTATAGATGTTTTACAAACATATTCATGTTCTTTATTCTTGAGAAAATACTTGCTTACAGGCTGTATTAACAGAATTTTTTTCTTTGTGTAGTGTAGATATCTGCATAATTATGGAAATATGTGACAAATAATTCTACAGGGTGTAGCTTTCATTTTCTTCTGTAGTGATATCAAACAACAGTATAATTATGGGGAGCGATATGTAGTGACATCTTTAACTTGCAAAGACAAGGTGTCACATCTAATACAGCACAAATCTAATGGGGTAATATAGTATGACAGCAGTGAGTTCAGACTCTGCGTGCTCAGGGATACACTGGGATACCTGTTGGAACAAAGCAGGAGACAGTTCAGGAAGCAGGCGTGACATTTATAAAGCTAGAATTATAAAAATTATATTCACTTGTCCTTTTGTGCTGTATGTTAGCAAAATTCTCTTGTCCATAATCTTGAATTTTTTTTCAAGATGTCTTGCTACTTTATTATTAAAACCTATGATATTAGGATTTCATCTTCTATTTGTGTAGCTAGACACTAGACTGTGTTGACTGCACAGGTATTGTTTCACCTTACCTCCAGTTGTGCTTTTTTTTTCTGATGTAAAATGCAATAGACACTGAATGCATTCCAGGTTTCTTTTTCCTTTATGATTGCAAGTAGTATCACAATAAAATATGGGAAGTATGGGTGATCTGAGCTCAAGATATGGCTTGGACCACTCTCAGTAAGGCAGTGCATGTGATCAGCTTGAACTGCTGTCTCTGGCAGGCTCCAGGAACTCTGTCATAACTTCAAAAAGTTTCTGTTTCTGGGATAACCTTAATGATGCACAGCTGAAAGAATCACTTCTACTGTTATTAACAGATATGAATGAGGGAATATATGAATCAGGTATTGAGGAGGATAAGAAAATCCTAAGCAACCAAATACTTGAAGAGTTTGCTTTGCATTGACTAAGTGCAGTGGCAGTTGGTATACCTGTACTCAAGGGCTGATTTTACACAATTAAACTTCATAGATAAATTTGGAATAATCTATCTTTACATAAAAGTTTCTCATTTTTTTCAGGCAGTCTTATGTCAGATAGATCTTGTCATTCAACACAATTTTCAATTGCAGATGTCTTTTGTACCATGTTTCTAGTCAAAGCATTCAGAACTAGTAAGGCCAGGAAAGTATCCCAAACAAGACTCCTAACAATATTTTGGGAAACCTAGGAAATGAAAGACTGTGTGCATGAAGGCAAGTTAGTAACAAGTGTTGGCACAAAGGAGGTGATGTTAGCACATTAAAAGGCATATGTGCCCAGGCTTGATGGCGGAGTCCAACTCCACTGTAAGTAAATTGTTCTTTTTTACCAGAAATGAATCATGATCTCCCCTGAGAAGTGTGTAGATCCTACATACCATCTGAGGCAGGAATTTCAAAGTTTTGTCAGGCAGGAGAAAATCAGAAAAGTTAATTTAGGGGAGAAGTAAAATTCCTCAATCCACTTTCATGTCCACACATCAGGTAAAGACTGCTTTTCTTTCTCTGCGCTTGCTGAAGTGGAAACTCCTTCTTTTCTGGATGACATAAATACTCCTGGAACAGGTCAATGCAACAGCTTCTCCCTGCCAAGCAGTGTATTAGGTGTAGCTGGGGGAGTACACAGGATCTGGTTGTATAACTGGGGCACAGTCCAGACTCTTGCAGATGACTCTTCCATGGGTCACTTTGCCTGCAGCCATTACGTCTGGGAGCACCTAGAGGCAAAGCTTGGTTCTAGCATAGAGGACCCAGTCCCTTTACTTGCTATCTCACTGTGTCTGTCAGCAGCAGCTACGTTTAAATGTTCCAGTGTGACCCAAGCAGCAATGTTTTGTGGTCTGCAAACAGACCCAGGGGTTGCATTTCTGGAACCTTTGCTCTGAATAGGTTGTTTCTGCCAGAACATGTTGCATTCCAGAAAAATCATACGTAAGTAATCCCAGTATCCGAGGCCACTTATAAACAACAGACTGTTTCTGGAAGTTCTTTTTGGTGCATGCTTTCTCATTCTGTTATCTTGGCCTCTTTCCCTCCTCCTTGATTTGTCACTTGAGAATCCACATAAAATGAAGAATGCAGCACATTCAAAGGAAAGTTCCTGGAGCTGAAATGTTGCAGCTGTTCTGTCTCTGTGGTCTCTTAAATCAGAGTTGCAGTTTGCATTACTTGTGCTGCGGAGAGTTAAAAGCCTTAGAAAAAGTTGCTGTTGGCATCTGTGGGAGTGGGTGCCACCACTTAGCAACACAAGAGGGGATATGAGCTCTCAAGAGCTGAAAGCACTGTAGATTTTATCAGTGTGAGCAAATATAGTATGCGCAAGCCCCATGAAGAAGTAGCTTGAAGTCTTCAACCTAATGACTGCTCTTAGGGCAATTAAACATGAATTTTAACTTAATGAAGGCTTCTAGACTCTGCAAGACATCAATATCCTGTTTGATTTCACTGCTGAAAGATATCCTAACTGGTAGACTCATACCACTGGTGTGTGGTTCAGAATGGTTCTTTCCTGAAGCATTTCAAATACTACAAAATATAAATCATTAAGTGTTTCTCTTTGAACTGGGTGTTTTCTCCTAACTTTTACATACTGTACTTCTTATCAGAATTCTGAGAAAAAATTTTCTCCCATGTCCATTAATGTCCATTGGACATTGTAGCTAGATAAAGTGTGGAATAATGGAAAGTGAGACGTGGTTTCATAGAGTGCTGGCTGACATGAGCTCCAATTAAGATGGTTGTGGTTCTGATTGCATTTGAAAATGAAAAGTTGATGCATCTTTTATTCATTTGTATGTTTCTCTATGTAAAGTGAAATATATCCCCAGTTCCCAGCATCCTTTCACCTCCCATCAAATCAGTTTACTAATAGGCAGCAGGCCCAGATGTAACATCTTTATCTAAGAATGTCTTTTTTGTTTTTTTTTGGTGTGCACCTCTTCTTTGCACAGACAGAAGATAAAAACTCGCATATCCCAGGAGCTGGGCAGTCAAATATCTTTAGATATTTTTGGAAGAACATGTCTGTTTGTGGGACTGCACCTTGAAGATGGTGCCCAGCTGGTGGCAGGTTGGGTTGGAAAGAGCTCATTAGTTGGCATCAGTTGAATTTGAAGACCAAACCAAAAGGAAGAAGCAAGTGCGGTTTGTGGTTAAGGACCCATTCAGTATGCTATAGTGTCTTTTCTTTCTTTTCTTGCACTTGTTTTTTAACCACAGTTGTCTTATTTGGTTAATTGAACACAACTAGATTCTTTAGAACTGGAAATCTGACATCTCTACTGCCTCAATGTCTGACTTGACATTGACTTCAGAGACGTCTATCAGGGAATGGCTTCTTAGAGTCAACCTCAGGGTCACATTACATTGCTGAACTTGAACTACTGTATGTCAGGAGGTCAGCATAAATAGTGAAAATCTGTAGACTGGAATAGTCCAACCTGACACAGACAACCGAAACATCCATTATAATTAGCATGCTAGGACTTAATTCCTTACTAAAGCACACTGCTTCTCTCACTTGGGAATGTAAAAGTGCTTATAATTTTAATTAAAATTCTTATTTGAAAAAAAGATGACAGGCTTGGAGTCACTTGGGCATTCAACCTATTTTCCCCTCTCTCAAATATAGAAGGATCTGTTTTTATAGGGAGGAAGATACTGATAGTAGCAGATAGTATGATAACATAATCAGAAAATCAATTTGTGAAATCATTTTACAAGACTATTTTTGTTTATCTTGGCGAGCCTTAATTTTCTGACTTGAGAAATCAGCACTCTTTTGGCGCTCTTTGCTGAAAGACTGTTGCTGACCCTGCCAGTTTCTATTGAACGAGCTCCCCAGCACGTGGCTAGCAAAGTTACGTTTGCCTTTTATCAGCAGAAATTTCAAAGTTTCAGCCTGTCTCTATTTCCCAAACACTTGCAAAAAAAGCCAACCAAGTGGCAACGCACAGGAAAAAAAGTCATCCCAGCATGAAAAATAGTCTTGCATGCCAGTACTAACAGGGCAGAATGTGATAGTCTTCTACAGCTAGGCTTTCGTCTTCCTTTTGCATTTTTTCCTTTCCTTTTAAGGTATTTCTCTTTTTTTCTTTTTTTTTTTTTTTCCCCTTCAGCTCACTGGCATCTGCTTAAAAGGCACCTCAGAAAGGTTGGTTGATTATATACTGAAGATAGCCTTAGTTGAAGAGGAGGATTTACAATTAGGAACAGATATAAAGACATATAAAATGATGTGAAACTTTTTCTGAAGTAGTTGTAATTTGTTCTTAAAAGACTCAAAATGACATTGCTTCTCTGCACTTATATCGGGTGCTTCATCTTAAGATCTCAATGGGTTTTACAGAGTAAATTTAGCAGTAGTATAATCTCCTCTGCACCTTTAACAGGCTGCAATGACAGAGTAGGAGAAAAGTCAGGGGTGGGCATTAAAAGGAGCCACGATATCCTCTCCAGTTTAGGCTGGCAAGCTGTCTCTGATAAATGGTGTGCTGTCACCTGGACCTTGCCAGACTATCCAGAGCTCAGAGAAGATCATAGGTGCTGCCAAAACCTGATCTGGTAGCAAGCATTATGCAGGAGAAAGTGTAAAATCTCTTGTCACAACCAGAGCCAGAGATGCACGATGAAGCTGGGGAACCATTGTGCCTGTACTCAGATAGCTAAAACATAAATGGCTACCTGGGATCATAATGTTGATTAGTTGTCTAGACCCCCATGTATGTTCAAAGAGTGGAACAGGCACTTCTACAACACAGTTTCTGACATGTTTTAGAAGTTCCTCTTAGCACCATTAACTAAAAAGGTCAGGTAGATGTTTAAAGTTAGGTGAAATTACCTCCCCACCCCTTGCCAAAAGCAAGCACTTTGGGGTGTTAATGGTGGGCTGAGAAGGAAACTTTTGATTCTGATCTTTTGATTCCTGGGTGAAGACTCAAGTGAAAAGAGACTACTAAAGTAATTATGATTTTAATGAAAGTTTCCTGAACTGCTGTGCTTAGTGCTAGACTGCAGGTGGTCTTTATGCAATGGGCATGCTGTGAGTTGTCTTAAACAATTAGATCCTACAGAGACCGAAGTGGAGAAATAATGCCTTATGTCTAATGTTTGGACCACAGCAGATATATATTCAGGTCCCTGAAGAGTTGTGATGCTGAGTCTGTAAGCACATTTTATCAAAGTGTCTCCATGACTGTGCAGTCAGGTGGCTATTGAAATGTGGCTTTTTTGGTTGCTTTGTGGACACAAAGTTTGTTTTTTGTGTCACCCACAGTTTGGGTTTTTAGGTAACTTGTCCTGTATGACACTGAAAGACTTTCTTAGAAATGGGGACAACAGCCTTAGTATACAGATGATGGAAAGTACTATGTGGAGCATGCTTCATAGGTGCTTCTTGCAGTCAGAGCAAGCACAGAACGGATCTGGTTGTCTCAATACCTGGTGAGGGCCAAACATTAAGAGAAACTAGATGGGAAATAGCACAGTCTGGCTTCCTGCAGTTGGTGAGACCCAGCAAAGACCTAATGTTGCTCCTGCTGGGATCATTCAGCAGCTTTGAGGCAGCTGAAGAATTACCTTATGTAAAGGAGCTATTCCCTAGGAATGCCTCCTGCTTTCTTTATAACCAGTGCTTTATGATCTTTATAAATTTTAAGGAGTGTGCAGAACAGGAATCTAGATGTTTACACTGTAGTAATAGGCTAAAGGTGTGTTGCTTGCAACCTAGAGTATTCAAAGCTGCTGTCCTTTCAATAACTCTTTCTGCATTGTATTAATGTGCTTTTTGATGAGACTTCAGCCTGCACAGCTTCCTAAACAAGCTGCTAAAACTTGAAATCTCGCACGCATTTGCAGAAGCAGCGGGTGCCGAGGCAGTGGCAGTTACAGTGCACAGCAGGAACCGTCTTTAAGAGCAAAGCTAGACTTATAAGTGCTCCAAGATCTTGGGGAATATTCCTTATTACAAAACACAACTTCTTTCTTAGAAGGCTTCAGGCAAAGAAATAAGTCCTTGCCAAGATAATGTCTGCTGCTCTTGGTTACTGGCCTCACTAGACCTTTCAGGAAAAAACTGGTTTAGGCACAGGTGGAGTTGTGCTGTTTCAAGGCAGTATTTTATAGGGAATGACTAAGCTGTGCCATAGTCAATTCCAATCTTGGCAACTTAAAACCTTTTGCTCAAGTGAGGGATTCAACAGCCCTCTAGGTTTCCCCTCCCTTTTGTCTACTTGTCCAAGGTCCTTTGACACATTTTGTCATCCTAACATCTGCAGAGAGAACAAACTTAACATCTACTCACCATCTGTTGGGTAAATAAAAGTCTATTTCACAGCATGGCAAGACATTCCTTCCACCAATAAAGACCTATAGAGATTTTCTCAAAAATGAAGGCACTATTTAGAAAATTGAAATACTTCTGTTTGGTTTGTGTTCTCCATTTTCAGTTTTCACACACTTCTCCATGGCTTAGCTTTTTTTTGTTTTTTTTTTTTGTTTTTTTTTTTGTTTTAAAAAAGTGTTTTTTCAGCAAACAGTTTTTAAAGCAGTGTTTAAAATATCCCAGCAGAAGCTTCCTTTGTGAACTATCTCAGATTAACAAGCAGCCAGAAGAGATTTCTTGTGGAATTCAGGCAGCAGTTACAGCCTGATTAATGCACAAGTAGCTTACTGCTTGTCAGTCTTTCTTTATTCGTATTGCAGTAGCATCTAGAGATCATAGCTCTGTCAGATTGGTATTATACAAACATGACCCTTTTCCTGCTGAGAAGATGCCTAGGTGCTCAAATTAGAGAGAGCTGTAGATTTATTCCTTTTACCCTTAGTTTAAAGTTTTCATGTCCCCTACTGCCTTATTATTTTGAGAGTGGGACCAAGCTGTCTTGGTCTGGACTTGCTGTCCCTGATCTCAAGGTCTTTTCTCATAATCTTTTCCACTTTTCTGTGGAGTGGCAGTAGAAGACTTTTCTGATTAATAACATAATTGCACTAATACTTCATCTTTTTTTTTCTTTTTCCTATGGCTTCAATAACTTCATGTGATAAAAAGAAAGCAAGGGGGAAGGGTAAATGGCAGCACTGAACTGGTGCCTTGGGAGGCTGGTGAAAGCTGGTGATTGGGGTAGAACTTTGGGGAAGCTCACATGGCTCTGACATGGTCTTATAGTGATCAGTGCATTGAATAACAAAGTCATAAAAGGAACCGAGGGAATATATATCTGAAAGTGCGTTAAGTGCAAAATATTTTTCTGGGTCATTCTAAATCACACACTTTGTGAAACTTTTCTTTGTTTATTTTTTCATAAATATTTGCTACAACCCCCTGGTTTCTTCCAGTGACTTAGTGATTTCATCTTATGCTGTATGACTTTTTTAGTAATATACTGGAAATTTTTTTCTTTCCTTTTTTTGTTCTTCAGTTCAGACTGAACAACTCAGAGTCTAGGCTTCCCTAGAGCTTCAGCCATATTATTCTCTTGGTCTTGCTGTTTCATCTCAGCTTTAAATTGCATTTTCTGGGGTTTTTTGCCTAGCAGTGGGCTGAGATGTTCTTGTCCTTCCTCCCACCAGAAGTCTGGTTTCTTTTGGTTAATTTAATACCTTTTCCACTGTAGATAGTTTATCAGCTTCTTAAGCATTCTGTTATGTTTCATTGGCCCTATTGTCTGTCTTGCTATTTAATAAATCTGGTGCAGTGTGCCTTCCCAATAGATTTCCTATGCCTCTTTTTTGTACAAGATTTTCAGCAGTTGAGGAGAATCTTTTCTTGTTGGTTTCAGCTTGTTTGGGCCGATGGGTTCTTCCCTGCTGTTTGATTGGCACATTGCAATGTCATTTCCATCACTTTTCTCCAGCCTGATTATCTATTTGCTTGTCATATCCTTCCAGAGCTCTAACTATTTTCTAAATGTTAGTCCTGATTTTTTTTCCCAGTGTCCCCATTAGCTTTCTCACAAGGATGCAAAGTGATTTTTTCCCAAGGGCATACTGCATTTTAAGCTTTCTAGGCACACACGCATATTTATCACAAAAAGCCCTGTGGTGTCAAAGGCTATGCAATTGGTTGTGACAGGGTGACTTCAGGAGTCTCACGGCTCTACTGCTCCAGCTGACCAAGAAATGGGCACTGAGACAGACTGAGAATTATCCTGTGTGTGCCTGAGGTAGGCTTAAATGTTGGGTTTTTTGAAGTGGCACAAAATGTGTGAGTCTCTCTAATGCCCTCGTGACAACTGACCCTGATTGATGGCAACAGTGTACGGAAACAGAGTGTTACAGACTGTTGTGTCCCCCACCGCAAGAAAAATGAACCAACCATGTTCTACACTATGAAAACAGAAATCCTAAAAAAGAAAACAAAAAATTCCCTGGCACTGAAACAAAGTCATGTTCCTAAAGCATTTGTATGCCTCCATTTCCCACCAGAATGCTGTAGGGAGCAAGGTCTGGGAAGCTGAACGACAGGCATAGACGTTTGTGTGTTCTCTGAAATCCATAGCAGAATCATATCTCTTGAAAATCATGGTATGTGTGATATAATTTGTATGGACCCGTGGTTCGGCTTTTCTGGACTGAATCTTTCATCATTCTCATTCAGGTTCTGCTATATATCATCACAATCAAATCACAGAATCATATGGGATTGGAAGGGACCTCTGGAGATCATCAAGTCCAACCCGCCACCAGAGTGGGTTGATCTAGAGCATGTTGCACAGGAACTTGTCCAGGCGGGTTTTTAATGTCTCCAGAGAAGGGGAATCCACCACCTCTCTGGACAGCCTGTTCCAGTGCTCTACCACTCTCACAGTAAAGAACTTCCTCCTCATGTTTAGGTGGAACTTCTTATACTCAAGTTTGTGCGCATTTCGTCTTTTCCTGTCACTGGGCACCATTGAGAAAAGTCCAGGCCTGTCCTCCTGACACCCTCCCTTTAAGTATTTGTACACATTAATTAGACCTCCCCTAAGCCTTCTCTTTTCAAGACTAAAAAGACCCAAGTCCCTCGGCCTTTCCTCATAGGAGGGATGCTCCAGGCCCTTAATCATCTTTGTGGCCCTTTGTTGTACCCTCTCCAGCAGTGCCCTGTCCTTCTTGAACTGG
>JAOTQQ010000012.1:37352460-37442413 GCA_026546715.1 Gallinago undulata | reverse complement strand
TTTTTCCTCAGAGCTGCTCTCCAGCAGGTCAGCCCCCAACCTGTACTGGTGCAGGGGGTTATTTCTCCCCAGGTGCAACACAGGCGTTGTCTTTGCTGTCCTCCAGCAAGAACAAATCCTTACTTTACAAACACCTGCATGGAAGGCAACAGAATAAGTCACAGAGAAATGATGTTGCATGTCTGAACTGGAGCCTGCATCAAGCTGGGCAAGTCACTAACCTTCTTCTAAGGTAACACAAGTCACCTCTTGTGAGCTGGATGTGCTGCCTGTGCAATGAGTTCATCTATTACAAGCTCAGCTCTGTACATTAGGGTCAGAGCAAAGTGCTCCATGTAGGGGATTGGTTTGCAGGACAAGGAGCATCTGTACAGGCTTCCTTTTTGGGGCTTTTGTATTAACAAGTGAATGAATGCAGTTCCCTTAATCAGTTTATTTCCCGGGCTGATATTTCTTCTTCTTACAAGCCTTTGCATTCCTTGCTCCTCATTTCACTCTCTAAATATCTCACTTTAATTTGTCCACATAAAACTCCTAGGAGGTAAGATTGTAGCTGAAACTTGGAGGGTTGAAATTATTTTAGCGAGCTTCCATAAGCAGTTTGCTAGAGGACAGGGACAGAATTTAGGATTTTAGAGGCTTGGCGCCAATGCAATTTCCACTAATGCTCCAGTTGTTTGGGAGAGCTTTCCTTCTGGAGATTTGCCCTATCTGTCTTTCAGGAGCTTGCTGTTGAGCTTGATTTAATGCAGTCCCACAGTTCTCCTTTTAGAAATGTCTTTCAAAACAGTGTTTTTTCATGAACTTGTGAATTTAATTCCCTTCTGTGATATAGAAACACCAAGACTGCAGAACCACAGAATGGTTGAAGTTGGAAGGGACCCATGGAGGTCATCTTGCCCAATCCCCTGTTCAAGCAGGGCCACCTAGAACTCATTCTGGTCAATGTCCTGATGGCCTTTTAATATCTCTGAGGATAGAGACTCCACAACCTCCCTGAGCAACCTGTGCCAGTGCTCTGTCATCCTTACAGTGAAAAAGCTTCCTCATGTTCAGAAGGAGCCTCCTGTGTTTCCGTTTGCTTCTGGTCCTCTCACTGGACACCACTGAAAAGAGCCTGGCTCTGTTGTCTGCGTTCTCCCTTCAGGTATTTATGTACATTTTTAAGAGCCTTTTTCTTCTCGAGGTTGAACAGTTGTAGCTCCTCAGCCTTTCCTCATAACAGAGATGCTCCAGTCCTTTTGCCATCTTTGTAGCCTTTCATTGGACTTTATCCAGCAGCTCTCACTTGTACAGGGAAGCCCAATACAGATCCAGCAGTGCAGCTGTCTCAGCGATGCAGGGTAAAAGAGAGGGATGACCTCCCTCTGTCTGCTGGCAGTACTTCTCCTAATGCGGCCAGGATAGCATTACCCTTCTTTGTGGCAAGGGCAATCATCTTTTTCTGTTTTTAAGGAAGGTTTTAGGGTTGTATCTTCTCTTCTGTAATGTGAATGTTTGCAGGTCTGTGATCTTAACTAAAAGAAGAGAGAAGCTTTAGACAGAAATATTTCTCTCAAAAATTCAGTCAGTGCACTTAAAGAAGTAATAATAACCGTAATAAAACCTTTAGGGAAATCTGAACAAAAAATACTTTAGTTATGTTTCTTAACTTTTTACTTCTCTGGATTTAGTGATGCCTTAATTTCAACAGTTCTGGAGACTCCAGAGTGTCTCAATTTTCAGTGGAAAAAGGGACTGGAAGACTGCTTTTCAGGCATCTGTTTAAAAATAAAATAATATAAACACTTTTTTCCCCCCTTTTTTATTGGGCAACCAGAAATGTTACACAGCTGCGGACTGCCAACAACACTCCCTCTAGTGAGCCTATGTTATAGGTTTTGACTTCTCCATTTGGATCTCACTTTCTCCATTGAATAGTGTTGTTTTTACAAGAATAGCATGTAGCTTATTAGTGGAATTGTCTTTATCTTTTGTGTGGCTGCAAAGGAGACAACAGAACAAGGAGTTGCACTGCCAGGAAATCCCTCAATAAAAGCTGGAGGCAATATCATACTTTGGTTGTACGGAATTGCACACAGAAATCTTCAAGAAGACATCTGGATTGTATTGCTGGAGGCTGTGATAGATCTATTAAAATGTGCAGGAAATGGAAGAGAGGAGATTCCTGCTAGATCATGTATTTCTAAGAATGGACCCTGCCAGGCTGGGCAATGATACAGCTGCTTTATTCAGGGGAAAGCACACCTACATGTCTATATCAATGGCACCCCAGGCCACCCTGAGTCCACAAAGTCTGATAAAAGGCTGAAATCAGCAGGGAATTGCTGAACTTCTCACAGCTCAAAAGGGTTTCACTTATACCTTGAGTGGAAGTTTTGAGATGACTTTTAGGTAGAGGCTACTCATCTGTACATCCCTGGAGCTCCCATCCACATGGGCTGCCATGGACTTAACTCTACTGAGCACCACAAGCCAAAGACCTGTAGAAGCAGAAGACCTGTATCCTGTTCACACCTCTGTCTCTAATTTGTTTCTTGATTTTTGGTAACTTAGATAATTACATCTCCAAGGCTTGGCTTGCTTGTCTGTATGATATGTGATAACTCCTTTATAAAGTTTACTTCACAAAAGACCGTACTTGCAAAGGGATATTATTACATAGTGTGTAGTGGATAGAAATTAGGTGGCTTTAAGTAATTGCCTGATTTGTATCCGAAGGATTCATATGGGAGATATTTATACTACTAATGGTGAACAGGAACTTCACGTTATATGGAGATCTAGACTGTTCATTTTCTAGATCAAAAAAATAAAAGGCAACAAATTCTAAATCTTTTATGATGCGTTATTTACTGCATACATTTTAAAAAAAAGGGACTGTATATAGAGCTTTTCCCTACTGCATTGGGATTTTCACTCTTGTTTTGAAATTTCACTTTGTGCTTACAATTGAACCTAGCCATAATACATTTTTAATAATAATAAAAAAAAATTCTAAAGGTACAAGGAATAAAATAGCAGAGAGTTGTAGGAGATATTAATGCAGTATGCTTTTCATGTGGTTCATAAGAATTGCCACTTTTAATTATAACCATACATCTCCAAAGCCCTACTTGGTTTGAAATAATTTAGCATTGTAAAATCAGTCATCAAAGTTCTCTGACCTGAAAATTTGCTAGTTTAGACAATGGAAAAACAGGCCTAGCAAACATTAGTGTATTGAAATGTTCTAGAATATAATAAATAAATTCTGTTAAACTGAGTAGAGCAGTTTCAAGAATACATAAAATCTATTTGTACAACTTTGACTAGATGCCTTGTACAGGACAGGTTTGAAACATAGCCTTCTGAGTGAATTTCAGTGATTTATTAAACTGGTTCTCATTCAGTGAGAGTGGTGAAAAAATTTACGTATCCTAATCTGGGCATTATAAGGAGATCATTCTGCTCTGATATTTGCAGTAGTTACAGTGTATGCCTGCAATATTAAAAATAAAGAGCTTATCTTGTACAACAAAGACTTCACAGTCTTATCTGCATAATTTTAAATATTAATTTTGGACTAAACATTTACTCTGTCTTAATAAAAATCACAGCCAGTAGTCGCGGGTATCTTTGCTGTAAGCTCTCTTTCTAAAAAAATATCCCCACATGGTACGTAGTATGGAATGAAACTTGAGCTGTCTAAAAGCTGATTCAGTTCAAGGCTGGTAACCCGACTGCCGTTGAGCATGAGGATTTGTATTTCTTCACAGGTGGAAGATTCTCATTTCTCAAACTTAATTTCCCATTAAGTTTCAAATGCCAAACAGAATCAGGAAGGGGAGATATGGTTGTCTGAACGTTTTTCAGAGGAAAAAGAATGAACTGCCCTCGGGAGCTGAAGTGTCTCATCAGTTTCTAGAACTTCCTGTTGGACTGTTGTAGAAGGTAAATGTATACCTTTAAGGCATATGGGTTAAAGTCAGGCTCAAACAGTACAGAAGTTTGAAGAATGATAGTTATTGACCAGTACTAGTCCAACCTGATTGCAACCTAAGGACTGACTTTGGTCTTCCCATAAATGCTCTTGGGTCTAATCTCCACTGGCAGCCCAGTCTGTTGAATATTTCAGATGTGGATCTGTTTGTCCATTGGCACCGCAGGAAAAAATACCTTATTGCCAAAAAAGGCTCAGGAAAAATACATAATGAGGATGTCCTAACACAATGAATGCTTACTTACCCCCTTTCTAGTTCTTAACCATATAAGAAGTTTTATGAAAGTTTTGTATTCCAACATGGAGCTCTGGAGAAGTTAGATTTTAAAATTTGTGTCACCTTGATTTTTTTAGTAGTCTTTTTAATACTCCTGCCTTCATTTCAGCATCTGCTGTCAAGGCTTGGAAGGAGATGGTGCTTGGCACTGCATTTGAAATACACAGAGTAAAAAATGTATACATGATCTGTCACATCTTGGACTTGTCACACCCTTGTTCAATACTGAGGGGTAAAAAATGGCTGCTCTGTTGCATTTACCCATAACAAAGTTTGACAACATACACAGGAAAAGGACAGTTTAAAACTTGTATGCTTTAGTTACCTTTCTTCAACCTCCTCATTTATCATTCCACTTTAATTTTTAAATATTTCATTGCATCTTGATAATACGCTTAAAATATAGCTTGGCTTGAAATGCATAAATTCTATTATTAATATCCTATTATTTTATGGCTATACAAGAGCAGATTTGAATTGTCACTTTAAATCAGACCATAAGTCAAAGCAAAGATCTTAATAGGCTGCTTAGATCTGTATCTTCACTGAATTAAACAGTAATTTGGCCGTCTCTTCTGCTAAGTGTAGTGAGATAGCTAGTTAGTGTGATATGCCCAGGCAAATATATTGTGTTGCAATGATGGAAATGATCCCCTGTGGCAATTGCACTGGCAGTTGAGTTGATTCTTCTTGGTACACTGATTCAGCGTGTTCCTAATGTTGAGGACGGAAAATGCGTTTTTAGAAGCTGTTAATGTGAATTCTAGGAATTGGGCTGAATATCACTTGTGTCAGCCAAAATAGTCTTCCTATATTCTTATGTTATTTGTTCTTTGTAGTCCATTAAAATATCTTTACTGTGGAATGTATCTAGTTGGAAAGTATATCTAAATTGTATGCTATTGGTAAAAACACTTAGTATCCATAAAATGCTCCGTATACTTGATAGGGAATAGACCTTGTACACCTAAGCTCCATTACCTAGCACTGCTGCCTTTGACAAACAAATACTTCTCTAGATGTCTCACCATCAGCACTTCTGTAAATCCAGAAAACATCTACAATATGTGTGCTGAGGAACTGAGCATACTCACTGCAATGCATGGGATACCTTGAGCATTCACCTGAACTACTTTCAAGTGGGACTCGCCTGTCTCATAATACAGAATCACTCCCAATTCTGCATCTCCAGGACTTTGGAGACTAAGGGACTGAAATATCTTGTAGATGCCCTTTCTTTTTATTTCAAGTATTTGATTTAGATCTCTATTTTGAGAGTGCTTACCAAAGTGTAAAAGTCATGTTTACAAAAATCCGTTATAAATGAAGTGAAGGTGTAACTAACGTCTTAATGTAGATATAAATGTTTAGCTTAATCCATCTTTGTAGTTTACTGAGGAGAAAGGTCATTTTAAGATGGTCAAATATGCTTGGACTTGAAATGACTAAAAATTCTTTTGCCATAAGTGAGCGGTCATCAGGGAATGTAAACACTTTCTGCAGATGAGGTAAATTTGCTTACAATAATATTTCTTCAGACACTATTAAATAAAGCAAAATAAATAGAGAATAACGCTGCTAATCTTATATGTTCTGTTCAAATGAGGCTATCTTTAGTAGGACATTAGCACTTTTCCACCTCTTTTACTTGTTGTCCATATATGTCAAAAACATCCCTCTAAGCAGTGAAAGGTGAAGATGGAAGGTAAAAAGGGAAGTGCTCTGCATAAATATGTCATGTTTTTCTGACTTTTCATGGTTGGTTTCTTTCATTGACTTACACAATACACAAATGTTTCTCTATGTTCCTGTACTTCAGTTGCTGTTAAAAATGCCCTCAATATACAATCTAAATTCTGTTTTAGAACAGAAGTATAGTTCTTCCAATAAAAGCAAGGTGATTGTAAAAAAGCAAACCCCTTAAGAGTAGGCATTATAGAAGACTTTGTCTCTCCCAGGAATAAAGAAGCAGTCTCTACTTCAAACTAGAAGTAAAAATTTAATGAAACCAAGGATTATATTTCAAGAATTACTAATAGTGGGGAGAAGATGATGAATCAATACTTAAAGCAATCATATGTGTCATGAAGAAAGATCGTACAGATAAATATACAAAAAGAATTATATAATGTTGTGTTTCTCTTATTTCTTTTACTACTTATGCTTTCTCTGAATGCTACCTCATATCTCCCAATATGTTTATGACTTCAGTCTTGCTGTCAAATTAGTAGAACAGCAAGGCAGGAAATAAGTATCATTAAACTGCTGCCTATTAAAGGGAAAAAGAAGCAGCCAGATGCTTGTACTTCTCATCTTAAATTGCTGTCTTTGGACTTAAAGACTTTTTATTTTCTTATAGTGTAAGTGCATACTTTCAACCTCTTCAGATGTCCTTGACTTCATTTACAGTGAAAATATTCAGCTATATTGATATTTTGTGAAACACATTCAGCAACTGCATTTCTTAATTTTTCTTTCTTATGGATAGTAATGTCACCATTTTAACTGCCTTTGGAAGTGTGCTCAGGAGTGTCTTCTCTTGAGAAAAAGCCACATCTTGTCAGTCTTTCTGTGGGACAACAGCACTTCATAGTTTCCATTTTCTACAAAAGGGACATCTCTGTGCCTTGCTTCATGGTAACAGTTACCCATAAAACCACTACTTGGCTTTTTCAAAAAAAACACAACTTTTTCACTCATGGTGAAGTTGAGATGCATATCCTTGTTTCACTCTTGAGGACTTTTTCCTGCCTGTGCTCATGAGCTTCTTCAGAAAGCAGCATTAATAAAGAAAAAGGGGACAAAAGGAAAAAGGAGCAGTCCCCCCACCCTCATACATTCATTACATTAATTTTCCTTCAGTTTAAACATAGGATCTTGTCCATCTCTTTAGAGGTTACATTTCTGTTCCTTCCCATAGACTGGGCAGGATTATAGGAGAACTTATGTGTAGCTTCTTTTCTGCCCCAAAGCACCCCTAAATTATTTTTTTTTTTGTGAAAATTTTTGTTTTCATTTCAACTGGAAAAATAAATGGTTTTAAATTTGGGATTTCCTCTGGTTTTGCCCAGTCTATCCACTCACTGCTAAAATGCCACTATTTTTGCAGGTCTGTGGCCATCAGTGACAGAGGGAGGTGCAGGTACAGTGGTTCCCTGGAGCATCAGCACATGGGCCTGAAGAGTGCAGGGAGGCTCTTTCAGGCAGCTAGTAGGGACCCCTGCCAAGAAAACCAGAGTGCATGTTCTTTAGCTTGATAGGATTATTTTGCACTGCTGAAAAGACACAACATGTTTTTTGATCTGGCTAGGGCGTTCTGGTAGGTGATCCTCTTATGGTCCCTCCAAAATACTGGTTCATCTGATACTGTGATCCTGATTTTCTAAAGGAAAGGACTGGGAGTGTACCACAGATGTGGCACCATATGGCCCTGGTTCATGAGACCTAATTGCATTTGCATGAGACTGCACCCAGGCTCTGTCTTTAACGTATGGGTGGACCTGGGAAATGACACTTGTCGGTATGTAATCTTTTTCACCATGCAGGCATTTAATTAACAGTGTTTCCATAACTTTAAAAATATAATGAAATCTGATTTCTTATAAGCTTGACTTTTCTGGTTGATTTTGTTGTCTAAGAAAGTGTAAACTCTACCTGGAGCTTTCCCTCAGTGGAAGCAGGTATGAGGATTTGCCTTCTCTCATGGGCATTTCCAGTGTTTCTCTATTTTTTCATAAAGTTTCTAGGAATCAACCTACCTTTCTGACCTTGGTTTTTTAAATTTCGTTCAAATCAGTCAGTGGGCTCAAAATTCATTGAAGGTGACAAAAGCTTATGAAGGCACAAACAAGAAGCATTACGACAGCGGAAAACTAGAGAAAAAAATCTAATAAGAAACCTTGTGCAAACAGAATGCATTGTAATTTTCATAACGCTGAAGATTTGGACTGGCAGAGGAGGAGAGCTGCTAGCCTGCTGGCAAGTTGAAAATAGTATGTAGTACAGTATACCAGAGTCAGCACACTTAGTTGGGTTCAGTGTCTCGTAGACAATCTGATGTGTTCCTTTCCTGTGAAATGGCACTTTTTAAAAGTCATTATTTTGCTTCTGGTGTTATCTTGGATACTAAGCAAGTTCATTTAATTTATTTATATGTTATTTATAATGTGTTAGAAGATAAGTAAATGGCCTAATGCCTGCTCTGCATTTTAGCTGAGCACATAAATCTTGCCTGATGTTCGGATATTTTAAACATTTGAACTTTTTTGTAAGACCTGCATATAAACTCCAACTCTAGAGTTTCTGTTTACTCTGAGTTGTTTTTTAAGCTTAGAGTAGCTACGCTAAACGTTTAAATATTTTTCCTAATGCAATGGAAATCAAGTGCTCATATATGTTTTTGGAATGTTGTTTTTATTATCTTACAAATGTGATAATAATTAGTGACAATCCATCAGTTCTGAAGACCCTCAGCCTTCTTATGCCTTAGCAGGTATAAGAAATATGAACAAACGTACTTTAATAGGAAAGGAGGTTTTCTTAAGCCTGTCTGTATATAATTTGTCAATGTAGTAGAAAATCAAATTTAATCTATGTATAATAAATTGAGCTGACATTCCCCAAACAAAGCTTATTACTCAAGAGTGGCAAAGCACTGGCAGTAGTAGCGGCTTCAGCACTGACTCATTACAAGGGTGGCTCGGTGCCAATTGCCAATTTTCATTTGCAAAGAGCCCTCAGAACCTGCTCCCTTACTGGGAATCGCTGCTGTTTCGTCCTGACTCAATTGAGCACATTCCAGTCTTGTTTCTTTCGCCTTTCTTGGCATAGTTAAAGTTTCTTCTGCCTTCATGAGCTACGGGAACAGCTTGTATGCAATGTTAGTTTAGTTATGGGGTTTTTATTTTTTCCTGTTCTCTCCCCAAACCTGCTTTAAGATCCAGAGCTGAACAATTAGTGGCTCTAGGGCCATGCTCCATTGCAGCCTTGCCTTCAGATCTACAGTGACAGAGACTCAGTGTCGTATAAGGGCAAACTAAATTAGAGTACAAAGCCATCTATGTGATTATTTTACAAATATAAAAAGCCATTATACAAATCTGCTTTTACCATATGTATTTTATCTAAAAGGTTGTCTTGGGGCTCAGCTAGAGGACTAGAAATCGCTTTTCCTCGCTGTATTTTTATTACATGCTGGGTTTTTTTCAGAAAAGTTCTCGAAGGCCAGTGTTTTCAAAACCTGATTTATTTGCCTATTCAGTTGTGTATCGTGGGCCAGCAGTGCTCTCTAGCTTTGAAAAATCACTCCCAATTCAATGCAAATTACAATCCTAAAAGTATTAGCCACAGCTGAAATATTACTTTTTAACTTTCTGGGGCTCGAAGTTCAGACTCTTAACTATTTAACATGGATAAGAATGCTTCTGTGTGTCAAGTGGATTTGAAACTTCATTGATCAATATTGTAGTAGGTTTGGAAACGCCTGTGACATTGCCAGCTTGTCTTTTGGGAAGTCACTTCAATTTCCACAACCTTTATATCCTTCAGCCATTGTGTTTCTTCAGTCATGAGAGTCCCAGCCAATCTTAACTGAATTTTTAATAAAAAGCGTGTGAGAAGATAGAAATTTGGAACCAGGAAGCAGACACAAACATACAAAAGTAGCCCACTCATGCTACTTTTTTGATCCAGTTGGGGGAGACCTGTGTGATATTTCTGGTGGGCAGTACTAACCTGGCATGACACAGCATTGCGTAACGTAACTTTAAATGGCTGGGGTGAATAACATAGTCAGTTTAACCTCTTTATAATTCCTAAGCTTGGCTTATAATTTTCTTAAATAAGTGCTGTTGTTTATTTTACAGTCTGAATAATAAACAATTAAAAGCAGCATTTGGAATTCCAGCCACACTCCTTAACCATTAGCAGAGTATGTGTTGTTTTCGCTCTCTCAATAAATGAGCATAGCTCTTTATTACTTTTTATCTTCCATTTCCAGAGTTTTCACAGATGAATCCACAGTCATATCCTCCCTCTTATATGCTACTTTGCTGGTCTTGAGGGTGAAGGTAAGGAATTTTGGAAATAAGGTCATCCTGTCATGAATTGTCCCCTACACCATGTAAAATAATACCAGGAAGGTGAAGTTCATTGGTTATAAAGCTTTCACTAGCAAAGTAAACTTCTTTTCCACAATGTGCTACAGTGGCTCATATAGGTGGCTCATAGTTTTCCCCTGAATGGGATTTTGGAGATGTTACCCACTTGTGATGTAAAGCACTGTCATGTACCAAGCCCACTCTGCTATATAATCTACTGTTACATGATTAACTGAAGTTTCTTGCAAAAATACTTATCTTTACCAGTTGTACTAACGTGCTTAAAAAGAAAAATGCAATATTGTATATCTCTCTTTCTACAGGATAAAAATTCTTTACTGACAAAATTATTGTCTCTGATAACATTTCTGAAATCTATTGAACAAGTTTTTAAGTTTTAAAATGATTGTATGTGTGTTTTAAATTAAATCAAATCAACCTCCAAAAGAAATACCAGGAAAAAATAATTCTCACCCGTCTTTCTTGTCCTTTTTTACCTTTCTCACTCTTCATATTACAATGAATGTGTCTTTAGATGGCTGCATTTTCAGGAGCGCTCCTGAAATGATTTTTTGAAATATCATTCTCTGTAAATGTTGCATTTGTCATCACAAGCCCCTGCCTCTGAGAAAGCTCATACAAAAAAAAGCAGAGGCTCATTGAAATCCTAAGGGGAGAAAATTCCAAAGGGGTTGGGTACAATCATTGTCTCCATTGTGCAATCACTGCTAATATGAATTCAAGTTAAAATTCAAATGAACACTTGCAGAAATGTTCACCCATCTCACACATTTTATATAAATATGAGATACATGTTATTTATATACATGATGTAAATAGCATCAGTTTCTTGGCTCTTTTAAAATGGCTTGAAAAATGGAGTAATCGTTTCAGCTGATGAAGCTTTGCAACATGTAATTTACTATGGGTCCCATCACTTTTGAATGTGTTGAGATTATGTTTGATGTATTATTGAAAATGTAACTCCTTCATTTGATATTCTTCTCAACTCTCAAACAATGAGAACAGTCGCAACAAAGAAAAGAGGGGAAAAAAAGAGAGGGAATGAAAGTCTGACAAAACAGCCAGAATATCCATCTAATAGACACCCTGGTAAAGGAATATTTGGATAGGCTGGAGTTATTCTTCATTTCCTATATTTTTGCCTCTCTATATTTTGAGTATTTTGCCTTTTGCCTTCTGCTGTACATTCCTGGAGGTTTATAGGTATTTTTATATGTATATTGCTGTTGAACTACTGATGAAGTTCATCTCTGTGGAGAGTTAAAACAGCCTTTTTACCTCCCCACCCAGCAGTGGAGTACCTATAGCGCAGATGGCTTCTAGATACTCTCTACCACATCAATGAATTCTGGGGGAAGGAGAGATGGAGGATTTCCCAGGGGCAGGTGAACCTCTGTTGAGTTTTTTCCCCAGGTGATTCAGTAGGGAAGACTAACTTGGGTCCCTTTGAATGTTCTCCACAGGAGTCAGTTTTGATTCACTGACCACAGAAAGTCTGTGTTAACCGAATCATGATGAATACTTCAGTTTATCACCCCTTATCATCTTGCTGATCTGGGCCAAGGTTATTAAGTTAGTCCTTTGATAACCACATTAGGACACTTGTAAGAGCTGAACTGGGATTTATATCACTAAACAAGCTATAGTTTTTCTCATAAACTCTGTGTTAGGATTGACTGTGGATTTTGGCTGGGGAACTCCTTGCAGGATGTAAGGATGGGCTCCTCTTAGCCCACAGCAGTTGGCGGCAAAGCTGGCAAAAGCATCTCTGATCTCAGGAGCAACACGATTTCTTCCAGCAGAGCACAATTTGGTTGCAGTTATTTTACACTTGTTTCTACTTGCCTGGCTTATTGCTATTACCCTTAACAAGTATAATGCTCCACCTTTTCCACTGTGCTATAAGGTAATGAATAATTGTGAAAAGCTAGTAGATTTTACACTACTGTATTAATTTATTGTGTGCTGCTAGCATGAGCAACGGCAAAACCTTTAAAGTAATATTTAAAAAAGAAAGGAACACAAATAAAGTTTCAGGAATATCTTCTTAAAGGAGCACTGGAGAAAGATTGATTTCCCTACCAACATGTTGGTGTTTCCTCACCAACAGACAATTAATGGCCTAGAAATTTGTGGCAGGAGTACAGTTCTGTGAATGATTGTAGCTCTTCTTTTTTTTTTTTTTCCTTTTTATTTTGAATTTGCCTGAGGAAGCAAAACAAGAATGTTAAGGGACAACCTCGAAGGAAAATTGATATTTAAATTGATATTTATTTTTCTTTTCTACAAAACTAAACAAAGCCCAAAGCACACGTTGATTTCAGACTGAGTGGGATGTTTTACTTTAATACACAATTAAATAATACATTTAAATTTCAGTTGCATTTAACTGTTTTTAAACAGCTAAAATGACAGAGCAAAACATGCTAAGAAAATAGTGCAGCATTAAAATGCTTATTAAATCTGCTGGTTGCTAGCCACAAAGAAGAAGTTAAATTGCATGCAAAGTCTCAAATGACGCTTCTTGAAGTTGTTTTTTTTTCCAGGAAATGTGATCTGAATGGACAGAGTCATGGAATGAGTCTTAATAGACAGAGACAAAATTCTTGTCTTTTGCATTCAGCACGTTTAGACAAAATCTTTGCTTTACAAAGTGTGTTCCCATTATTTATCTTATTCTCTTTCCCTTCTTGATCTCTGTTTTGTTTCACTCTCCTACAGCATTTTGTCTGGAAAACCACAGTGTATATTTGTATTGCATAGCATCTCATTAAATTGAGCCATAGTAAAGTAAATGGCTTTAGTAATAAATTTCAGGTCTCTACCATGCTATTTTTTTCCCCTTGTATAAGTTGTTATTATTTTATATTGTACTATGTACTGACATCCATTCCAAATTATAATGAGCTTTAAACAAGGAGACTTTTACTTTGAGAGAAAAAAAATAAGAAAGCAAGAATCAGTGCACTGACTCACAACCAGATATTCCAATTGCTCTTACCTATTTCTTACCTTTTCTTCTCTAGTATAAATTTAGCATACCACCATACTGTACTTCATATGTTCAAGGAGGACTTTGAGATCTTCATGTTCAGAAAATCTTGTTTGAGCTTCTGCGTTTAGTTCACTTGCCTTATGTTGAGTGTGGTCATTTGAGTTCGCTGAAGTGTCATCACAGTTGCAAGTTTCATTTATGTGTGTTGACAGAAAGTATCGCATCAGAACTTTCAGTTTCTCTCATAATTCCATTGATCGAGAAATGTTGATGGCTAGAGATAGACACAGGGAGGCCACAGCTGTATTAAATTGATATACTTTTTGTCTTTGGCATTTGTGAAGGGTCTTCTAGCATTAAACTCTAAACTTATTTTATCTGTAATTCGGTACTTGTATTATTTCTTTTCCACCTCGTTTCTCCCTCTGGGATATGGTAATAAATGAAAAGGACACATGGTTCTGTAAAATTCTCAGATCTCCCTTACTTAAGGGACCACAAAGGATGGTTATAAAATTCTAATTTTCCTTTGTTCCCGGTAGCAAACCCTTTAGCTTTGTGTTCATGTCAATCACGATCAGTAACAACCTAAGCCTCTCTATGGAATACTTAATTTGATCTAAATATGTCCTATATTTATTAATACAGTTCTACATACATGGTTCCTACAAGGGCAGAAGAAGGAATACCTGTAGAAGTCACTGAATATAATAAGCAAGCAATACAAAAGGGAAACCACAACCAAACAGGCTCCTCTTTGCCATCACTCTGAACTCAATGCCTACTAGGCAGCTGGATGCCCAGTTTTAGAAAAGCTTTTCCTCAGGCCCAAATATGCACAGACTTTCACATTCGCTTTGACAATCAATGTAAAATCCATCAAAATGTGAATTTATATCAGCATCTAGAAGTTCTTTAGGCTAAGTCCATCCTGAGAAATTCGCAAGAACAGACAAGTTAGCTCAGAAAGTCTTTTCAGGTTTTTCTGCACTTTAATAATTAAAACAAATATTCCTGTGGGATAAAACAGTGAGCAGCAGGAATAACTGTTAAAAAGTGAAATGGCTGGAATACTACATATGGCATCCCTTCTATATCCTGTTTTATTCTGCTAATCCTGCAGATGCAATAGCGGGGATTTTTACAGGGAGAAAAAATAATCAGGGAATGGGCATTCAAAAGAGGATTTGGCCCCACTTTGGTACTTAAATGAAGGTTAAATGTTCAGAAGAGGACAGCATCGAGCAGCTCCAGCCATGACACTTGTGCACAGATTTTTCAAAGAAGTCAGTGTGTTGTAAGCAGAGCTTGTTCTCATAATCTTATTTGTTTTGGTGGCAAAGCTGAAGCTAAACTCTTCTGAAAATCTAAGTGCTGTAGCCAATTATGTTGACAGAACCCCAGTTGATGCACATTATATTGTGATTCGGAATGGTCAGAGAAATGGAAATTTTGTATGTGTTTCATAGATTTTGAAATGTTTAGTTTAAGAGAAAACTGAGCAGAACTAAGAGCTTATTGCAAGCCTCTCCTGTGCAGTCCTCTGGAAATCAGTCCCATAATGTTTAGTCAGTGCATTCTTTTCTTCAAAGGGCAGCAAGACAAACTGATCAGCATTTCACTGTTGTATATAATTTTATTCTTTTGAAGAATCATATATAATTTAATATATAAACAGTGATTAGTGAAATCCAACCCTACTAATGTGTTGGATATTTTACCATTAATCTCAGTAGAACCAGTTTTGACACTAATTTTACAGGAAGTGGCAAAATAACTGATTTAAAACAATGGAATAACAGTTGGCTGCTTCACTCAAATATACGGAAGGTCATTCCCCAAATAAATGAAGATTTTGAAAAAAAGTTAAGGATGTTACTTATTTAAAAGATACTCTTGTGGCTTCTGCAACCATATTTTCATTTATATATCTTTGTGAAGAAGGCAGATATGTACTGTGACCATGGCTGCTTTTTAAATTGTGGTGTTTAAACCAAAATGCTACAGTATGTTATAGTGTATATGTGTATACCTGGAAGTAGTAATTTCAAGAGCTTGAGATAAAATTAATTCTTTCTCTGAAATCATCAAAGAACATGCGAGAAATACTCAATAATGACTCTTAATCCTAGGCATCTAACAAGTCTTTAAACATGACTGCCAGCCATTGCTGAGATTTACTCCAAAATCCCGAGGTGGTTAACACATTTTCTAATGTCAGTGTTTACAAGGCCAAAGGTTCACCAAAAATTTTTTTTCAGCATTTTTTGAAGAAATGTTGAAATAAAAATACATATGTGGAAATATAAACATCTGTGCAGCCACACATATTTCAGAAATGTTCTTTAAAAGACCTGCTGCTCACGTTACTCTTTTTATCTTTCTTTTCTTTGCAGGCAAGTGGAATATTCACTGGAATGTTCAGGAATAGAATAAAGACATTGGCAGGAAACCAAGCAGCTCCATATAGGTAATATTATCATCCATAACAATGACATTAAGGAGATAAATGAGTCTACCCATTATTTGTTTCATCCCCTACCCCTTATTTTTCCTCCATGATTCTTCTGCACAAACTACAAGTTGCAGAGTATACTTAATCTCATCTGGATAGGCATATGCTTATTTGCTGGAGGCAGGTTGCAAGGGATATAGCGGGGTTTTTTTCCGTTTTTTTTCCCCATCCTATATTACTGTGTTATTTCATAGTGTAAGATAAGTTTCTAACTACAGCTTCAATTAAAGCTCCACATATAGCACATAAATGCTGTGGCAGTGTCTAGATAGTATATGCTTCCACTGTGACCTATTTTTGTGCAGGAAAGTCACTGATTTGATGTTAATTTCTAGGTGCAATGTAAAAACAGTAGCAATTTTAAACTTTGAGAAATGTCTGTTCAGGTAAATGGATGAACAGTAGTGTGCTCCCACTTTAGCTAGTTCATCAGCTGGAATATAGCAGCGTCTGGAGATGCTAAATGCACCGTTATCACTTGAAGAATCCTATTAAATGCAGACAGAAGTGCAAGGGGTTCGTTGCCCTAAAAACAAACACGGGAGACTTTGCAGGCTACAGATCTTTTCTCTAACTGACACCGAGCAGAGAGGCAGAAGAGATTTGATTCTTCTCTGTCTTGTGTTTTTCTCAGTAATTTCTTTTTCTCCTTGCAAGTTTTTGCTCATAGCTAGCCTGCAAATAAGAATTTCAACATGTTGATGCTGAATATGGCTTCTGTGTCTTCATGGATACTGTCTGCAGCATACAGGAAAAACTACAAGGTATGCTGGAAAGGGAAACTCTTAGTAAACAAAACTCTCCTTTCTGTTGCATTCATAGATTATCCCCTCCTAATTTTCTCCTTTTATTGTGCAAAGTAACCAGAAATGCTGATAGCAGGCCTGAATGCCTGAACCTCAGCCAGTTATCTTAAGCTAATTATTATGGATTTTAGGCCTGTTTGCATCTTCACAGGCAATTAAACAATATTAGAGAGTAGTCATTACAAAAGGGATCAGACTGAGCCTGGATTGAGGCTCTTATATTTTTCTTCATGACTACAGTTATAGTAAAAAAGATCCCACATATACACACAACACACAGACTTTCAGAACTGAGAAGTTTGGGTTTTTTTACATTTTCATAGTAACAACAAAAGGAGATGTTAGAAACAGATAAATATATTTGAATTATATCTGTCCATTCTATCATGTCCAGTGGGTTAAGTTTAAAAAAAAGTAATTAATCCCCTCTCAAACCACCCCCTTCAAAAAACAACCAGGGGCCAGTCAAGAACATTGACTGGGAGTTGTATTTACGTTTTCAGCAAGGACCAGAGTAAATATTAAGTAAGCCAAACACAGTATGATGATAACCCTTCCTTCCCATTTACAGAAATAGATTTTTCAATTGTTTATTTTATAAAGGAACCCTTCTGGAATTGAAACTAGATCCATACACATTTTTTTAATTGCTTCTTTTTTACTTACACTGAAATCTTATTTTTCAGGCTGTCTTTATTTCCTGTCTTTTTAAAAATAATCAAATTCTGAAACTTAAGCAATATTCTGTAAACTTTAATTCTATTGTTTTCGAGTCATATATAAACTCTGTCTGTACATACCTTATTGTAATGCAGAAACCACTTAGCATAGAACAAAGAGAATTTTTAGTGTGAGTTTTACCAGAAGGAAAGAAGGCAGATGAAAAAGATCTTTTAGGCTTTTTGTGTAAAATATTTAAAAACAGAGCTCTCCTTCATACTCATGAAAATTATATAAAATATTTAGAGTATTTTACGAAACCATAGAATAAAGAAGCATGAGATACTTTTTAGACCTGGTAAGCACATTGTAAACATCCCTTGACCATTATATTTGCTGGAAGAAGGAAGAATAATCTGAAAACGCTGTTTAAAATGTGAAAAGCATATATATTTAAAAATCTTTTAGAATAACTAGCAGATGTACCATGAAGAATGATGTCTAGATCAAACTTTTTGCTTCTAAACATAACCTAGTCAAATACAGCTGGTGCTAACAAATTCTGATAAATGTTTTAATCTCAGTAAGAAAAAGAATGCAGTGATGTGCAAAATGAGTGTATGAGTATCAATAAGATTTTTATATGCTAAAGTTGTGGGGTTTTTTTCTGGAGAATATTATGGCAGGCACAACAGGAAAGAGCCTGGCACAAGTGTGTGCACATGAGGCACAAATGGGCTAGTGACAAAAATCTGATACTAGAGTAGGTCATGGGGAGGAAGATGACGGAATAAATATTGAAGTAAAAAAACCAAACAAAACCAAAACAAAAATAAACCTCCAAAATATATGCGTATTTGCTTTTGAAAATGGTAACTTGATCAGAGCTAGGTGCTGAGAGGCAGTGCTGTGAGCCTATGGAAGGATTTGTGTAGGGAGATTTGCAGCCGGACTGAAGAAGTTATGTGACGTACAGGCCTGGAGACCTTGCTTGTGTAGCCTGGGCTATTTTGGAATAAATTGCAAGATTTAGATCTGACATGGATGAATGAGTCCAGAGATTATTCATAGATCCTGTTTAAAATAGGATTGAAACGCACATGCTATTTTTTTTCTGTAACATATCACAAAGTGTGAAGGCAATCTGCATTTTCAGAGCAACCAAACCAAAATCCTACTTGATTATGTTGAATATTGAAGTGTATTTGCAGTTAATATTATTTTCCTTTGTTCACAGTTGTTAAATAAAGAGGATTTTAGTCTAGAAATATTTATAAAAGTGTAAGAATTTCAGTTTCTTTTAAATTACTTTTAATCCTTATGTTTTACTTGCATATAAAGAATTAGATCTTTCTGCACATACTCCTTTTTATATGGATTCAGATTTTTATTTTTTTAAATGGTTTATTCAACACATTTTGACACATGCATGAACAATTCTTTGTGATGTCTTGTGTGAATATAAGTATTCTAAGTTACCTGAAGCTTCTCACCTTACAAGAAAAAAAAGAAGGGATTAAGTTAGAGGGCAGTCATGGAGATAAAGCAAGCTCAGTTCTGGAAAATCTCCAAAACTCTGCTGAAGGCCCCAGCTATAGCTGAATAAACTTTTTTGTTAAACTTTAAGTATTTTTAGACAGTTTTTCTAGTAATTTTCACAGTACTTCTTCAATTAAACATACATGTAAATGATTGCTTAATAAATGAAATGGTGTGTAAACTATGTAAATGCGACACACTTTTTCTACCATGATCTTTACTTAAGCCTTCCTCTCCAAAGATAACTACTAAAATAGGTCACAGTATAAAAATAGTATAGTAAGCAACCTATGGACTAGATTCTGTTTGCAGACAGAGTGGTATAAATCCACACTAACTCCATTGATTTCACTGGTTTAACTTAGATTAAACTGTGGTGTTATTAATAAACATGCATCTACTGCAGATGAGATATTAATTCCTCCAAAATCCTAACACCAAGGAGCAGGTTTTAGCTGTCAAAAAATAAGAAAATGTAAAGAAATGCCCACCTTCTTTCATTCCATCTACAAAATTCTGTTTGAATCCTGTAGTGCAGGAGCGTCTGACCTTTCAAGTAGATGGATGCCAGGTCTCCTAAAGAGGTACACAGGAGACATAAATCTTCAGCCATCTTCTGCCAGATGACAAAAAGAGTGCCCGTCACAGGACCTCAGCCCCCCCCCCCCATTCCATGACTGCCATAAAGCCTTCATATTCTGTTTCAATGTATGTACTCTTTTAGTTACTTTGGTGGATGGGCATTTATCACGTATTGGGAATACCTTGATTTCTGCAACTGTGTTCATGGAATCACAGAATTGTCAGAGTTGGAAGGGATCTCTAGAGATCATCTAGTCCAACTCCCCTGCTAAAGCAGGAACACCTAGAGCACATCACTCAGGACTGCATCCAGGCGGGTCTTGAAGATCTCCAGAGAAGGGGACTCCACAACTTCCCTGGGCAGCCTGTTCCAGTGCTCCATCACCCTCACTGTAAAGAAATTTTTCCTCATATTTGAGTTGAACTTCCTATGTTCCAGCTTGAGCCCATTGCCCCTTGTCCTATGGCTGGAAACCACTGAAAAGAATCAGGCTCCAAATTCCTTCAACCCACCCTTTAGATACTTATAAATAAGGTCTCCCCTCATAAGTCTGTCCATGCTGCAGGGAGAGGGGTTGTGAGCCCTTGGGAAAGTCAATGAGTGCTAGAAGAGTTTAAATTACTTATGTGTTGCTTTTTGATTATGTCTCAGGAGTCATTGGAAGATAGAAAAGACTAAGCCATGCAGTATACAAAATAACTGTAATAAAGGGTTCAAATATAAGGGCCACTGTAGAAGGTAACATTCGAGGACTGCTCCAGTCCAAAGGCTACTTTGGTACAGGTACTCCTTGTCCATGCTAGGCATCTGTGTCCTGGGGCATAACCCTTCTGAATTTGTTAATCAAAGTCTACTTATTCCTTAGAGGGACAATAATTTAATAACAAAAAAGGGCTTTTAATTTTTTTATATATTCACTTAATGCCTCTTTCCAGGTTCAATGCAACTTTGATTACTTCTTAAGCCATTTATTAAACATAAGGAGCAAAAACTAAGCCAAAGGTTTCAGTTTTAGTGATATTTGACAGATGGAGAAATGCCAAGGCTAGCAACTGCCAGGCAGAGGCAGTACTGAATAGAAATTTAAAAAAAAATAAATTGATTTTTGTTAAAAAAATCTTTCATAAATCATTTGGTTTGGGGCAGTTGAAGGAAAATATTTTTCTCCCACCAACTTTGCCAAATATAGTCTATTTTTTAGAAATCCTTTCTCCTTAGAAAATTCAGATTCTTAAGACATTACATTTACTTGGCCTTAAAATTATGAAAAGTGGTCCACTACCTAATTAATCTAATTTATTCAGAAACCTGCTGGTTAGAGAGCCTTATGCGATAGTATATATTTTTCCCCTCAAGGATGTATACAGCTGTAGGGTGCAGTTATTTAGCTTCATCCCCGTTGCATAGGTATTCGTAATGACACAATTTTCAATCACAGTTCTATGCAGCATCACAGAATTTGATGCTGCTGTACTAATACATAACAGTTACGAATCAAGCCCATGACACATCTTATGTCCTTCGAGTATTGCTGAAGAATCCTTCATATAGTTTGCTATGAGCAGTAGCATTAATGCGGGTTAAATGAGTAAGTTTGAGTGAATAATCAAACCTTCCTGATACTAATTGCAAAGTTCATGAGGAGAGAGTCAAAGCAGTTGCAGGATGCATGTCAGACTAAGCATTCAAGAGATGTCTGAGCAGAAAAGTAAAATGATTAATGCACAAGAAATGCCTTAATGTCTGAAAGATTTTTAGAACGGGAAGGAATATTGAACAACACGATACTTCAGACAAGCTGCTTTTTTTTTTTCTGATAGAAAGAATTTCCCTGGTATTTGCCTTTATTTATCCTTGCATTCTCCAAGTGTGTGTTTTTCACAATCTCTTTGTTGCTGTAATGCTACTTGATTGAAATTCTCAATTTGTAGGTCTGCTTGAACATGTTTATTCAGGGGATGGGACTTGCATAAAACAATACACGGGTATGAGGCAATCCCATCACATCAGCCTTCATTATCATTTTCAGATTTTCTAACTGGGATACTTGTCAGTGATTGCTGTAGTTCCCCTGCTCCCACAAAAGGGCCTCAATTGTTGTGTACTGATCTTTGATATTACATCGGCATTAGCTTTACCATGATGTCTGAACTAGATGAGCATCCAATGTGCCACAACTGCAGCTTTTCTCCACTAATACAATGGGATGTTTTGAGCACAGGAGCTGAGGTCTTTCTTCCTATGAGCATGTGACACAGCTGTTGGTGGTGTTTTTTTCCCCTAAATGTAATTTTTTTAAAAAATAATATATCATCATTAGTATCTATTTCAAGCTCCTAAGTTTATGCATATGACTCAGGTTACTGCATTGGTCTTCTTCAAAGGACGATGTAGTGTCTGAATTAGTTTCATATTTTCCACAGCTGGATGATGTGTCTATCCATTCACCTCTCTGTCACATCACATGTCTTTAAACCTATCATGAGTCATTTTTCTTATGTGGAAACTAATTAACATCTTGGGAACAGATTGCCTGCATTGTCTTGATATTTTTTGAAGTAACCAGATGCTGTAATTACTGTGTCTACTGTTCTATTTGCCTGTAGGTTGTCAGATAGCACCCCCATCAATTTAATTAACAGCATAAAGTTCATTTAAATAGTAAAAGATGAGACAAATTTGTTTGGGAGTTTTTGAATGTAATAGGATGTAAGATCTGTCCTGAAGGTAAAAAAAACAAACCACAAAAAAACTAATTCAAATAATTCATGCTAGAATACTTAATTCCTTTCCTTTTTAGTGCTACCATTCTTTAGTTGAAATTCTCCTACTTATATTCTTTTTGTTTAATTTTTATGATGTACATACCAATATTCTATGTTGATTTACTGAAAAATATATCTCGATTTTCAGTAATTATATTCCTGGTGAAACATAGATTTGTTCATCCTTGTTCTCTGTACCACTGTCCACTTTGATTGGATTGTTACTGGTGCCTCATTTCTTCTGTTTTTTTTTTTCAAGAAGCTGAACAAACTGGATTGCTATTAAGAAATTGTGTGGCTCATTGTTAATTACTCTAAGTGATAAAAGGCTATAAGGGTTCTCTGAGATCTGGTTGAAAAAGATCCATATGCAGAATCAAAAGAAAGGAGGGACAAACCATTAAAACATGAAGATATTTATAATGAACCAGTAAAATCAGCTAGCTCTCTTCCTAGCCATTACTGGTCATTTTTTTCATAGGCATATTTACTTATGAGCAGCGTCAGCTTGACTGTATTTTAATTCATCCTGTATACAATGTCCATTACCGTACAATGCAGCACCTTTTGGATGAGAGGGATTTGTTATATCAGACTTTCATCAGACGCTTTCTGAGATCCAAACACATTGTGCCATGTTTTAGTCATCAGTCTTGGCTATAGCATTTTCCAAATGGCTAAGGCAGATTTTCTCATGAGAGGTATTAAAAAAAGATAAGGAAGAGAGAATTCAATGGAATGTGTCATCAGTTAAAATGCTAGACACATGCACAATGAAAGTGCTTGATTTGAGGATGGCACTCTCATCAAATCCAAAAAGAAGATTGCAGTCTTGCTTCATGTAAATACAGTGTTTAATTCGTGACATTTGGTTGCACCTTTTTTTCCCTTGTCATAGTCTATGATGATTCAAAATACAGTTTCCAATTTCTGAGTAAGTTTTTTTCAATTACATGATGATGAATATCATAATCTTCTGTCCTAATGTTCAGCTCAGTAGGTTGTATGTTACACAGCTGTGACTGAAATTGGAAAGTGACAGAAAACTGCTGTGTCTGCAAAATATACCTTGTTTGTTTGTTGGATTTTTTTTCCTGAACTTTTATTGGTCATGGTGGACCACTAATAAACAAGAATAGCAATATCAGTGACCTTTGAAGTCTATGTGAAATGTCTATTAGTGACAGGGGAACATAATAAAATGGATATTTCCAATAGAAAACCTCATTTTACACCCTTCTCTGAAAACAGGAAAAGTGCAACAGTAATGCCACACAGGAAATAAATCAAAAATTGGATTAGCAATTGGAACCAACCTTGGGAGCTGGTTGAAGTCCAGTTGTCATTAGTAAGACAAAGTATGTACCAAAGAAAAGAGATGACTGTGTCTCACTTTGTGTATTTGGTTGGTCATTTTTCTGTATTTTGGGAACCTTTTAAATGAAAAGGAAAACAGGTTTATTCCCCTGATACGTTGTCCCTTTATGGACAGACTTGTTTTTTTTATGAGTAACGTCAGTCACTGTGATGTACCGGCACTGTTAACAGAATGATGAGCTGTGGGAAAAAACATGGTTCCAACCTGGGCATCAGTCAACTAAAGACTGTTAGAGGAAGGTTTTCCTTTTTTTTTTTTTTTTTTTTTTTTTTTTTTTTTTTTTTTTTTTTTTTTTTTTGTGATTGTTACTGAACTTAGTTAAGGTTCCCAAACTGTGGTTGCCAGACCATGTTAGCGTGCTGTGAACTAAACCACTTGACCACAGGCTAAATTAGATAAGATGGTAGTGTGACATTAATTGCTGGCAGAGGACAAAACAACCTTTTTCTTGTTGTGTACGGGCAAAAGAAGTGGGGCAGGGCAATCATGCAGTAGGAAGTCATAGTCAGGGACGGAGCAGCCTGAGGAAGCAGCTGAAACTAAGAATCAACAGAGAATTGGAGAGAGGACCAGAAACCAGGGCTCAAGGCTGGAGAAATGGAAGACAAGTCTAGGCCAGGTGCAGATTTTTCAAGCAAAGGAATAAATCCAGTTAAGATAGAAATGATGAAAAGAGATAGAGGCAAAGATCATAAAAGGTTTGAGTGGACTGTGTTGGCAAGATGCAGATCTCAAAACTGTTGTACAAAGTGAGAATTGCAGAGAAAAGGACCTTCATCCCTGCTTCAGTCTCATCTGTTGCTTACTCATGCTGAGTCATCACCTGGCTTATGTTACCTCCTGAACTAACATGGACTAAACAGTAATTGAAAGGCTGGATGGCTTTAATTTTGCAATATCTCGTGATATCAGTAAGTAGAAACACAACTCTCTTCACAGAGATTCTTTATGAAGATTGGTTTCATTAAATTTTTATTATGTTTTTTTCCATGAAAGTGGCAGGAGCTCTAGGTGCAGGATGTGACATTTGAAAACCAGCCAGGTGGAGACCCTGAGTTTTGCCAAATCCAAGGCACTCTGATGTGCTGCAAAGGAGCTGACTGGGGAGGATGAGGGGTCGACAGGAGTTGTTTGAAATCTATCTCAGCTCTAAATGAGCTTCACAGGAGTTTTCCTGTCTTTGGAAAGCAATTTTAACAAATTAGCAATCTCCACACAAGAATAAGCAGCCCCCACCCCTCAAACCACAGATCAAATTCAAAAGGAATACTACATCCATGCAGTTTCTACTAGGCTGAAGTTGGTATCGGTCAAAATGCTGATGGACTTAAATTGATTAGTGCCACTGCTGGCAGCCAGACCTGACTGAAGTGAAAATCTAAAGTATTGTAATGTATTGCTGGACTGTGTTCTAAAAATGATGAGATTATTTATTTTCTGCTAAACTCTAACAATTTAGCTGAGTGCAATTTGATCAATTTGGGCGGTACACCCTTCCCACCTCCTTCCTCCAAAACCCAGTGCTTTTTCTAAAACACACTGTTCTGGGCTATATCTGACCTGTGTCTTATTCACAATGTTTTATATACTCCAGAGGTTGAGATTACTGTTTTGGACAAACAGAATAAAAATGCTGTTATCTAATACTTGTATTCTGAAGGGCAGATGGATGAATGAATGTCACTGTGAGAGCCCACCTTGTTTCTATGCTGCTAAAGAAGACTAATATGGAGAGTCTTGTGTTGCATTGCTTTTTTCTGTATTTCTTTCTTGAGTTGTAGCCTTTTCTTTTACTGTCAGATTATTTTCCTCAATATTGACTTCAGTGATTATATATATGTACGTAAGTGTGAATTACAAACAAATGTTTTATAAGTTAATTAGTATTTTTGATGGTTTAGAAATTTCACAGATTTCACGGATTTGACAGAGTTGGAAAGGACCTCTAGAGATCATCTAGTCCATCTCCCCCCACATTGAAAAATAAGTAGTGATAGGGAAAAGTAGACAGCACATAGTTCTCTGCTAGCCCGTTATTCTTGTAAAAAAGCAGTAGCTAGAAATACTATTTTGTTGGGTTTCACACATTTCAAAAAGAGGCAAAGGAAACGCCGTTTTTATTTTTTTAGTTTCATGAGCGGGTGAAGAAAACCACTGCAAGTGGCAGTCAATCACAAGAACTAACTGATCCCAATGGCAGCGAGGGAAGCAAGGTTAACCATCATGCTTTTTCTCAAAACTATTCTGTTCTGTCCTACGAGTTGTGCCACAGCTAATAGTCATATTAACACAGGTTTCAAATATGTTTTCAACAGTTTTTTAGAAAACAACATGTAGGAACGGGAACATTCATTTTGAGTTTCCTGGCTCCCCATCCATTTGGCATTATCTCTGTGACACCAGCCTGTGAATTGCCCCAATGCCTCTCAGTTGAAGGTAGGCTGCAGTCCTCCTTTTCCCAGCCTGAAGCCATCACTGTTGCTGCACAGTCGTAAAACAACTGTTTTGTTCCAGCTGAGAGGCAGCTGCTCTGAACAGTGGGTAAAGGTTTGTTTTACCAAGTTTGATTGCTAAGTGTCTATTTGGTTCGGGACAGAAGTCTCAAAAATGACAAGAAATGCTGTGCGCTCTATTGAAATAGTGCAGACCTCCCCACCCTGCCATAGATCCAGTGGCTCCGACGGACTGTAGGACTGACTATAGGTTACCAGGTGTCATGTATGTGAAAACACTGACCTCTGGGCCTCTGCCGCCTGCCCCTAATTTGTGCTGTGCATTTTCTGGGTTTTAAAACAGTCTGCAGATAAATTAATGTACCTGTCATCTTGCCCTCAGTGAAATTTGTGCCGGGTCTTTCAGCAGTTTCTCCAGTAAAGCTGCTTACATTTTACAGTTTTGATTCCCTCATATTGTAGATTTAGTTTTATTTTTCTGTAGACGTTCCCTGCAGCCAAAACAGAAGGAAGAGGAAATCTTTGCTGCAAAAATCTTATATTTATGAGGCTCATGATGACAGGGAGGGGGAAAATCCTTAAAAAATAACTCCAGTTGTTTTTAAGCCTTTGTTCACATTTTGGATCTGTGGAATGGAGTTTTGCGTGTATAAAACAAACAAAAAATATCTTGCGATGTTGTTATTAATAAAGCAGGTGGCTCATCTTTTAAAATCTCGTTTTAGCCAGTCAGTGATTTTCAACGAAACCTGACGTTCACTTTTGCCAGCCCCTAAGGCCTGTTGAAAGTCATCTGAAAAAAGCCTTCTTAATAGATTGGTTTTCTTTGCTGAAGCTGTAACATCTCCTGTATTTGTAGAGATTTGGTTCTTTTACATCTGTATTAGTTGAGCAGCAAGCTAGCTCTGGTGACACACGTTAACAAAGTAATCTAGTTATACAACATTGAAGAATGATACATCCTGGAAACCATTTAGTTAGCACCTTTATATATTGGCAACTATGTTTTCATTTTTCCATTTATTGTAGAGAATTAATTCTCAGGAATCTATTGACATAATTGATGTCAGCTGGGGAGTTGGAGCCAGCGTTGCAAATATGTTAATTATCACTGCAAATGATAGAGAGCACTGGGACAAATCCAGATCTAGTTTGAATCCATTGACTTCTCTGAGTTCATAGAGGATTTTGCATGTTAATCACATGAATTTTATTCAAAAATGCCTCCAAGTCTCCTGGTTCACCTTTTATTAGAAAAGATAGTCTGCTCGCTGCTCATTAAGATACTCTGCTTAACAGAGTGGATAAGCAGTCATACTTTTTGAACAAGTGTGTTTATTTACTTATAACTATGTGAGCAGAATAATAATGAGTTAAGAAATTTTGACGAAAAGCATTGCTTTTGTGGTCTTACTTCCAGCACAGATTGGGAAAAGGATGTTTTCAGTTGAGCTTAACTACTTTTTTTTTTTAATCTCAAAAAATAAGCATGTATATTTCTTTGCTTTTGTCTCTCTACAGTCTCATTTTAGTGAGTTTAACTTTACAAGAACTACACCAGCGTGCAGCATACCCATCACCCTCTGGACTTTGAAGCTTGTAGTGGCATCAAGCTTTACCTATCAAACAAGTTTCAGTCATTTATCAGCAGTACTGGCTAACTGGGGAGGTCCCAGTTTACTGGAAGTTAACAAAGGTGATGCCCGTCTACAAGGAGGGACAGAAAGAGGATCCAGGGAACTACAGGCCTGCCAGTTTGACCTGGCTGCCAGGGAAGGTTATGGAGGAGATTACCTTGAATGCCATCACACAGCGTGTACAGGACAGCCATGTGATCGGGCCCAGTGAACACGGCTTTATGAAAAGTAGGTCCTGCTTGACTAACTCATATTCTATGACAAGGTGACCTGTTTAGTGAATAAGGGAAAGGATGCAGATATTGTTTACCTGGACTTCGGTAAAGCCTTTGCAACTGGTTCCCACAGCATTCTTATGAAGAAACTGGCCGCTCATAGCCTGGATGGGTGTACCGTTTGCTGGGTAAAAAACAAGCTGGAGGGCTGAGCCCAAAGCATTGGGGTGAATGGAGTTAAGTCCAGTAGGTCGCCAGTCACAAGTGGTGTTCCCCAGGGCTCAGTACTGGGACCTGTTCTCTTTAATATCGTTACCAATTATCTGGATGAGGGGATGGAGTGCACCCTCAGTAAGTTTGCAGATTGCACCAAGTTGGGTGGGAGTGTTGAACTGCTTGAGAGCAGGATGGCTTTATAGGGGAATTTGGACAAGCTGGATCAACAGTCCAAGGCCAATTGCACAAGATTCAATAAAGCCAAGTGCTGGGTCCTGCACCTGGGTCACAACAACCCCACGCAGCAACCCCCACTATAGGCTTTGGGAAAAGTGGCTGGAAAGCTGCCTGGTGGAAAAGGACCTGGGGGCTGTTGGTCAATAAATGGTTGAATAGGAACTGGCAGTGTGCCCAGGAGGCCAAGAAGGCCAATAACATCCTGGCTTGTCTCAGAAATAGTGTGGTCAGCAGGACTGGGGCAGCGATTGTCCCCCTGTGGTTGATACTGCTGAGGCTGCACCTTGAATACTATGTTCAGTTTTGGGGTCCTTAGTACAAAAAAGACATTGAGGTGCTGGAGCATGCCCAAAGAATGGCAACGAAGCTGGTGAAGGGTCTAGAGAACAAGTCCTATGAGGAGCAGCTGAGGGAACTGGGTTTGTTTAGCCTGGAGAAAAGGAGGCTGAGGGGAAACCTTATTGCCCTCTATGACTACCTGAAAGGAGGTTGTAGCAAGGTGAGAAGTCTCTTCTCCCAAGTAACAAACGATGAGAGGAAACAGCCTCAGTTGCTCCAGGGGAGGTTTAAATTGGGTATTAGGAAATATTTCTTCACTGAAAGGGTAGTCAAGCATTGGAACAGGCTGGCCAGGGAAGTGGTTGAGTTGTCATCCCCGGAGATATTTCAAACACATATAGATGCGGTTCAGAAGGACGTGGTTTAGTGGTGGTCTCGGCATTGCTGGGATAACCAGTGGACTCGATGATCTTAAAGCTCTTTTGCAACCTAGATGATTCTATGATTCAAGTTGGAACTTGCATCTTTCCCCTATGTGATGCTCAAGCAGAAGCTGTGTGGAATGAATACAGCACTGGTGTCAGCAGGAGGGCCTGAAACCCCTGCATTGTTTCAGGTTTGGGGATATGGGCATCATTTGAAGGGCTAAGAGTGAGATCACAACCCCCCTTAGCTCTGTAGAGCTCTGCTCTGTAGAGCCAGAGCTCAGCTCTGGCTTTTGTGTTAGATGTGGCATCTGGTGTTCTTCTCAAACCCTTAGTACTGCCAAAGTGAGCCTTTTTATGTATCCTAGGTGGTGAGTGGGAGCCAGAAATTTACTGAAGCTCTCCCAGTCAAACTGTTACTTGTAAGAGATGCTTACTAAGCCATAGAATGAATATCGGTTGAACTTGTGACAAGCTTCCTTGGTAGGACTTGGTCCCAATAAAAGCTGCTCAGGTGTTCCTTTTTCAGCTGTAAATTCAAGGTCTCTGAGCTTTTCATAGTAGGAGAGGACTGAGATAAACTCTTGAGGGATCATGTCTAGGACTTTCTACTTGCATGGCTCATATGCTGCTTCATCAAGAATAGATCTAGAAAATTGCAAAAGCACCTATTATCTGAATTAAACATTCTAAATGGATCAAATAGCACTGAAGGAGATGGCATCTTCAGATGTATAAGCAAAGAATGCAACATGAGGAACTGGAAAGTAGAAAAAGAGTCTGGAAAGCTATATTCTGAAGGAGAAGCGAGACTTGGTGTCTCTTACTGCCTGCTTGAATTCACAAGTCACTTCGTATCCAATATACAAAAAAAGTCTTCAAAGTGGCACTGTTTCTGCATCTGGCTGCTGAATTTCCTCATTTTGTATCTAAAGTTGGATATTCAGTGCAGTGTTCTTTGAAAATTTTCTTGCATATTTGTTAGAATAATCATCATAATGAGTTGAGTAACTCTCTTTTAATATGGCTGTCATTCTTCCCTGGCTTCAACAGGAAATTATAAAGTTAACTTCAGCTGATATTTTTTTAAATATATGTTAACATTGTATGAGAGTCCACTTATGGCAAACTGCAGCTGAGTCCATAACTTCTATTTAACCACCTGAGACCTTCTGATCCCCAAAGTGCTGGCAGACACCTACAGCTTGCTGTTTGTTTATTTATTTATTTGGGTTTGCAGTGACCGCACAAGCAAATGTAGTTCTCGTGTAACGACCTTTGCTTAGTACAAGTCCTGCTTCCTCACAGAAAGGTAATTTACTGCCTGCAGGGCAGGACTCGCCTACATCCAAGTTTTAGCCACGCTGGGTGGCTAAATGGATCATTCCATTCTGGTGCTCCTTCACTTGCTGGCCTCTCTCAGACTGCTTGCAAAAGCACTTATCCTGCAAATGCTTACTCATGTAAGTAATAATACTCTAATTAGAAAGTAAGTAGGGTTTGGAGACATTAGGATTTTTTTTCAAGTGAGTAAGCACTTGCAGGGCAAAACCCAAGGGCACCAGAAATGATGATAATTTTCAGCATAGTACATCGTCTAATTTTATCTTGAAGTCTGGATCTTTACATAACTTTCTATTAAACTGTTCGAGATCTTCCCTTCCTAGACCAGTCAGGAAACTCAATGGGCAGACATTCTTAAGCTTCAAAGCGTTTTCTAATGAGTCTCTTTTAAAATGAAATGAAACATTAGACTGAATTATAGCTGTGCTCTGCTTCTAAGTTCGTTTTTAAGCACTAAATTATATCCTTCCAGTGACTGTGTCCTTTCTTCTGTCCCTCTGAATCTCACTTCAAGCTTATCAAATAACTGCTTTAACAGAAGTTGGCATTCAGGTTCATTACTTGTCCTTTAAAATGAGATTGTTTACAAGTGTCTTCCCAACATGTAACAATTTACATAAAAGCATGCTTTTTCATCTACAAGGATGAAGAGGGCAATGAAGGTGTGTCCATGAAGGGGCAGATTTGTCACAAAAACTGCAAGATAGTTGCCAGAGCAAAAAATTGATTAAATCAGTGAGTGGAAGACTGTGAGCTACCCAGGTGGACATTAACTGCTATGTATACGCTTGACTTGCTGCTGCTTCTATTATTACTCTTTTAATAGTACTCTGAATGCTTTTAAAGACAAGTTCCTTTTAAGAATGCTTTCATATCTCAAACAGTTCTTGCGATTTTACTCTTCAACTATTTTCTTCCTTCAACAGTTTATAAAGACTGTTAAACTCCAGAAACATTAAAGCAGAGGGTGATGTTTTGCCAAGCCATATGTTCTTAAATGGTGTATTTATGCAGTTGATAATAAATACTTTAAGGCATAGTAGCTAAAAAAAAATATCATCCAACCTAATGTAAGCAGGCACGCTTCCAGTGATTTCAGCACTTACATTAGGGATGAATTTAACTGTCTGTTTGCACTCAGAACTAGGCGCAGTGTTCAAACTGTGTAGGTTTCATTGACATTAGGTGTTGGGCTGAGATCTAGAACAAAATTGCTTTTTTCTAGTCTACTCAAGTTAAGAATTAGTTCACTCTATTTCCAGCTTTATTGCTTTGCAGAAGTATTAAAGCACTGATGTAAAATGTTTATTAAGTATAAATATCTTGCCTGGTATTTGACCATTTTCCTACCTCAATAACTTTTTAAAGACATCATTCACCTGCAAGCATTTTAATCCTCTTTTACATGAATAAAAAACTTACACCTCTAACACATATCCTATTCTACATAAAAATACCAACTGTAGGCCATAAAATGTCTGCTCAATTGAATCATAAATTGTAATGCAAGAGTTAATCTGCAAGTAAACAAAGCTTTTATTCCTGCCTCCTTGGTATGCCAAGGGAACATATATTATAGATTACCCCAGATCGTTAAAGTAGTGAGGTTTCCTTTATACTTGTAGAAATACACTGACCAAGAGTTGCTTATCTAAGGTTTGGTGAGAAAAGCATAGATGGAGTGCCAGGCTGATGGCTGGGCTCAGTGTGCTGACACTTTTTGTCCATCTAAAAAGGCTTTTCTTGGGGCTCCTTCTGCTTTCTCTTTTCTTAGACATGAAACAAAAATTATTTCAATATTGGCAGATCCTATGTTGTTCAAAACTTTCTTTTGCTCATATTCCTTCATTGCACGTCTGTAATTCCTCTTTCTCCTACCCAAATTGTATTCTAACCTGTGTTCTGCTGCTTTTAATAGATACGCAAGGTGTGAGGTGGTGACATGGGGGAGAAGCATGTACCCCTACAGATTAAATAGTTTTCACATTATTTGAAAATTGTTAAACTGGAATTGCAATAAAAATCTACGTAGGGCAGGAAACTATAATCTCATCATAGTAGTCAGAAATGAGAGGGTATCATGGCATCCTTCTGACTTGGTTTTTGATTCTCAGATAACCAGAAATTTCTATGTGAATTGTAATCTTTAAGAAAAAGTTTTTGAATCCTTGTAAAAGTTAAGTTTTTTTAATTTCCATTCTTCCTAAAGAATGTCAACAAGAAAGACATAAGGAAATGCCTATTACTGGAATTTTGCTCTTTAAAAGAATACTTTATTAAATGGAGTAATGTGTTAAAATGCCATAAGCAGACAAACCTAACTCATGGATCAAAGGACACATATTAATGAATGGAAAAGAATTTACAGCATACTTGTTACTTAACTTCACAAAAGAAGTTTCAGGAACATGAAATCCTTAAGTGATTTCTCTTTAAAAAAAAATAATAATCTGTTTTCCCCCCCCAGATTCTTAAAAGAGACAGATCATAAACATGTTACACAGTTACCAATGAATCACCATCTGTTAAGCTTTGATCATCCTCCCATTACTATATCATGATTTGGTTTCTTATATCATTATTGAACATACTTCCATTTGTTAGTCTACGCCAAGTCATTTTATAATATGACAAATTTTAATAGTGGAATTGTAATTGGTTTGGGGGAAGCAGAGATTGGCCTCAGTATTACAACTGTATCTTCATTGTTCTCTAACACCTATTGAGGGACCCTTAGAAAATAGTTTTGGTCTAATTTTATCACTGGTTTAAAAATGAGCAAGATATTAAGTAAACAGATTACAGAAATCTATGAATATCTATCCGTCTACAGAGGATCTAAGAATTATAAATACTGTTAACTACTATTATAGCTAGCTACTACTTCCTTAACTAGTCAAAAGCATTGGTGAATTCTCACACCATTGTGACATATTTAAATAATGTCCTTATTTGGTATCCTCTAAACAACGAAATCCAGGGTTTTTTCCCAAAGTCATTCAGTTTCTTAATTCCCCTGGACTATAAACTTATCTGTCCTCCCTGTGTGACTCCCAAAATCACACTGCTTGGATTAAGAGGGGTTGAAAAAAAAGTTGCGTTATAAAAGAGACCAGAAAAGGTTTAGAAAGAAAAATAAATACAGAAAAATCACGTCAAAATGAGTTATCATAATACTTGCAGATACCAAAAGAGAGTAAGAAAAGAATTCTGAAAATGTCAGTTGCAATCAGTGCCAGCAATATCAATCCAGGAAGAGAGAGAGAGAGTAGTTAGTTGGCTTCGGTTTTGCAGATGTAAGAATTGCAATCTTAATGCTCGCTTGGCAAGTGGCAAAAATCCTATTGACACTGATAGGGTCGACATTGTGCTCAATGTCTTTCTGATGCAAGCCTGACATAAAAAGCAGCCAACTCACATTGCTCCCAGGAGGAGTTTTGCCACTGACTTCCCTGGCAACAGTGCTGGACCTTTTGCCTTTGGGCTGTGAGGCTGAAATCAATGCAATTTCTGTTTCAAATTAGGTCATGTGTTCCAAACCCAGTCCTGCAGCGGATTTTCTCTTTCATAGCCTTTTATTTGGTTGTTGTTGTTGTTGTTATGACTACATCAGGGTCAGATCCATAATCTCATACAGAAGTGGAAGAATCAGTTTTCAGTGTACACATTAAGGTGTACATGGATGCTCTACTGTGTTACAGATTTGATCAATTTAAGCTCAATTCTTCTGTGACATAATATCCTTTAGTCTCAGTAAAACAAAAGTAGAGATAAATCTGGCCCACTTTTTTCTATATCAGAGCAAAAATAGAATTTTGAAAATTAAAAAAAAAACCCTGCTGCTTTAAAAATTTTCTTTGAAAAAATTTAATTTATGCAGATTAGCAATCCCTAGCCTTGAACATCTTGTTTGCTGTCTTAAATATTGAAATAAAATGTTAGAAGATAGTGACCATCTTGTAATAATGTGTAATTTATCTGAGCATATCAGTCTTGTTTAGAAGCAAAAATGACAATGTAATAGATCTTTTTTTCAAAGAAAAATATAGGCTAAAGGATACGCATCACACTTCATTTCAGAAGCCCTAGGAGAACTTCTCTTTGAGAGTCTTACAAATTATGCTCATTTTTTTCAGAATGCATCAATGGCAAAGTACTAAAAGATTGGAAGGTAAGACAAATGTCAGCATTTCTAATTGCTATTCTGTGTGTGTATGTGTATACACAGACTCTGTGACATCAAACAGCATATTTTTGCATAATGGAAATTCTATATATATTCATTTGTGTAGTTGCAAGTTGAGCATTTTTTATAGAAACAGGCAGCATTTTAATATTTCTGCTTTCCTCTCAGTGCAATAATTGTCATTGCCATGTTATTTGAAGATACATAGTATGCATTATCAACTACTTAAGTGGTGTACTTTGGCATTGTACATTAAGAAGATAATATTCAGTCCAATATGATAATTATGGGGGAAAAAAAAACCAGGGAACAATAAAAATCTAACTTGCAAACAAAGACCTAGTGGGAAAAGAAAGACTAGATTTGGATTTTTACACATTTTTTTTTTAAAATGCTTATTACATTTATTTAGTTTATTAGCTTATTTACCTTGATTAAACAATGAGTGCTAGTAGATTGTCCTCCAGTAGCAGGTGTAATTATCATTTTTCTCTCTCTACTGAATCCATTTTTCTCTGGTTCTGTTTTTGTGCTGCCTGTATATGGCTGCTTTCACTTCTATTTTACAAGCAGTGGGAGAACAGATTAAATTATTTCTGTATGGATATGTTGTCTCTGAGCACTGGAGCCTGGTGCAGATCTCCTTGAGTTGGTGTGGATTTGAATAGATGCACAGTGCAGCATTTTACCAGTGTACTTACTGGCACAAAAGCCATTCGCACAGCGCTGCTGTACCTCTTCCAGCCTCCATCCAGCCTCGTGTGCTGCTAGGCTGGGCTCACGTTCCTCACTGCTGCTGGCTCATGGATGTGAAGCTAGCTCAGCTCAGCTGTAGCTCATCTACCTACACAGAATACATGCAAAAAGTAGGAAGCTACCAAAACCATGGAAAATCTTGTTTTCTGTTGAGTGAAGCCATCTCCAGCGTATACGTTCTATATTCTACAGCAAAATTATCTTTGCACAATACCTGTACTAACTTCACTGTGCACTCATGACATGCCCATGACTTATGTATGTCCACACTCATGACATATAGGCCTTACATAAACCTATAAATGCTTTAAATCAGAGAGATTTCTCTAAATGTCATAAAAAGATGATATATATATATACACATAAAGAGATTCTCCGTCTCAACCGGTCTATCATAGAGGAGGTTTCTCTTTGCTGAAAAACATGCTTTGGCTTGAAGAGAACATCAAAGAGTGAAGTCAGTTGAGTCAAGGCTCACTGGAACTGTCTGTTCAACAGAAAGATTAATGTATAGCATTTAAGACAAGGTTGGTTACCCATTTCAGGGATATTCCAAAAGAGCGAAGTGGGTTGCTGTTTGGATGGATGTGTCTATACCTGCTGCTCTGCTATACAAATGTTCTTGACGTGGTACTCACTGAGGAGTTTGGATGGAAATCTCGTAACTTACAGGTGAGAGTTTCTTGAATGCCTGATAAGGAAAAGTTCTTGGACAAAACACACTCTTACATGACTCAGTATTAAGCAAATGCAAAAATGACTGGTATTTGTGAAGTAAGGGAAGTGACCCAGGCCATACTTAGACTGTGGGAAGGGAACTCTCGTGCAAAAGGGAATCCCAATTACTAAGCAAAAGGCATGCAGAGCTCCAGTTTGGGTCACATAACACTGCATTAAGCTGTATACACTGTGGAAAATTGTGCAAGGTAAAATAAAGACTAGCATAAGGAAAAAGATAGAGGTGTTATGGTGGATAACATCACTGTGCAGGAATTTTAAAGAGTTGCTTGACAAACATCATGAACCAAGAGGATAGCAAAATCCCTAGCTCTGGGGAATAATCTCCAGGAAGAATGGCTAATACTGAAATTTATGTTTTGACTAACCAAGGTGTATGTCACCTTTGCAACCCAAAAGTTATGTGAGAAGCAAAGTGTGAAAGTAGCCTCAGTTCCACTTTGCAATGAATGATTGTGCTTCAGTGGAATACAAGGGTACAGGATTTCTGAAAATGAGGAACAGCGGAGAGGGATTTCTAAATTATTAATTTTAACTAGGTTCCTTCCCCTGCTGTCTGATAATGGATGTATTTGGGATTCCTGCAGTAGCTAAGTAGTGAAAGACTTTGGGAATTGAAAGTGGTAGTAAAAGTCTGCAGTTGTGAGGCACCGTGACAATACAGAAAATGTGAACTCCTGGGTGTCTTTTGCATATCCCATATAAATGTATGTATTGCAAGGACACTACTTTATGTAGGTCTCGACTGTGCAGGGACACAGCAGCACAATATATTTGTACCATATAACAGGAAAGAGGAAACACTCATTTATTTGGCTCAGATGGGAGTTTGTTCCTTCCACAGTGATCTCCAAAGATAACAGCTTTTGCAACAACATTAAGGCATCCTATCAATGGACATAAGAAGATGAGAGAAAAGTTTCATTTTCTTAGAGGAAGCTGCAATTTCCCTGGCTGAAAAGTGTGCAGTTAATGACAGGTTGGGTCTAAGACATGTGCAGTAAAAAAGCCTTATGTGCCCAAGGGAAATTTATGGGGAAATGTGTTAATGTAGTAATGAGATTCATCTGGAGTTGACATATGAAAGATAAATGTCAACTTATCTATTTGTTAATGGATCTATTAAAAGCTTTGTTTATACTTTCTGTCTATATTTTTTTTTCTCAAGCGCTTACACACAGATGGACTGTGCAAACAAATACTTCATTAAATGAGGAACTCAGAGCCAAGTGAACACTTTCAGTCCAGAATCATGTCAATTAACACAATTTAATTGCTTTCTTGATACAACCCTCCCTTTTTTAACATTTCTTTTAGGTTTTTGGATAAGACCAGAGGGGCACTGAGTAATTTTATATGACTAAATGACTCCATAAATCCTATTTTATTAATAAAAATACAACCTGCGCTCTCAAAATGGCACAGTACCATAGAACATATAAACAACACCGACACTCAAATCCAAAAAGCTTAGTTAGAATGAGTCACTGAGGCAAAATTGGCAGGAACAGCCTAAGATTCCCCAGCTCAAGTGAGGTGGTGAGGGGAGAAGAATCCTATTTAAATGTGACAACCATTTTGTTTAAAATGATTTCTAAGATGTATTTTTCCTACTGCTAAACAGCTACTTTGTCGCTATTAATAGTTCAAAGAAATCTGGCTTTGAGTTGAACTAATGATTCATTTTATGCCTAGTTGCAACATATACACCTAGGTTTACCACTTGGCCACAAAAAACGTTTTAATTGGAGACAATTCCAGGAAACTGAGTTTTATCTACAGCTAGTTCTATAACATGGAAAATACTATTTTGTAATTAAATGTAATATGTGCATTGTAAATGATTAGCTTGATTTTTGGGGAAAACAAAAATTTACTTCCTTAGACCGGGAAGCAAATCTTCTACAAACTGACAGCAACTGGATCTTTTGTTATTTCCTAATGATTAAGAATAACAGTATGAGATTTCAATTTGCTCTTGAATGATCTTTTCAATGAAGGAAAGACCAAATGATTTAAGAGGATGCATTTAATCCTAGTTTTTTGAGAGCTGCATCACTAGAATGTGGTCAAATGTAGGCCTTCTGAATGAAATTCTGTACAATAATTTTACAACTTACAAGCAGGTAAAATGTTATATGTCAAAACCTAAAATTGTAATCTTTTCTGTTTTCTCATAGGTGAACATCTTATTACATTTGACAGGTATGTGTGGTATTTCTGAGTAATTAGATGAAGGCTTTTCCTATGCATGTTTTTTAGGGTTGGGTTAGAGGATTGATTATGTGATGCCATATGCCTTTGAAAATGGATAACTGTGTTTTGGTTTTTTTTCTCCCTAATGTGAAAAAAAGAAACCACTCTTTAAATAATAGTTAGGGAGTATCAGTTACTGAACCTATGAAAATTTTAGCACTACAGGCATTTTTATCCATCCTCTCAGTTGTTTAAATGCTCTGTTAATAGTAAAAACTTAAATCTGAAGTTGTTTATATGTTAACACATAGAGATTTTTCTTTTAATTTCAACTTTTCAGACCCTCCACAGTTTCCTATAAATCCGTGTCATTTGAGCAATTCCAATATCTGTGAAAATCCAGAATTTGCCGTTAAGCAAACAGAATTCTCCTCTGCTGAAAAAGCATGTGATTGAGCACGATGTCTCCAATGTATTTCTCCAAATAAACATTTAATTGTTTAGTCCTTCTGAACAATGCTAAAATCATAACTTAAAGCAACATAAACTCTCATTCGGTTTTCTCATTATGCTCAGTGAAGTTAATGGGACTGTATGTGTGCTTAAGCATATTCTCTAGAGCTTTCTTTATAGGTTGTAGGTCAAAATGGCAGGGACATAATATTTAATCAAGGAAGTAAGGTTTAGTTCAACCTTCCACTGCACTGTTATGTCTAATAGTGAAGGAAATTATTTAAAAACTGCTGGCACTAAGTCTGTATTCCGCATGATTTCAAAACCACAGAATAGTCTATTAAATTTTTCTGGCATGTGAAACTTGGAACATGAAAAGTTAAGGAACTGTTCCTGCAAATCCCTTGCTTGCAAGAATAAGTACTTACAGCGCTGAGCTGAAAATCCTGAAGTTCTTTCTGAGTTTTCACTGAAAGCCAGGCAAAATCAGGGACTTAAGAGGGCAGGAACCCCCAGCTTGGCACCTGGCTCATACCTAAGATCAGTCAGAGTCCAGATCAAGTCCATCTCTCTGCTTAAAAACCCTTGAGAAAAACAGTTTAGCAGGAACTTTTTAGGAGCGTACCTAGTGAGGAACAAAGAGGTGTCCGCCCCACAAATGTACCTTGGGCCACTGTTTTAAATAAAAGTTCAACTTAAAATATGGCTGAAAAATAGGAAATCTCCCTTTCATTTGATAGCCTAGTGGTTGGAATACTTATTTAGAAAGTAACAAATTCTAGTTCAAATCTCTTTTCTGCTCTGTCAGAATTATGTCTCTCTCCTTTAGGAGTGGACATTAGCCATTGGCCCTACAGGCTCTTCCAAGGAAGGAGCACGTTTTCAGTGTTGCAGCTGATTGTGAGTCATAATTATTGTAAGATATATATGACATAAAATGTCATAGAAAAAATGAGAGACAGCATCACGTTATTAGGAAAAGCTGTGGGAATTTTTACTTCTACTCCCTGGAGTATTTCTGTATTTTCTTTTAGCAGTGTCTAAATAGCTTTGTGAACTGACAGTTTTCTAATTCTCTATAGAGTTTCCTTTGAATGGACATTTCCTTTCCTTGGAATGTCTTCCTGTAGACACACAGCACAACATTACTGAGTTCACTGAGTGAAATGTTTATATTTTAGGCATTGTATTTCATAATTTTAGGTGATTATACTATGTATTAGATATCTCCTATGTATTGGATTTCATCTTTTGTCTTTACAGAGACAACTTTCCCATTGACAGACACAAGAGTAGAAATTAAATAAGGCAAGCTGAGCTTTGATCCAAACTGAGTTTCTCTTCCTTTGATATTTGGATATGGAAAATATTAACCTGCTCCAAAGCATGGTAACACTACCTAATGTTTCATGTGCCTTGGGTTTATCATGTTCTTACCAGGCTCTTTACAGTTCTTGTACCTAAAATTGTAACCACATGTGATTTAGAAAATATAATTATAGTATTCATGGTAGGAAAGTTCTATTCTCTAAAACATCATTAAATTTAATTCCAGTGTTTGTAGATCAATTTGGTGAACTTCCATCTTATCAGAATAAATAGCACTTCCAGCTATGCATTATTCAACGTCTGCATATGCTCAATCCTGCATTTCGCACAGGAAAAATTACTAAAATCAGTATCATCCTTTAAGATAAAAATTTTACAGAATGAGACCAGTATTTTAAGACTTTCATCTAATGTTGACCTAAACTCAGTATTATATTATCCAAAAATATTCTTGAAAATTTTTGGTAAAGTCCCAAGACCTTTGAAGTCAATTGACTTTATCGGGTGCAGAGGTTCACACATCTTCTTTTTTATATTTCAATTTAGGTAATTGTGGAGCAAAATATGATACATTTTAGAAAATATTTCCTTCTGTGTGAATGAATACTTAATATATCTGGTTAAATATGAGTGGAAGAGACTGCCTGTAGTTCCAGACGCACCTGAGTCTAAAAGAGTGTTTCATTGCTCTGTTGAACTGCTGTGGCTTTTAATATTCAGGCTTTTTGTCTCTGGTCTCTTACAGCAGTGCTGTACAGAGTGCTTCTAGAAGTGAAGAGGGACTCTAGGCATGTAGACTTGAATTATCAATATTTATTTCTTTATTTTTATGCTGTTTTGCTCAAATTTGTATTGAGTTAGAGTTCTGAAAAAAAAATATTATACTATTCAAGAATATAGCCTAGTGTATGCACTTTACATTTTTGGTTTTGGCGAACCTACATTTTTATTCCTGTGATATGTTTTTAAGGCAAAACTCGAGTAACCCAGAATTATTTTTTCTGCCATTAAACCAAACTCATGCTACAGGTGTCCCATGGGATGAAAATGCCACGTTAAGAACATCTGTCTTATAATTTTTAACTCTGTGATTATTGTTAGGAATCATTGCCTGTTTTATTGGCATGGTCCAATGAATGACTGAAATGGAAATGAACTATCAGGTATTTAAGAAACAAATAAGTTACACATGATATATATAACTCTGTATCTATATAGATAATGCCTCTGAGAGGTATAGGGTTATGAAATCCAGAAAGATTCAATGTAGTCATGCTGAAAAACATAAGATGGAAATAAAAATAGGAAAGGCAGATTTGGAGCAGTTATAGGTAGTGTCTTTTACTTTTACCATAGCTAGACAGAAAAAAAAAATAGAAACTCATCATTATTAACAACTCTATTTGTGGTTTGCCAGTTTTTAAAAGTCAGGTGGTTCCATGGTGTGTATCTGATATATGTCATGTGTTTCCATATCCCTTCCTGCTGCGGCTATTAAAGCTCAATGTGAAAAAATCTATTGGGAATTCAAGAGGTGCCAAACATTAAATTGTATTTTTATCTCTAGTTTATAGGAAAGACAGAGGCTGGTTGTGACAAGCTGAAGCAACCTGGAGAGGAGTGCTACTTTCCTGTGGTCAGCAACACGGCACTGGCGCCCAGGAGCAGCATGTTATACAGCTCAGCTCTGCATTGGGTAAAACAGAAGCTGCTTCTTGTCTCCTGTCCCCATTTCCTACATAGGACACGAATGCTGGTTTCTCTTTCTCTATTCATCTAGCACTGTAGTACTGTGGAAGTGTTTATTTTGAGCAATACTGAAAGATCACATCAGTGAGGCCAAAATGCATCTATCAGAACCGTGCCTGGTGGCAGAGCCCCCGCGGTTGCCCGTGCAGCAGTGAAAAAGTGCTGCATTTCACACAGTTCTGGTCTCTGCCAGCTGTGAGATGTGCCGATCAGCAAGACAGCACGTGGCCTGACACGCATCACAGTTGTGAACGTTACCAGCATCTGCTTCTCACTGCAGGATGAGACTATTCTACTAGTATGTGTATGAAAAGAAGTTTTCGCAGGGAAAAGGGACATGTTGGTGAGCCTCCCACTGATGGTCTAGGAGTCACCCTTCCACCATTGAACCCTTTCCTCCACAGGCCAAAAGAGCAAAATTGCAAAAATGCTACTATCCAGGGCAAACAGGATTCAAAGAGGTTAAGTAGTGTGTGCCATTGTATTGGGATCGTTCTCTTCACAGCACATCAAAGAAGGAGGAAGCAGTGACACAGAGGTGTCACGCAGTAATATTGCAATAACCTAGGAACCTGTCAGCATGTTCTGCTAGACGGTCAGGTCATCAGTGTCAATGTCCTGGAACTCAGCTACTGAACACGGCAGGGCTGTCCCCTTGATGCTGAGTGATCCCTGAACACTGCGTGGGTCCAAAATTAAAAAGAACAGAGAATAAACCTTGAACAGAAATGGTTCCATTAGGGGTGAGTGACAGCACCAAAGAAACTTGAGGAAGGATGAAGGCAACTGGAAATGTAAAGAAACATTGTTATAGAGTGACTAGTGGGGAACCAGCCAAAGGAAAAAGAATTAATGCTAGTGATCAAGGATCTCCTGTACACCTAATTCTAAAGGAATTTCCTTAATTTGGTTCCATATTCTTCATTGATGTTGCATAGAGGCACACAGAATGTTTTCTTCAAGTTATAGCAGAGTGGTTCTTAAATACCTGTTTATACCTATATTAAATATTAATGTAGCAGTTCTTTCAGTAACTGCATAGTTATTGATGTAGGGGGAAACACAGACCAAATTTGCAATTTTGAGACACGTGTTTAAAAATTGCAAATCTGTCTTACTCCATGTGCCTTTACGCCAGCATATTCTCTCTACCAAAAACACCAAAAGCAACAGTTTTTGACTAAAAACCAGGGAAAAGTCATGTAATGTAGTTGTAGTGGATTTAATGGGTGATCAGACCTCCGTAACTGTACGACTTTAGTTACATTAACACGCTACTCAGTGAGGATGTAGCACAGCCAGTGTTCGATGGGCTTTCGGCCACTGCAGTTAGGGCCCGATCCCAGCTGCCGTATTCGAGCATAACTCCGGTGGAATAGAAAGTGAAACCCTGAATTAGGGCCACAGAAGCAAAGACCAAACAAACCATTTGCAGTGGCTAGTACCATAAAATCAGTGGGAGGTTTTCTGCAAGCTCCTGCGACCTGCCGTATGCTGGAGGGACGCTACAGATGCTGCGGCTGTTGGCAGGGAGGTGCAGAGCCAGCAGAGGTAATGGTTCGTTCAGTATGCTCCTTCTGCAGCCCCTGGCAGTAGGTTTTCTGCAGTTTCCTACAGAGCTGCAAATAGAAATGAAGGCTGTGTCTGACTCACTGAACCTTTAAGCAGGTGACAGGTTAAAAAGAGCTAGTCCTTTTCTTTTTTTTTTTTCCCCTTTTTTTTTTGCAGAGTGAGCTCCCACTGCAGGGCAATGGCTTTGGTCTGGTTAGGATATGAAATTCTGCTCTCTCCGTACATTTCTGCTCATATCTGTAAGGACTAAATTCTTAGTCCAGATTCTATCATCAGTTTTATTATGTTAAACTGACTTGAATTTATATTATTAACATTTTTTTTGAGTAAAGCACAGCAAATACGCTTCTGACACAGTGATGGGAAAACATATTTATATCAGGGACCAAGTTGAACACTGAGAAAGACTGATAATCAACATAAGAAATAAAGGAGTTGAAAGAAAGAAAGAAAGTTGCGGATAATACAAAATGTGTGTCAAAAAGGAAGAAATGGGAATTTTCTCTCAAACTGCTAAATTTGGTTGCTAAGGAATTAAGAAAATTAAGGGAAAATATATTTCATTTTGGAAAGAAGTAGGAAGATCTCTTTAAACTTTCTTGCCACAGCTATTCCTTTCTTAAATTCTGTGACTGGGGTAATTATAAGCTGAATTTAGCCTTTTATGACTGACCTCCTAATTCTTCTCTCAAAGATCCCTGGGCATATTTTTGCTCTATACTTATCTAAAATCCCATTCCTCAGAGTATCCGGAGCAGAAGCTTTAGTAAATACCTGAGACCAGTGTGCCCTCTTGGGATCCTCTCTCTTTCCCGTCTTAAAGATTATCTGTCTTTTGATCCAGCTCTTGAGCAGCGTTTCCATTTCATTAACTAATATAAGGGACAAAGAGGCACCCTTGCAATAAATCCATAACTTTGAAAGCAGACATTTCCTTTACATGAGTTTTCTATTTCAGTCACCAAAACTTGCTTGACCTGAAAGAACAGTAAATATTCAGGGTTTTTTTTTGTTTGGTTGGGGTTTTTTTATACTTGTTTTTACAACTCTCATTTAATTCAGAAACCTCCCAGTTTATTTGTGAGCTTCTAAATGCCAGTGCCTGGAAATATATGTTTATATTGCTTGAAATGTTTGGTCACTGGATTAGTGATGTACTCGTGCATGCAATTTCCTCAGCCTGCTCTAAGTAACAGTGAAATATTGAAGTATCTTCAGCTTCAATACTAGGATAAATGAACCTGAGATTACAAATCTTGTAGTTGTTCAGTATATTGGATGAAAGGACAAAAATGTGCAGACAACTCTGTCCCATAACAATATCTCAGAGAAGGGATTGTGATTTAAGTAGCTCCCTCTGATCAGATTTGAGTAAAAGTTTGAGTAAAATGGACTTTTGGCAGGACATCCAAGATGTAATAGGATCATTTCAAATTTGACCTTCCAGAATAGTAACTGGAATGCTCGAAGGTCAAAGCTATATTCTGTGAGCTTTCTGAATTCCCATACTTAACCCCACTTTCCGTGAAATGGGAATTCTGCCCAACTGTGCATCCACCCAGCACCCCTGACTCTTTCGGCAGACCCTTAATTGCTTTTTACAGTCAACTGGATCAAACTCTGCGTGGCATGAAAAGGACGCGGTTTATGAATTGCCTCTTGTGTCGTACCCATTGGAAATGCATCCCTTCACTTCCACTTGCTGGAAACCAAGTTTTCTGTTGTTAGGCATAATCATGGAAGGAACAGAGTTGCATGGAAAGAAACCCAGGTGAGGGCATAGAGAATAGAGATGTTGCTTTTCAGTGTGATGTTGTTTCACAGATACCTACTCTATTTCTCTAGTTTCCAGGAATAGGAGAAACAATATTAAACTTAAAAGAAAGATTCTGGGAAGCCAAGTATACATTGAATTCTGGGAATACATAACCTGAAAATTAAACTTTGTAGATACAAAGGTAAGTCACTATTTCTGTTTTATTCAACATAAAATTGTAGCGGTTGTCTTTTATGTCAGACTCTCAGTACTAAGATCTGACTCCATTGCACATTCCTTTTTATGAGGAATATCTAGTCTTCTGAACCTACCCCAACACTTCTGAGCACAGGAAGCAAAGAATATGACTTGTTTAAGGTTGGCCTTGAAGTTTTCCTCAAACAGCCTTAGCCAGCAGTGCTCTCATGATTTTGAGCTTGTGGAGATCCCTGCTGCCCACCGTACAGGTGCCGTATTTTTGCTGAACTTGGTGCCAGCATGTGCTCAGCTGCTCTTAGCACATGAGAGAAAGAAGACTCAGAAAGATTATACTGAGGATTATAAAGTTGTGGTGGGGGTGGGTGCTACTACTGCCAAGGCTAGAGCCACCATAGCCTAACTCCTGCCCTGTGCCTTGTCTTGTAGCTGGTACCAAAGCCACCCTGTTGTTTCTCCAATTCCTCCTAGGAGGAGGAAGCACACGAGGAGCGTACACAGGCTGACGCAAAGCAAGGCACAAATATAGCTGAGGTTGCTGTGAAAGAGCAGGATGGGGTACAGGTGCCAGATTAGCTGCTTTATCACAGCTTTGCACCTGCACCTTTCCAGCTGCAGGCAGGTGAGTTAGCCCAGAAAAAAAAAAAAAAAAGAGTGTGCTTGTGGCTTTTGTCCGCTTTGTACAAAATCACCTGAATATTTACATAATGCATTATAACCCAGTGGCATCTTCCGGAGGGGCAGAGATTCCCATGTGGAATGTGAAGTACTATTCTGCAAGGAATTGGTGTCATTTTGTGAACTACTTTTCTACTCCATCTAGCTTTCCTCTCTTTTGCCAGATTAGGAGAAGGCAGATACCTTCAGAACCCAAAGACACTAAGAGAAAATTCTTGTCAATGGTAAATTACAAGGATGTTGCCAGCAAGCTTTGGATTGGAAGGTGAGAAGGGGCAGAACTACCTGGGGGCTTATAGATTTGAGCTGGTTTGCTACCATGGACTGAGCTGAAGCCTTACAAATTTGAGGTCATGTCCTCAGGTGGACTGACAAGGCAGAAGGTACTGTATCTTCCCCTTTCCAGAAGAAGCAAGTATAATAATTTCAGCCATGAAAATGGTACTATTGGAAACTCTTCCATATTATTCTTAGGTAAAACAACAGATGCCTAAGCAAAAAAAGCAAGTACGGCAATGCTCCTATGTGTGGAGGTCCGAATAAGTCAGTTTAGTATAAGCAAATTTAGAACATGTATTCAAATCACCAGTCTATTTAATGTATTTAATGCAAAGAACGTGTTAAACAGAGAGATATGACATCCAAATAATCCTTCACCAGTGGAAAAATTGCCTCAAGTTAATTCATTAAAACCCTACATATTCAACATTAAATGAGCAGGAAACATAAACAAAAATTAACTTGCAACTTACAATGCTACGTTAAGAGAATGACAGTATGATACATAGAGGCATCATATAGCATTTCAATATTATCATTTTGTGATATCTGTACCTTTTCTTTTCAACAGAGACTCCTCATATTATCCACTACACCTTTTGTGAGCATATGATGAATAAAACGGATGGTCCTTTAAATTGCATACACTACTCTGTATGATAATATTTAAGAAGACTCTTGTGTCTTTCACTCCTTAAAAAAAAAAAAAGGAAAGTTATTAAATGTCAATCATGGAAAAATCAGTCTTCCAAGAAGGGATTGTGAATATATTTTCTCAGCTGTGGAAGTTTCTGCAAAAATACCCCTTTGCACAAGGACAAATTTAAGTACGTAAGTATGGTATAAGTCTTTTTTGCTTTTTCCCTCTTTATTAAACCTGTTCTGGAATATTAATTTTTCATACAACTATTGCAGACTTTTCCTTCTCACTAATTCCTTGGTTTATATGCCATATACTTTTATATAATTTAAAAATATTGCTCTCTACAAAACTTTTTTACACCCTGTTCTTAATTTGCATTCCAACTAATTGCTGTAGGAGTTTCATGTTCCTTGCAAAGGGAGATACGTTTCCAGATGTGTTTTCTTTTGTTTTTCTTCCTCTTTCATTGTGTAAATACTATTATAAAAGTACATTTAACAAAAGACTATTCACTATAAAAAACATCCTCATGTAGAACAGAAGTGACATGATACACCACACACCCACTTTTGTAGTCTTTATCAATAACAACAGAAACAGGATCAAGTGATAGAAATAGATGTGATTTAAATCAGTCATTTCGGGAGTATATTTATTCAAGATCCTTCGAGTGCAGATGAATAGCAGGTTTCTAAATGTGATATTTTGATGGTAAGCAGATGAATCATTATTTGTATTATAGTGCAGTAGAGTTGGGCAAGAACAACACTACAAGAGGGAATAAACAGTCATATCTAACTGTTTATTCTATTACATTCATCACCACAGGGTGCATCTGTACATGTCAGGCCAAGGTCAGTGATCCTGGTTCACATGAATCATTCTCATTGCTAATGAAAACCACCCCTGTCGCAGCGTGTTCGAACACCAGCAGCTTCAGCAGACAACAACATTGGACTGAGCCAAAATTCACAGGTGAGGCAGAACGGCTGGGGGGAATTCAGGGCTTAGGATGGATAACGGATTAGCAGAAGCTGTTGGAGGAGGTCAGCATCGGAAAAGAGGTGGATAATTTTTAACTAGAGGACGAAACAGTGTTATTTTGTTGTAGGCAATGGCTCCTTTACAGTCTCCTTTGAGTTTCAAAGCCAAAGGGAGTCTTTCAAAAACAATCAAAAAAAGTGACTCGGTTCTGAGTCAGTTTCCAAAAAATAAGTTTTAAAGTTATGATAACAATGAATCTTAATTATCTTTCTCCACTAACCTCTTGAAGTCAAGGAAACAAAGATGGAATATGGTGGCAAAAGGAGGAGGTTTTATTTTCCTTTCCTTTTTTTTTTTTTTTTTTTTTTATTTCAAAGAAGGATTGCTGCAAATTCTGCATACATTTTCTTTGCATTTCAAAGTGTCCAGATAGAAAGAAGGATACGCTTGGTGCAGTTGCTGACGACATATATGTGTGTATATATATATATGTGTGAATGAAAAACTAAAAATCAACCATGGAATACCTTTTCAGGGCTATTGCAGTGACTGCTGTAATTTGACACACAGGTGGATTTATTATTATCAAGCTTACAAACAAGTTATTTGCATTATTTGTGCTTAGGAAACATGCTGCTCTGCCAAAGGCTTGGGGCTGCAGCTGCATTTCAAACTACTTTTTGTTGCCTGAAAATTACTAATATTCCATCTCCCTGTGCCTGTGACTTTTTAATCACTAAATCTGATTTGAAGAAGCTAACAATTTTCAGAGAATATTGCGTCTCTTACGCTGCAGTGATCCTTTCACAGAAATTTCAGAGGGCCCGTGCCCAAAGCAAGGGGAGGAACGCGGCGGCTGGGGGAGTCCCGGGGACTCTGGCGAGGAAGAGGGTGCTCCGCGGAGGTGAGGGAGGGAGGAAGGCTGCTGTCTCACCACACATGGGCTTGTGGGAGGTGGGAATCTCAGGTTGAGTTACTCATCGTTATGGAGTCGGGAGTGTGCAGAACCAATGATTCTGATGGCAGGAGGTAACGTACACATGTTTTTCAGCGAAGGTGCTGTAGGAGGACTTGCCGGCGGGCAGGAGGAGGTTTATGCTGAGGGCTGTCATTCCCCAAGCGTGGAAGCCTTCTGCTCCCGGGAGCCCACCGCCGCCTCCTCCCATGTTCTCCCTCCCCGCGGTACGAACAGGGGGCTGCCGCCGCTCTGCCTCCCCGCGCCCCCCCGCCCCCGCACAGGGCGGCCGGGCACGGACCGGACCGGGCATGGGGCCAAGCCCCGGCGCTCCGTGAGGCCGCCCCCGGCCGAGCCAGGCGGGGGGCGCGGGGCGGTGCTGTCCGGGGGACGGCGGGGGTTTGCTCCGCGCTGCCCGTCCGTCCGCCCCCGGTGATTGACACCGGGCCGGGCGGAGGCGGGACCGCCGGGGACCGCGCTGCTCCCGCCCGCCGCCGGGCAGCGGGTCCCGCCGTCCCTCTCCGCCCCCGCACTTTCCCCGCCAGCCTCCCCGGTGCGCGGCGCTGCGCGGAGCCGCCGCCCGCGGCATGGCCGGCGCGCTGGGCAGGGGGGCGGCGGGCTGGCGGATGCGGAGCGCGGCGGGAGGCAGGAAGGAGAAGCCGCCGGGCGGCAAAGCCCAGCCGCGGCACGGTAAGGGGGCGGCGGGGATGGGGTGGGATGGGATGGGATGGGATGGGATGGGGAACCCCCGCGGTCCGTGCGGGGCACCCCCGCGGGCCAACTTGTCTGTGACTTGTTTGACCCGCTCGGCTCCTTTGGGGCAGGGGGATCTTTTCCGTCCTCCTTCCGCGCCCGAACTCCGCCGAGCTGCGCCTCATGCCTTTTATTTACCGCGTACCCAGGCGGGGGGAGAGGAACAGTGTTCGCGTGTATTTTGGCATCCTGCTTTGACCGCGGATCCTTTGATTTTTGGGGAAAGCGTTTGCAGCCTGGCAAAGCCCCAGCGAACCTGGGAAGAGTCTTCGAAATCTTTTTTGGCTTGTATCTGCCTGGGCTTAATGCTCGAGAAGCGCTGTTAAAAACACTTGCCCTGTGTGTTTTCGTCTACCCCCCCTTTACTTGTTCGGGGAGATAGATGCTCTTTTCTGAGCGGCAGGCAAACAGTCTTCCAAAACCAGATCCTGACTTTGAAAACATGGAAGGGGATGGTGTTGCACGAACTATTGGAAACAAGTGTTCAGATTTGTGACCCGTTGCATGCTGAACGGTGAATGCGGTTACCCAGAGCCAAATCTGTCATGTACAGTTTCCCTCCTGCACCCTTGGCTGTCACCGTTGTCTGCTTTGACGAGCAAACCCAACTGCTTGTGGAGGTACGGTCACAGTGTCTGGAAATCTCCTTAGAATGTGTTCTAGCTGTGGGTTCCCCGTGGGCTTTAAACCTGCTATTTGGCTAAGTGGGTTTGCAGAAGTCTCTGACCTAACCCCTTCAAGGATAAAGTAACAGTTTTAAGTTGTGAGCTCTGCTGTAATTTGTGCTTGTTGGTTGTCGGTGATGTTAGTCCCCAAAGTAACTTTGTGCCTTTTCCAGAGAAGATAATTTGGCTGAAGGAGTGTTTGTACTCTTCACAAGTACACAGAGCGCTGTAACGCGTGCAGTGATCTTGATGACAAAGATGTTGATGAGGATCCTAGCGTCTTAGGAATAGCATTCTCAGAAAGGTGCTCGCTATGAAAGTAATACTTCTAGGTGCAGGTCGGAAGTGAAAGAAAAATAAAAGTTGCTTCTCCTACCTACTGTCACCTGGATATTTCTGAGCTAGAGGGATTTGGCAGCCACGCCTCCTCTTCTCTTTTACTTGCTTGTGCCTCTTCCATAAGTCAAAGAGGAAACAAACTGAAAGAGTCTGAGCGAAGGTTTTGTCAGTGGATTTCAATCCCCCCCCCCCCCCCCCCCCAAAATAAAGGGCTGTGCAAGAAAGGGAGTGTTACTGTTAGAGAATAAAAGTGTCTGTTTAAAAATAGTTGTAAATATTTATCCTGTTAATTCTGAGCGTAGTGCCGGTAGTGAGAAATGACTCGCATGCGAGAGTTGGTGCGCTCTCTTTCAGTTATATACCTGCTATTCGTGGGTGCTATCCAGGAGCTAGGCACATAGACCCAAATCCTGGATGCAGTGAAGTCAGTGAGAATTTTGCCACTGATCGGAGAAGAGTCAGAATTGCCCCCACAGACTGTGTCGTGTCAGATGTTGGGCCAAACAGCAAACCCTTGACAGGTACAGCTGTGCAGTTATGGCAAAGGTTATAGTACTGCAGTTTGCTGCTGTGATCAAAATATCCTCAAAGTAGCTGTACCAAAAATTAGTTAATTTAAGTGAGATATTCTATAACTTTAATTCAGTTTAACAAAAAGGTGTGGTGTGCTTCAGTCTGTCATAGTTGCTTCTTATAAATGTTTTGTGAAGTATCATGTGATGCTAAATTCTCATTTAAGTAATTACTGTAACAACATGGAACACTAAATTAGACTGCAGCACATATAGTTTGCATCCCAATTAATTTTCAACCATGCTTTAAAGATAATCAGTCTTTCTGCTGTGCTGTCTTTGCAAGGTGCACTGGACTTATCTACTAGGTCATTTACTGTCTGTTAACAGCTCCAAACAAAAGGTAAAAACAAGATTAGACCTAATTTGTGCGTCCCTAATACTGATTGTATGCTACAGGGTGATTTTTGGAGAGAAAAAAAAGCTTAGGATACTTTGGTATGCGGCTTAAATTTTCAAAGTTATGGAAACACTGTCTTCCAAGAATGGACTCTAAAGTAAACGTTGGCTTTTCTAGACAGTGGACAGTATTGACCACTTTGTGCAGGAATGGAAAATGTACTTAAAATGTTCTAGCTAAGGCATAGAGGGGTTATAAGGAAGATCTACCTAAAAGTAAAATTGTGGTTTGTGAGCTGTCAGCAATTTTTAACTGGCAAACAGACTTACAGGTTTGACTCATATATGCGTGCATGCAATTATCAAAGCAAAGTGAGAACTATTCTCAAGAGAACTAGGAGGTATCAGAAGTATGAAATACTTTCAATTTTGGGAAGTAATGTTGTTTTTTCCTGTTCTCTTTTTGCTGCAAAACTATTTCAATAGGTCAGGAGCCTGTGTCAGTAAAATAAAGTGGCATAGCTCTACGGATCTCAGTGGCATTCTTATGGTTGACCACAGCTGAAGACCACGCACAATACTTCTGTGTATGTTTGGATTAAGCTACATTATTTTGGGCATTGCTTAAGGGCCTAAACAGGCAGGGTGCCTATTGAGTTGTGAACACCTGAGCAAACTTGCTATTTAACTGAGTCAAGTTACAAGTATTTGCCAGCTTTATGTTCTTCTTACCTTTTATATGAGTAATTATAGGGACTTTTCTCTATTTTTTTCAAATATTTTAAAACACAAATATGAAATTTTCCCTATGAGCTCATGTGTAGAAGTTCTTGGTTTATACTTTTTGTAGTTTCATACCATGTCAAGCAACGTAAAGTAGGAGTAGCATTTCCAACTGTTGCGGTCTAGACAGTAAACGAAGTCTTTGTCAGGGCTCCAGCAAAAAGTTCAAGATCCTGTTAAGATGATGAATATCAAAAGTCTTGTAAAAAGCCTGTTTTTAAATTATTTAATGTTGGGTTAGCATTGGCACCTTACCTGTAAAATCTCCCAGGAGCTTGAAAACCTAGATGAATGGCTACAGCCAGAATTCTATTACAGATACTCAAAGCAGAAGGTGTTAAGGAGTAGCATAATGGGAACCACAGTGTAAGTCGAGTAGTATTTTATTGTACTACTAAAGAAAACTTTGAAATGCTCGTATAAAAAAAAAATCTCCTCCCTTGAGGAGCAGATATGGAAAATTTGTGACTAGAAGCTGAGAAACAGAAAGATGTTTAAAGTTACTTGACACCACCAAAAATAACTTCTGGAGAGAAAGCAATATTTTATATGCCTTTTTAAAGCCATGTGAAAGTTGTGTAGTGAAAAAGTAGTTGCGCGTCCTTAGTATTAAAACAATTACCAGGGGAAAGGGCACAAGTGAATAGTGCTGGATGTGTGTGTAGGAGTTTGTGCATGCACACAGGTGATATTTTAGACAGAAAATTGTTACTTCTTATTTGATTTTTTAAAATTTTATTTTTAACTGCTCACAAATTGTGCCAAATTTAGACTGGGGAGTGCAACTCCTCTGTGTTGCAGCCAGCACAATCAAATCAGATGGTGTCATGCCAATATGTTGGATTGTGCCCAGGTAGGCTGGATAAATAAAAGTGAGCTGTAGCAGCCCATAACTCTTTTTCACCTAGACGCGCTGACTAATTTTAGTCTTCACCTGTCTAGTGATGTCACAGAACAAGACAAAAACTCTTGTCTCCATTTCTGCTTGGTGTTTATTCTTTCTGAGAGTAACAGAAATGTTGTAGTGTGGTAAGGATAGAAGTCAGCAGGTTATTGCTCCGGAGAAGTGGATCCTCTAACTGTGTTGAACTGATAGAGGGAGGAAAAAAACCTGCAAACCTGTCCATTGTTTGCCTCTTGTATAAGCTTAGAGGTATACATGTATGCTTATGACTTCTGGTCGCTATTGGCCTGGCTTGGCCTCATTCTGCAGTTGATAGGAGGGAAATGAAGTTGTGCTTGAGATTTCCAGTTTCAGATGTTCTCATCTTCATGTATTTCTTCTCGAAATATTCAGGAATGTGCTTCAGTGTTTTCTGTCACCTTGTTCCTTTTTACCTTCTCTGTCTCCTGGGAAATAATGTTCTTGGTCATATTGAGGTAGTCATAACCAAACCTTCTGTTTTGCTAGAGGCATAGTTTTCTGCACCTCACATTGTATTTGTAAAAGTAAATGTCTGAAATTCATGTAGGCATTTTTTAAAAATATATATATATACACATATATAATGTATATACAAAACTGCTTAATATAATAATAAGTTCCCTTTTTGAGGCAAGTAAACCTCTTTTCTGTGATAAGCTGAAACAATCTGCGGGTAGACTTTAAATCTTAAAACATTTTTCTAGCCTATATGTTCAGAAAGTGTGAATGTTGATGTTATTCCTACTTTTATCTGCTAATATTTTGATGTCTCAGTCACTTTTGGGGTCTTACCAGTCAGTGTTTGCCATGTGTAGTACAGACTTTGCTATGAAGGCATGGCTTTCAGAACAAATGGGTGAAGGGTTCGACCCAGAGAGCAAGAAGGCTTGGTTTACCAAACATATTTTATTTTTATTTATTTGCTTAGCCTTTTCCTTGATATAAGCACCAATAGATAACTCTTTACTTATGTTTTTCAGCCTATATACATAATAGGTACAACTTGTTAAAGAACTTGTGTGATTTAGGAGTTAAGTTTCATTGTGTGGATGTTTTGGGGTCTTTTTTTAGCTTGTTTGGTTGGTTGTTTTCCTTGGTTGTTGGTTGTTTTTTTTTCAAAATTAGTTCACAATGATGTTACTATACAACAGATAATACTTTTCATGGCCAGAAATATGCATGATAAAACCAGTAGATACCTGTTACATGGCTGTATGTGCCTTTTTTCCCATAGTTCACAGAAGGGGTTATTTATGATACTGATAAAACCTAGCATTACAACTTGCACAATTTAAATTTAGTAATCAGAGCTACAAATCTAGCTATTATTCTAAATTTGAATTTACAATAGAATGACAAAGCTACCATCTAGATCTTAGAAGCAGACTGCAAATACAGTTTTATGACATTCATTTAAACCCACTTTTGGCACAGAAATATAGTTAAGAAACCAAAGACTTCCCCTCCATTCCATAACCGGATTTATTTTTCTGACCTTTGTTTTAAAGAAGATTTGGAGAGTTTTAATCAGACAGAGGTCACAAATCACTTTGCTGGGAAATGCAAGATGTGCTTTAAAAGGGAAAAAAAATAATTTTCCTGATCATTTGACTCTTACTAGGTGAAATGATTACTCTGACAGAAGTATAGAAACTATCTCACTTTAGTACATTCTGAAGTATTTTATATTTTGAGTAACCCTGGCTCAGGGGCATTTTGTACTCACATCTGGAAGTTTCCAGTCTTAGCATTCAGTTTAGTGTCTCTGCCTTTGTCTTTCCATTTAGCCTTGCCATGTTATAACAATGAATCATCTTGTCCATTAACTAAAGTTGGAATGTCTGTTTATGCACTGAATTTGTTTCATCACGTCGCCATAATAATTGATTGGAACCGTGGCAACTCTGACTGCTTTCCCATATGTACTTGGGCTGGACTTTACCCAGCACTATTCTGAGCAGCAGAAGGATAAGTCATCACCAAACCTGGAATATCTTTATCCTCTTCGGATTCAACCTCTCTTTCTCATGAAACCTTAGGGGAGCGTTTTCATATTCTGTCCGTGTGTACATGAAATCGGGTAGAGGCTGTGGTCTTTCCAGTCGTACCAAATCACAGCAGAGTTGCAACGCACATACACGTCCAGCAGTGAAACCAGGAACGTTGCTATTGTAGCTTCGCTTTGATACGCTCTCATTGGTTGATGGATTTTAAATTAGTGCTAACAAAAATATTGAAGTGCTAAATAAAAAGTGAAACAAAACTCCAGTGGCATTCTTTGATTAGGTTAATAATGTTAATAGAGCAGACCGGTGACGTGGTGCAAATGAAGGGGCCTCGTGGGAGGGAGGCTGTGCCAGAAAATGTAAATTCATACCTCTTGCCACCTGAGGGCACTTGCAGGTAGCGCTCTGGTTGCTGTTTGAGTGGAGTGTTTTGCAAATAAATGTCCTTTTGTTAAAAAGGTACTACACTGGCTGTGCCTTGACTCATTTAGCCTTAGCTTACTTTGCGGTGACCTCATTGCAATTTTCTTTATTTCCATGAAAAAAAGCAACTTTGTTGCATTTGAAAGGTAAATATTGAAGTCCCTGTTTAATAACTAAAGCTAAAATGTAACACATATGTGTTTTTTTTAAGATGGCTTTGGGATCTTGTTTTGTGCACTGTGACGTCTGAGAATGTTTTTGTGTGCTCTCTATGACCAATTTCCATTAAGAGTTGTTGACGTCGCATTCCTGTGGAAAGTATCAAAAAGTAGAAATGAGGAGTAGGAATTAGTGGGTAGAATCTTCTCCTGAAGGCAGATTAAAGTAGAACTGTTAGTTTGTGATAACAAACCCAAGAGCCTGTGGAAAAAAAGTGAGAAAAAAGACTTGTTATTGTCAATGACTGCATTGAGCTTTGCTATAGAAACCATTCCAGTATTTTGTTCAATACTTACCACTGAAGCTCTGAAACTACTGAGCTGTCTAAATCACTGGTATTTGTAGTGAGGAGGAGGAATGGGAGGTTGAGAAGAGATACTCTTTCTCCAGAAGCTGGATTGAGTAAATTTGCATAGTATAACCAGGTGTCTTCTTTTTGGCTGATAGTCACCGTGATTTCATGTGGGAGGTCATGGTTGCTGCTAGACAAGAAGTGGGCATGAGTAAAATTCTTTAGGAGGTAAGTGAGAGGAAGTTCTGTAATGAGAAGCTGTGTGTACAAAGATCAAGGGACCCTTGCGATGCATTCACATCAGCCAGGGCCACAAAACAGATGAGCTGCTGTGCTCTGTGCTGGGCAGAATGTCTCTGGGCTTCTGCATATTTTTTAAATATTAGACATCCTGATAATGACATATCAACATCATTGATATATGGCTTATAATGTTCAAGCCTGAGTTAGATGGGATGGGAACACAACCTTCAATTTTTATTTAAGCTAGAGGTGTGAATTTTTGGCTGTCTAGCTATTTGGAATTCCAAGAGATATTCAGGTCTGCCAATCCATTTAAAAACTGGAGGAAAGTGGTCTTTAGAACATAAGAAATACTTTAGGAAAACACAGTCTTTTCCAGTCTGGGTGATGTTGGACTTCTGTAGATTCTCTATGGCAGGCTGCTTCCAGCCCAGGTATTGATTTCAGTTAACATAGAAGTAGCCTGAGGGGTGGTCAGTTGTTTGTGTTAATGGTATAGCTGGATGCGGCCTACATTGCTTCAAGCCTTTGGCCCACCAAGGTAAGTTCCAACAAAGCAAAAAAGAACTTATCACTGTTTTTATTCATTGTGCACCAGGAGGACACCTTGTTATTTTTGTACTGAACAGTGGTAATGGTCTGAGGACAGTAAGAGCATATTTTGTTGGGAATTTTTTTGTTGTTGTTTGTGTAGTCTTTGTTTTCTCAATGTCCATGCTGAGAAGCTAGTCCCAGCTCAATTACTTTACTTTTTGGGAGAGGGCTATGTTACAAATGTGAAGGTGGGAAAAGGATCACCTTGCAGAAACTGCAGCGAGTGGAATAAGATTCTGATCTTGTAATGACTGGATTTTGTGGGATGTAGCTGTTTGCTTTACGCACCGTATCAGTTGGTAAGCTTATTTTCTAGGCTTTTTGAATTCTGTTTTGCCACTTGTTCTAGGGATGGAAGCAGACAAATGATCTCAGAGATCATGATGAGGTGACACCTGAGAGTTTTTCAGAGTTCTTAATAGCTTTGAGCAGTTGTTCCATTGCAGGGAGGATAAATCTGAAGATGCATCCTGGATCATGGCCAGCTTTTTTTCCCTATCTTATTCCTGTAGCATCATGATGCCAATTTGATGACAGATAGACATTTTTAGCAAATGGCTTTTGTATTCTGCAAACTAGAACTCCATTTTACTACTTTCTCAGTGAAAAAGAGGAAAGTTGCAAAATTATCTTTTGTTATGGTAAGACAATAGTATATTAGTATTATTTTTTTTTAAATTAAATTATTTAGATCCATTAATTTCTGATTCTATTCAGCATATCTAGTGGAAACCTGAGGAATGCATAGGATAATTCAGGCTGGAAGGGTCTTAAGGAAGGTCTCTAATCTAGTCTCCTGTTCTGTATGAGTTGTGAGATCGGATCAAGTTGCTCAGGACTTTCTTCACTCCAGCCTTAAGAACATCAAAGGAAGGAGATTGCACAAAATCAGGCAGCAATTTGGCTCTTGAAATTTCTTTCTTGAAATTGACTTTCCACAAGTCAAAATTCAAAATCAAGCCTGAAAACCTTGGAAAAGTGGGAGTTCTAGATCATGACCACATCTTCCTAGAAATCAGGCCAAGAGTAAGTGGTGCTAAAATGATTCCTGAAGTATTCCTGATCCCCTGAGATACCACTTGCAAAACATAATGCAAACTGCCTCATTCTAGGAAGTTCCAGAAAAGGTACCATGGAAAGCTAATAATTTGCTTATATGCATGGCTCTCTGAATAAAAAGAGCAGTAACTATGCCTAGGCTTGCAATCCCTTGTCAAAGTCCATCTAGGAACATAGTAACTTTTTGAGAAATACAGAAAAGTGTGGCATGTATCTGTCCCTGTGACTGTTTGTTGCATAAATCAAAAGTGTGGCTAAGATTTTGTGACAAGAAGCGCCTTGGCAACTTAAGTAATTGAGCATTTGAAATGTTGAGTAATTGAAATGTTCCCGTGTAGTTATAGCACATTCTCTGGTCATTATGGAGAGTCTGAAAGATAATGCTTTAACTTCGTCCTGGTCCTTAGTTTTTGTGTTTGGATTTCTTTGGGGGGCTTGTTTTTGGGTTTTTTTTTTTTTGGGGGGGGGGGTTTGTTGTGTGTTTGGTGGGTTTTTTTGTTTGTTTTGTGTGGTTTTTTGTTTGTTTTGTGTGGTTTTTTGTTTGTTTTGTGTGGTTTTTTGTTTGTTTTGTGGTTTTTTGTTTGTTTTGTTTTTGATGAAGCTGAGGGCTTCAGTCTCCAGACCATTCTGTTTAGCCTTGTCTCTTCCTTAAATACACTGCACTTGTATCCCATATGCATCTGATTTGAATTAAAGGTCCAGACTCAATATACACTTTCATCTTTTATTCTCTTCTAAAGTAAAACCATCAGTCTCTGGTGCACTCATCTTCAACAGTGTTGAAGGAAGGGAACTAGTGCTGAATCTACTGAGGTGTTGCCTGCTGGATACCTACACCATGATGTGTAGCAGAGGCCATTTCACAAGGTTTTATTAGTAGAAAGCTTGTAGGCCTCTTGGCCCAAAAATTGGCCAAGATTTTGGGTCCAAAATTGGGACAAGATTGCCCAAAAATCTGAAGAAGTAAATACAAGCTCAGGGTATTCCTGTGAATCATCCACTCCTCTAGTCCAAAACAAATTAAAAAAAAAAAAAGAGATTAAAATTGTCCATGAACCAAGCATTCTGCCTTTCATTGAACCCTGAGTGCACTTCTTGAACTCTGCAGCCAAGAGCAGGAAGCCGTAGCCAAGTTGCAGCCCTGGAGCGACAGGCCTGATGTTCACTGAACACATTTGTGAACATTAGGAGCCTTTCACAAACTTCCTGGGGCCTGTCTCTGACTTCTTTGGTAAGGAGTCCAGAAACCTGATGGTCCTGTTGGATCTGGGCTTCCAGCACTTTCTGGGTCCCAGGTTTGGGGCAGTAGCATGGCTGCCTGCTCCGAGGCTCTACATGCCAGCAGGGTGGGTGGGTTTTTCTGAATGTCCCCTGTGTCTGGCTTGAGGAATCTGCCGAAGAAGCTGCAGCTCCATTTCATCTTTATGTCCCAGCGTCTTCTTGTGTAGAAACCTCCCAGTGAAATTCACAGTTTTCCAACGATATTTCTCTGTAAGAAATTGTTATGCAACGCAGCCCGCATGCGGTAGTACAGCCTTGCTGGTAATATATTTTCCGGGTATAGAAGAGTACTGTTTTTCTTTCCAAGAAAGTACTTTATAATTTTTGGTGTTAAGAGCTATTATCTCGCATATCCTAATAAGTTCAGCGATTTGGTATAATTAATTTGTTAACGCTTCTACAGTCATGTAATAGGATATATTGTGCCACGGGTATTCTCAAGGCACTCATCTTAAAAGGTTGTTTAGAGAATCACTTTCAGTGCTTAATAATATTTTAATATGATCTCTCATTGAGTTCTGTGGTGATTAAAGTCCCATGTTTGAAATTTTTCTCTTGCTTGCATTGTCCCCAGTTGTTTTGTGTGTGGTTTTGTGTTGTTCCCCCCCCCCCTTTTTTTTTTAAATAAATCTGATATCTAACATTTTCCCCCACTGCTCTTTGTAGGTTTTGCTTTTAATAAGTAGATGGGTAAGCATTTCTATCAGTACAGGTGGGAATTGGGAATCTTTGTTTGTGGTTTTCCTTGGACCCTGACATTCAATTAAACTGGAAGCACTTATTGTCCAGCTAAGCTGTATTTCCGGGGACACCCCCACCCACACCCCCCCCTAACAAATATAAAGGGCATATGTGGCTTTCTCGTTTCTCTAAATTGTCATCTACGCTAATGTGTTCTTCACACATGGATCTTGAGAGTACAAAGAATTACGAACTATGTACTCCTAGCAGTACTTCACGTATCAAGGTTTAGAAACTAATTCTGTTAGTTTAAATCATTAATGATTTTCCTAATGTAAGAAAAAATTAAGGACTGTATCTGCTAGCAAAGTTGTGAAAACTTGGCAGTGGCTGACTTCGCAGTGGAAATGGCAAGACAGATTTCTCCTGTTTGTAACCTTTAATGTGTTTCTTGAGAGTTAGCACTCATGCTTGCACAGTTGTATTTTTAAATGTGTCTACGTGTGAGAAGGTGTGTGTGAAACCAGTCCTAGCAGCAGAAGGAATTAAAATGAACTAATAGCTTTTTCAGGAATCTCTATTCTCTGGTCATAACTTCTTCTGAGTCTTAAATGTGGTGTAGATAAATGTGCTGTATGAAGGGTGACATGAAGTACTTTCATTGTCAGAGCAGCACTGTCTAGTGCATGTCTGTGTTGCCACATATTGTTGTTGGTATGTTTTTGTTACACAAGAAGATAGCAATCACAGCAGGCACCACTGAGGAGCATGGCTGGGAACTCTGCTGCCATCTGTGAGCACTGTCTGTTCAAGTTGTGTGCTTGTTTCCATATGTATAGTTCAGCACTCAGACTCTACAGCCAGTGGAGTAGTATATCTGAAAAAAGTTGTGACAATGAAAGTTGGTGGGAAACAGGAATTTAATAATTTATTTTACTCGTTTTCAATGTATGTGTTCTGTTTTGTGGGTTTTTCTTCTTTTTTTTTTTTTTTTTTTTTTTTTTTTAAATCTACTACTATTTTAGACAAATTTCATGAGATAACACTGCTCATTCCAAAACTGAACTCATCACTTTTGGCTTAGTACATTGTAATCACCTCCACAGCAACCACTGTGATGCCATAAACAGAGGGTTTGACTTCAGGTGAAGAATGTAGGCAGTAAAAGCAAAAAAATGCACAAAGGAAAATGTGGGAGGATGGGGAAGACAGGGAAAGTTGTTATTCTGGCTTTCTATGTAGTGATTTATTTTTAAAAACTTTAAAAAAATCTTTATTGATAGCTAAAAGAAAATAAATTCTTTTAAAATGTCAGAGTGGAACTTCCATTTTAGATGGTATAATTGGAAAAATGTATAAGCAGCAGAGTTTTATTCTGCATAGGATTTCTTTTTCTCTCTTTCCATTCATTTTTAAAAAATCACTTTAGTAAATCCACCGTGGGAGGATAGTTTTGCTGCTGTACTTTTCCCAGGATGCAGCAAGAGAAATTGCATTCGCAGTTCACAGAGAATGAAATTAAACTTGCTCTGTCCTGATGATCCACTGCTCCTACACCCAGCGCGTTTCTGGGAGATGCTCTTTGTGGCATGCTATAGGAGACAGCACCCTGAATGTACTTTCACCTGCTCCTGTGCATGAAGGAACAGGCACTGATTTAGGCCCACGTAGCTCTCAAATTAGAATTAGGTACCATGTGGAGGTGCCTCTGTGTGTGTCTGCCTCCTCTCTGAGGTGTTGCTCTTGGGAAGGGGAGGCTTCGAACCTGTCGCTTTGCTTATAGAGGCTGAGACTACTTGCCATTCTGGGATAGGTTTCTATGTCCTCAGAAAGAGTATGGTTTTAAAGAGCATCAGGTGATTGAAGGATGCCCATTTTCAGCTTGCATCCTGTCACGTTCAAAACATAGTTGGGTGCTAAACTGTCAAATCGGTAAAAAGTAATCATAAAATGCAAATTACATTGTGGAAACAGAAGTATCAGACAGTCATTTATTTGTTTAGTTGGGTGGCAGTGGGAAAGGCAACTTAAACTCCTCCTTTTTCTTCTTGAGCAATAAAATCTCACTCTTTAACCCTTCATCCATCAATCTGATAGAGATTATGTACATAAACCTCTGTCTCTAGGCTTTTGTATTGCTTTTACAAGTGGCCAGTTCTTCCTTTTGGGCTGTGGCTTCTCGAAAGCAGCCTCAGGTAGATAAATGCTCAAATGACCTTAGTGCTCATGGAACACCTTAAGAACGAGCTTAACAGACCGCATAATGATAAGTACTTCCCTTTCTTACAGAATAGAAACTGAACGCATATAATGCCTATGGAGATAAAAAAAACCACAAATAAGAACAGAGAAAGCCCAAGGATCAGCAAGGATCTCCATTTAATATAACGCTGATCCTGTGTTCCACAAAGCTTGGTAATGTGAAAAGACTCTCACAATATATATTAAAAAAGTTCACAGTTTCTGTTTGACAATTCCAGCAGTTTTCATTTACATTTCAAAGCCAGCGAGAGACTGAGAGCACTCATATCTGTAATTCCAATAGTCCCTCCGTCTGGATGACTGTTCCTGTAAAACTGACACAGTATGGGCAGTTTTCATCAATTTCATTTGTTCCATCTTCTCAGATGAGCCTTTAATCTCCTGCTTGCTGATCCCTGGTTTATAATCAGATTTGACAGAGATAGGAAGGCGGTAAATATCTTGATGTGAAAGTCTATAACAAGATAGAACTGTTGTTTCTCTCCTCACTCCTCTGGTGAGGTAAAATTTTATTTGCCAAGTGTGAATAACTTTAAAGCTTAAAGCTGCCTAGTTTCAGGCCATTTTCAGGTGCATCTGTTCACAAGTAAGCCTTTTTTTTTTTTTTTTTTTTTTTTTTTCGCCCCTCTGGAAAAGGCAAGAAAAAGGCTTATTTGTTGACTTGCTTTGGAAAGCAATTTTTTGCCAACTTGATTAATTATTCTGTTTTCCCAGAGGTTGATAACACGCTGATTTCAAGTAAGACCTGAAATAATAGATATTTAGCATGTGCATAATCATTTTTATTCCTGAATAAAACCATTCCTGAATGGCTTTAATGCTATCAATAAAAACCTTACAGTTAAGTGAAAGAAAACACTTCTTTTTTCACTTTGTATACATATTTTAGCTGCGTAACTTCTGCATCTCTTTTGCTTCCTATTAAAATGGAAAAATCCTTCCTCTTTGATTTTAAAGCCATCCTTTGGATAATTTTAAAGCTCAAGTTTTCCCACAAATTAATATTGTAAGAATATTCAAAATATAGAACTCTTGGGATGTACACAAGATTAGGTGTATACCCACGCCTGTGGAATGTCCAAACTATAAGATGTTATCAGTCTTTTTCCATTTTAATGAAGTTTTTTTCTTCTTTACTATTTTTATCTGGTTGTGTCTCCCCTTTAATTTTGATGGTGATGGTTGTTCTCTTTGGAAACCGCTATTTTTACTGATGTGGCTGTGGGGAAAATGTCTTTTTGTCGTTTTGAGTACATGTGACTTACAGAACTCTGTGGAAGTTACTGATAGAAAGGAAAAATCCGATTTGGGAGGTGCCTGAAGACTCCATGGGGGTAGTGAAGGACTGCATTAGTGTTTGCTGCTGGCAAATGGTAAAAATCCTTTTTTGTTGGGTCAGTGTTTCTGGCTGTTTCACCCACCTGCTTTTTTGGGTTCTCACTGGATGTGCTATTACAGAACTTTGAGAAAGATATTGAAAAGTTGCATGCAGTAAATGAGCATTACAATTTTCTTATTAATGCTACTTTTGCCTTTGGCAAGCTTTTCAACTTCAGAGAGTATATTTTCTTCTCCTGCACTTAGAAATAATTTTGTATGCCTTGACAGCCAAGTTATTTGAAGTAGGAGTAAAATATCACATATGGCACTCAGTGAAGGTTAATACTTGGACTGAGTTGGTTCTACAAGCATCGATAGTGTCCAACTGACCATGAGCCAGAAGCCAATCTTCTGGTAGGAGGGAATTGTAATGTGTATGGTCAAAACCAAAGCTGCCAGGGACTTCAATGAATGGGGATGAGTTGCAAATAATTCAACATTCAGGCAAAAGTGATAACTATCCTTGATTGTGCCAGGATGTGAGTTGACCTTTAATTAGCTGAGAATTATAAATCTTGCAACTCTAGGTGAAAGGTAATAAAGTTTGTGCCCACTGAAAGTGAATTGCCTGAGATTTTTGGAGGGATTGTTACTGAAAACAATGCAATTCTATATAATACATAATTTATTTATTTTTAATATGTTATGTATAATTTATAGATTGATATTGATGTGTAAGAATAGGGTGCCTGTTGTTGAACAGAATATGCAAAACTTCATATGAGAGGGGACACAGCATTGTCTGACTCTTTCGAACAGTTCTATATGGTTTTCTGGCAGTGAGTGAGGAGCTGGATGTAATAATTTAAACATAAAGGAGTGTATAGGCAATGTCTGCACAGCAGCTACCTGCATTTCAGAAATGGGAACAGATATCCAAGGAATTTATTAAGGCAACTTAGTGGGTATTTAAGTATGGAGAAAGATGCATATACTGAGGAAAGGTAACATCTGGCCAAATCTTCATGCATAGAGCTTGAATGTTCTTGGCACTTTGCAGAATTACTCATTAGTAGCTTCTTCAGTAAACAATTTAATTTTAAAAATGTGGAATATTTTTGAATGATGAAATAAGAGATATTATAGCAGTGATAAGAAGGGCAATAGCAAAGAGCATGATTAGGAAGGAAACAAAACAGTAGAAGTAGGATGGCAGAGCCTCATGGAGAAGGTTTTCTTTTCAGATAAAGGATATTCTACAACTGAGCTTGCACAAAAATTAGTATAGTGGGTTTAAAAAGAAATGTGGAGAATACAAAGGATTTAACTGGTTAAAGAAAGCGAACAGGAGTATGGTATATGGTCGTCAGCAAAAATGATCAAATAAACAGCTGAAAAAGGTATTTGACAAATGTCCTAGTTGCAAACATAATAAAAAAGAAGAAAGATGCTGTTTTAATTTTCTCTTAATTGAAGTCAGGAAGCAAACAAGAACCCCGAACTGAAAGTCTTCTGTTCTCTAAGCTCTGCCTATGGAAGTTTACAGTTCTCCAAACAGAAATACAGTGATTTGTGAGATATGTAATTCATACTGTGAAACCGTTGCAGGCTTGTGTGACTGGAATTTGTCTGATTTGTATTAAACTGGAGGAAAACAGTGAGGGCAACTTTCCCTCGCAAAGATCAAATCACTAGATTAGCTATTAGAATAACTTGATGAGCTTCCTTTTTAGTGATGTCCATTAGAGAACAGAAAATAGTAGAGACCTGCATCTTTCAATAAACCAGTTAATACAGAGTTAGTTGTTAATGAATAGTGACTCTCAATTCTCATCAAGGATCAAGGATATAGCAACTGATCAGTCGAGGCTGAAAGGGATGTGTGCACAGGCTTTTTCTTTCCTTTTCCTTTTCTTTCTTCTCTCTGATTCCCCCCCCCCCCCCCCCTTTCTTATCCCTTTTCCCCCTGCGAGTTCAGAAGTGTGATTCTACTGCACACATGGTTGGGCTGCACCTAGAACTTTTTGTTATCCGATAGAAGATACCACTAAATAAGAATATCTTTGGAGTTAGCCTGGTTGGGATGTTTCAGAAGAAGTTAAACCAGGCTTTAGGGGAACTCTTCAATGTTGAAATTGTTGCTGATAATATTCTCATTGCAAGGAAAGGAAAAGTCAGGGAAGAGGCAGTAGAATACTATGATATTTGATGGTAGCAACTCTTTGGGGCATGCTAGGCAACTCTGGTGTCTAAATCAAAGGATAAAAGGGAAGGTAGCATTTGTGGGAAACAAGTGTGGGAGGGAAAGATCAAAAGAAATCCTAAGGGTGCTCAAGGTTCTAAAACACTGTGGAAACAGCAATGTTAGCTACACTGTGATATTTCTGGAAATTCCCCAAAACAAGTGTTGGTGTAAAGACTGCTCACCTTTGTGTTTGCTAGCAGTCCTTAGAGACACAGGAAACTACAGCACAGCGCAATTGGTAGCAGAGCTACCTAAAAGACCAGTGGTCAAGGTGAAAGTGGCAGATCCCTAGCTGACGGTGTGTGACTAATCACGTTGCTTGAGAGTTAGAGAGCAGTGCAGCACAGGGACTGGCAACGGCTTAGAGAACCTGGACCCTTTATTTTCTGCAGTAGCATTTTGCGATCCATGCCACTACCATACAATAGGCAACACAGAAGTAATTAATTCCAATCTTTTATGCCCATGTCTCAGCTTCTTAGTTCTGTTTTCCTTGATTCCCAGTCCAAATTTCCTTCTCCAGGCAGTCCCAGGCTCCTTAACACTCTCACTTGCCCCTGTATTTTCTTAGCCTTCTCTGTCTTCTGAGCCATTCATATCTAGTAATGTTTTCCAGATTTGTGGGCAAACAATATGTTTCCCTAGCTTAGTTTTCCCAAAAAGGCTTTAGCCGTGTTTCCAAAAACATTCCACCTGAGATGGAATCAAACGATCAAAAATGTCATTGCAATTAAAGTTTGGCAAAGTTCTAAGCACTGCAAATAAAATCTTCCTGATAGCAAATGATGGCAGTGCTAATGTGCAGTGCTATCAGTTCTTCCTATAATTACAGCTTTTCACATATATTGACTGAAAAAAAAATTGTCAAAAGTTTGAAGGAACAACTTATGCCTAGCACTCACACCTCAGAAAGAGTAATAGGAGGTATTTAGAAGGGAACTTAAGTAGATAGATGGAAATGAAAAATACTCTTTGCTCTGACACTGTTGCCTAATGTTCTTATATGTAGCAGCCAAGGATATTATGACTAAAGGAAGCTTTTTCTTTAATGTATTGTGTGTATATTAATGTATAGTTCTCTATGGTATTTGTGCAAATGTTATGCAGTATTGCGTTTTGAAAATTAAATTGCCACATTGTGTAATTTGAAAAAAGGGTGCAGACACAACATATGAACATGCGTTAAATTTCCTTTTTGACCCTGAGTAAATTTTATTGCAGAGAAATTCAGCAGTGAATTGAAGCAGCCATATGTTATGATCTTATTTGGACTGTTGTCTTTTAAATGAATGAACTAAATTTTCTTAAGACCTTGTATAAAAAAAGAGGGTTTTCTCTGAATAACTTTTTATTTTGGTGGGTAAGGTATTTCAATTCCATAAGAAAACGGACTTGAAAAATTTATATATATTTATTATGTTTGCCTTTTTATTTCAAACTAATTTAGCCTAGGGGTTGAATAAGTGTCTTCTAGAAATAGTTCCTATTTTCAGTGGAAAGTTTGTAACCAGAACAACTCTCCTGCTTCAACCAGTCTTCTTGTTCTTCTCCCAGGCTTAAATAGCTTTACATCTGAATTAGTTTCTCTGCATGCCCTTTATTTCTCCTGATGTAATGTCATCATTTCAGTGCTGGTACACAGCCAGTTTTGCCCCATTGCTACTGTAAGTTAGGTGAAGTTAATGCAGCTGGAAGCACACAATTTTTAAATCACCATGCTTTGGTACTTCTGTGTTACCCAGGTTTGTATCTACAGTAGTCCAGGAGTCCTAGTCTCTCTTCAGAGTGGGGAAATGTCCCAGCAACATGAACATTGTAATGCAAAATTCTTGGCATATCTGGCAGCATGAATGGAGAAACACAGAACAAGAACCACGGCTGCTTCAAAACAAACAAGGGATCAAGCAAAGAAGGTGGCTTTGGAGGACTGTAGGAATACAAGCTGCCTTAGTGCCCTGCTAAAATCAGGCTGATGTGGTGAATGCACTGTGCCTCCCACATTGCTGTGAAATGTCTGTCTTGAATGCAGCAAGTCCATTGTATTCTGAAGACAGATTTAGATCGTCTTCTCTTCCTATTGCCTGGTGCCAGATGTGCCACTGTCAGGAGCTCAAACATGCCAGTTATATATAGCTTCTGCCACTGTTGCAAGGCATTCCCATAAAGGTGGTGGGGTTCGTGGGCATCACTAGTCCCCAGGCACAGAGGAGGGGAAGCATAGAATTTGTTCCCTGTTGCTTTGTTCCTGCACTTGCGTTAAAAGGTGAAGTTCTCCAAGGGTGAGCGAAAGAATAGCATGGGCTGGGATAATTTATAAAATTTGGAGCAGATGAAAGCAAATATGAAAATGGGCACCAAGGTGAGCTTGGCCAGGAATGTGACCACTGTGGCATTGAAGATCTTTCACTTAGTCTTAAGTGGAGAATAGCTGAAATCCTCAGATGAAGATGCTGTCTTACGAAGTAAGATGTCCTGCTTTTCTGCTGGTCTTTCAGGCTGAGATGGTTCATGCCAGGTTCAAATGTGTACCAAAGTGGGAATGGGAATGCATGGTTGGGAAGAAAATGCGGATCCGGCAGCTGGAAGTTAGACCCACTTGGGCTGATTCAAGTGGAGGACATCTTGTGATAAATCACTCACCTGTAGCTGCAAATACGGCAACAGCACTAGGCAGTGTTTATGCCATGCTTTCCTTCCCTTGGTGCCATATCACCTTTTTTTTTACTCTTCTGTAATTTAGGCCCCTTGAAGGCATGCCTCAGGGCAACGTGCTCATAGTCTGTGGAGCTGTATTTTGTATTGCTGACTCTATTACCCACTCTTCCAATCCAGAACATGTCAGTTATTGTACAAGGGCTCCGTAGGAAAAGGCTTTATGATCACCTAAGTTACTCATAAGATAAGGTAGGAATGTCATCTGATACCAAAAGGGAGGAAGAATACATGCACCATTGATGCTGACATGGACACTTGTACTGAAAAAATAGTTTTGGGTAGAGTATCTTCACAGAGTTCAGGGTAGCACGGCCATTATGGGGAAAAGTCTTAAATAGCTGCTGAGGATCTGAGACATCTTTGTTAGAAGTGAAAGAGGGCAGAGAAGATGTGGTTTCCATTTCTCAAGGTAATGCTAGAAGGTGGCTAAAAAAGTAGATTAGCTGAGAAAAGTACCTGGAAAAGGCAAGGTCGTGCAGGAAGGGCATCTGGGCAAGCACAGAAATAAACACCTCTTCAGGAGACTGTACTGTTGTTGATGAATATCCCGAGAAAACCAAGCACTATATGCTGTGATGAGGACAGGAGGCCAATTAGAAACCACTGAACTATCACATCTGTCCTGCAGCATTTTACCCCCTAGGAAAGGAATACTTTACCTTCGTGATTTATAACCTATTAACACTAATATATGAGCAGGCAGAACTTCAGGCATGTTCTGCTACAGCTCTATTGCGGTTTTATGTTTTGTTGTTTATATTCAATTAATAAACATTTTTTATTGTGAAAAACATGGTGAAAACATCTCTCTGGAAAGCAGTTTCCTCCTTAACAGCATCAATTCCTAATAACTTGTTTATGTAAAGACAGAGCATTCATTTTCTTCCTTACAGCAAGGAATCATTTTTCCTGCTTCTACCCTCTAGATTCCAACTGGGAGCATATGATGCTGCTCTGACCCAAATTCACCTACCATCTGGACTACCTTTGAGAAACACCCTTTTTTCTCTGTTTGTAGCATCCATAAAAGGTCTTTAGCTTTGCCCCCCAGTCCACTAAAGGGGATCTCAGATATAACTGCACAGATTACAGGAAATCGCAGCAGATGTATGACAGAAACAGCTGTTGCTTACAAGCATCCAGCCTGTCACCTCCAGTTTACTTTCAGTCTTACAAGTAACGAGTTCTCTTTCATTGGAGTAAGCAGAGCTGAGTTTCCAAAGACCCTGGGCTAAATGACCTCACTTCTCTCTTCCTCCACGTTAATACATGGTATTTAGCCAGGCTGTGAAGAGCCCTGGGGAAGACCAAGACCTCATTTCTTTTTTTGGCCTCAGGAGCTCATGGAGCGGGCTAGTGAATGCTCCTAGTGTTCAAATGAAACTGGAAATCTCAAGCAGGTTTGCTCTATGAGATTGCCTATGTGAATTGATGTATCAGAACAAAACTAGCTTGCTGCATACCAATAGGAACTGAAGTCATGAATTTCCAGATGGCAATGACCATTCTTAGCACAAAGTTAAGAAACAGCTCTCATGTTGATGGAGTAGCACTGAAAATAATTTCAAATGAAGGCATTTTCCTCAGGAGTTTTTGTTTGATCTTGTTTACCACAAGATTGTCACAGATTGTCACAGATTTAGAATGTTAATTTGACCAACAAAGTCTTTCTAGCTGATCAAGCTTCAAAGTATTGATAAATTTTGGTCTAGGAAAACATTTGGAAAATAAACTTTTTGATTCTTACCTCCGATAGAGTTCCTTGTTGTTCTCATAACTGTTTCCTATCACAACGTAACTGTTACACAATGTTACATTGAAGAACAAAAACTAATTGACTGCCTCAGTGATGGTCAACATCAAGTATGTTATACACTGATATATTTTGGAAAGTTGGTATATAGTAGTCTGCTGTATTTGAAGAAATCTATGTTGTAAGAAAAAGCAACATCTACAGATATCTGATATATAACCTGTGTCACTGAATGTCTTAACACAAATTAGTTCTCTTGCACTCCTTTTGTATTTTTTGTAATGCAACTAAAATGCATATACATTTATTGTTGTCCTTCTAAATTTTAAATGAACATGTGGTAACTGTCTGCTTTTTAGAAAAAAAGTAGTGTATAAGTTTACTGACAAGAGTTGTCAGAAAGTTAGAAACTTTGAGTAAAGTTTAGATAAAATTCAGATAAAAATAGATTGAAATTGTAGCCTTGCATATCCGTGTATTACATCTGATTTTCTTAGTTACAATCCTTCAGTTAATGAAGAAAGGTTATCTATTTGTCTGATCAAGACCAGTATGGCTGGAATTTTGTATTGAAGAACAAATGTTTTCCTTACCGAGTCCATAATGCAAGAATTGTTTGCTTTTTAATTTTTTTTTCTTTTTTCCCAATCCTTCAAAATAATAAATTAAAGACCATAATGATCTCCTTATAGGAAAACTTGAAAAAATAAAAAAGATAAATGCACTTCACTATTTTAAATTGCTTAACCTATTTAGGAAACTAAAAACTTCAACCGTTTGGACTTAATTCTATCAGTATTTGGCATCTACCAAAGAGTGTGCCAATTGTTACCAGTAAATACAAAACACATTGAGGTTACTGAAGAGAAACCAAAGAATTACAGGTTTAGTTCACTATCAATTAAAACATGTTTTGAACCTTAGTAAATTTTCCATCATTACCAATTGCCAGGGCTCTTTAGAATCATGAGGTAGACACCACTGTTGTTGGATTTCCTGTTGTAAATGACATGATTCACAAGTTCATGACACAGTCTGAGAGGAAAACAAAGTTAATATCTGAGACTATCTGAAATGAAATAATGTTGTGATTTGTGCCAGATGGGCGCCTGAGGTAATTACAATGTCAGTGCTTCCTAAGTAGGGTAACGATACGGACCTCATTCTGGTCAGTCCAGAGAAATCTATTTTGATGAACTTTCTTTCAACTCTATTTAGCTGAGACATATGTTGAAAGACAACCTAATGGGATGTTACCGCAATCTGTTTGTATTTCCCCAAGCTTTTGAATACACTACTGCCATAATTATACCCAAGATGTTCTGTACAAGTACTCAAAAAGAAAAGCTAAAGCCTATTATTTTTCTACTTATTGTGAAACCTAAAGAAATAACCTCTGTCACCCTGATATCGGAGCTTGTTAGGAGCAAAAGAGTCTTGACGTGGGAATGTCTGTTGAATTTAGTTTTTTGCCAATTAACAGTCACTTCTGATCATGTATTTGGGTATTGAGAGGGTGGGGAAAAAAAGAACATAATTAAATAAGTCAACACCTTTCCTTCCTCAGACTCAGCTTAAGCTAAACACCTATCCTAACCCTTTCCTGGTCTCACCTTATCTTCACTGCAGGTTTTGTTCAGAGTGACCCAGCTCCTTTGGTGAGGTGAAGAGAACTGTGGGAGGTGGGGTAATGTGCCATAATGGTATATTTCTGCCCTTCTTTGTCTTACTGTTTTTCTTGCCATTCTCTTTCTCAATTTCCCTGTTCTAGAGTGGCATCCACAGGCCAAAGTCCCCCTGGGGGAGTGTCCCTGCCCTGGCAGGTGTTCCCCACAGCTGCAGTCCTTCAGGGATGTTGCTGCCCCAGCATGGGTCACCCATGGCCTCAGTCCTTCAGGGTGTCCCCCAGGCCCTGTGACTGCCACTTGGTCCCTGAATCCTACCTGAGGTTTTGGTGGGGGTGATGGCCTGTTTATGGCAGTTCCAGAGATGGCTGTGATCAGTTCAGGGCTGCCTCCTACACAGGGCACCGCCGCAGCCCTTGGCTACTGAAACCCTGACCCTTGTTGTCCAGTAGGCAGCTATAATGCAGATTTTTTCCAATCTCATATTAAAGTTTTTACTCTGCAAAAACAGTGCACTGACAGACCTGAATCTACAGTACTGAATTTCGTAAGGTTTTGGAGTAAGTGGTTGACTTCAAGGAAGAGTTGTCTGATGAATAGCAGGTAAAGAAACAAGAATTTGTAAAGAATCGTTTCTTAAATCTTATTTGTCTGTTAGTCCTTGTGTCTCATTAACATCAGAGTCATCTTTCACCTTAAATAACAAGAGACAGCTATATTTCCTCATGGGCTCCTTCCAGATTACCTCTGAGAGGTAAGCAGCATGCTCATTTACCTTAAACTGCAACATACTTGTCCTTATTCTTCCTACACTCCATTTGAATATATTATTTGCCATATTGCTGAAAACAGTCATTTAGCTTGCTGGCATGACACCATTTTTCAGTGAGCTGAGGCAGCAGAAAGCTGAAGTCCCTGGGAGCGGGAATTCTGTCTGCGTGCGGGTGGTCACCTCCTGGTCTGTCATCTGGGATTTCAGAAAGGGTATGTACCCCGTTTGCTGACTCTGGATGCACAGCTCTTCTTTTGTTTCCCACCTAAATCTTCTCAACAGACATTGTGTGATGGCTGCATCGTCTCCTAAAGAGCTCAGGACTGACCTAGGTGATGGGGTGGGTATTTTAGTACATCTGTGTGAGCCCAGTAGTGTTGGTTCAGGTGGCTGTCTGAAGGCTCAGAAGTAGAATACCCTTCACGCAGGTTTAAAAAGCTTTTTGAGTTTGTTTTCTAAGCATATTCTAAAACTTATCTTCACTTTAAGGAGGAGAACTGGGATTTGCTGGGATTTGAATGTCTGTTTGGATCCCACGTACCGACTTGAATGCTTCTAGACTGCAGGCCTTCTGACCGACATATCCTATTCATCTGAACAGAGCAATCTATTATATAAATTGTCCAAGGCCTATTTTATTCAAAATGAGCTATCATTCTGGCTTTACATAAGCTGAAGAAAATATCTTTTTGCAAAGCTGACTGAAAGTCAGTCGACCAAATTGTGTAAAAAGAGTTTGGTATTTCAAATCAAAATTATACTGAGGACACTGAGAGACCTTTTTGTGCTGAAAGTTATGATTAGGACAAAAATAATGGTCTCGCTTTGGGGAATGGGGTTTCATTAAAATAAGCCTTCAGCTGAGTCTATCAGAGCTGTCAGTCACAAGAAGAGGCCATTAGGCATGAAACTCTATGGAAAGACTGTGGGAGCACAGCCTGTCTGTTTATATCTTCCATGCAATAAATAACACCTCGCTTTTTGATTTGAGAAATATGAGAATGTTTTATTGAGTTGGAAATGCCGAAGCAATGAATTTCTGAGTTAAGATTCTTGTGGGGAGGACTGTGCTACTTTATTCTGAATTCTGTGAAGAGCTTAGATATTACTTTTTTTTTGCTTTGTAATTCGTCTGTAATGTTGTTGAGTTTGGTGTCAGATGTGATGTATACGAGAGGTGCTGGATATTGCATAATATTTATGTGTTTTGGAGAATCCATGACTTGGTGAGACATTTTCTCTGATGAGGCTAGGATGTTAGCTGTATGTTTTACCCCAAGAATATCTCAGCAATGAAACAGCAGGGTCATTTTTTGTGAAAATAATTATAAATAACTGCCAAAACCACTTGTATCTATTATTGAAGTAGTGTATATGTCAAGGTGATGTTTTAAGAAGAGAAATACCTTTCATATTTGTAATATTTTCTACATTAATTGAAGGACTTTGTAGCACTAATTGAAATTGACAGAAATCTAAATGATAGTATTAAAGTAATGTAAAAAAATTCTTTTTGCTGTTTTACTAGTATTTCTAAATTGCTATCTATTGTAATCATATCTCTCTGAATGAAGTGCTACTGAAATTGCAGTTCCTACATAGAGGGAGAAAAAAAAATACAAGCTCAGAATATTTTTGTTGTCTGTGATGGATGCTCGACATGAAACGTTTTTGATATATACGAATAAATGGCAATTGCCACTTACCCATCTGATTTTACGTGACATGCTATCAAACTTGTTTTGGCTGCATATAGCATAATTTCCACAGAATGTGATGATCCTTTTGAATTTAGCTTTGAGTGCTTTTGTATCAGTTGCATTTTCTGATTTATTATGGTACACATATTCAAGCCATTAGAAAGCTTAAGGCTCTCAAATTTATCTACATGGGATCTGAGAAGACATAATACCGGTCTAAGGATGACCCTCAGCAAGCAAAGGCTCTTCAAAAGAGTAAAGTGACCAGTATTTGTAGTGTGGTTACAAGAAAGCAGCAAACCAGTATGAGTAGTTGGGTTATTTTTTTTCCTTTCCCCAGATATTGTTATATGCTGTATTGTGCTCACAATTTATTATAGGCTACTTGGTCTTCTACTAAGACAGATGGTTTCTTCAAAGAAGTTTTACAACTTCCTTTCTGCACTTTCTCTCACTTTTATTTCCATTGGTCTTCATTCAGCATCCTGTTCCCTAACATCTGCACACGCATCCTAAGGTGAAAAATTTCTTTGGACTAGCAGCCATAAGTCTCTGCATCTGCAGTCTTGCACAGACTCCTTGTTTTTTGACAATTATGTATGTGCAAATTTCAGCATATGGTAGGCTTTATCCAGTGCATTGAGTGCTACTGGAGTGGGCAGAATCAAATAAGAGTTAATACTATATATACCAGAATAAACTTACACAGGCAATGAGTGATGAACAAAATAACTGAGAAAAGGAACATTAAAAAAATAAAAGTCTCCCTGATTTCACAGTCTTGATCTTCAAGAAAAACTGCAAAAAAAACCTTTAAAAATGGACATCAGTGCTAAAAGTAAAGTCTCATTAGATACTAAGTGCAACAGAGACATTGCTGTTATGGCAGATTATCGTTTTTCCTGAGTAACACCTCCTAACTCCCAGCTGTTCTGTAGGTGCGAAGTATTTATTCCTTATGCTTAGAAAATATATTGAGAGTTATTGCTTCTAGCCCTGCCAAAAGCTTTTTCTGCTCTATAGGTGTCTAGCTCCTCTTTTCTAAAGTTTATACAATTGTTCTGGAACAAAGCTAATTATATAAACCAAGTATTTTAAAATTTTTACTTAGCTTGGTGTTTGCTTTGTTTTTTGTTTTTTTTTCTTTTCTTTTTTTCCCAGGTCTGATAAAGGCTTTGAGTGTCAAAAGGCTTTTGTTCCCTTCAATATCTCTTTATCTGCTGATGTAAGAAAAAGATACTGTCTCTGCAAATGCTACTTCAGCTGTTCCTAGCACTCTCTTATTGCTTGTCCTTGTCTCGCCTGGTCAGTAGTTGGAGGTTGTAAAGGTTGTTGAAGGTTGTAAAGACAGATGAGTTAGGGAGAGATTAATTTCATCCACACTTGATGCAGTTAAAACTTTAGCATGTGGGTCAAAGTAGCCAGCTACGCTTCTTCTGCAGTAGAGGGAAATAGGCATGAGAAAAAGATAACTACATCCTTTTATTACTTATCCTATTGTAGGAAAAATGGAACAAAATGGATAAAGAAAAATAAAGCTTTAACCCTGTCAAAATCTATCTAGTCCCCTTTCCCACTTTGCCCTCAAAAAAGACTGTTTCTGGAGCAGTGTTTATTCCCAGATCTCCAGGATACAGTCAGGACTGGATGGCTTACCAAAACCAAAATGGGGGAAAGGCCCACTGATTTCTGTGATATTGTTCAGGTGAGTAAATTTAAGTATAGGCAAGAGGTGACTAGGGAACTAATTACTCTCAGGGGTTTAAGATTAAGATGCTGTGATATTTGACAATCTCTATGCAGAACAAAAAGCCATTAAAATAGCATTTTACTGCCTGAATTAGTTGCACTTTGTATCTGTGTTACATTCTATTACAGTGGACTTCACATAACAATATTTTTTGCTTTATGTGGCTGACGTATAATTGTGAGTGAAAAATGGTGCACTTAGCCTCCCATTATTAATACTTTGAGATTTTTACATGCTTTTTCCAAAATTGAGTTACATTTTGATTTCTGTAGTGGAGTGTTTTAACTAACTTTTCTTGGTCTGACATTTAAGTGTGGCAGTTCTCTTTTTCTCTCTCTTTAAAGAAAAACAACCACAACACAACAACTTTTGATACTAACATTAAAATGAAATTCAAAGGTATTTTACGCAACTTGGAATATATTTTATAGTTATTGTAGTAGATAGATTTTTTTTTTTTTTTTTTAATTTTTTTTTCAAATGTGGTACTCTAGGGTATCTCCAGTTTCTAAACTTGTTTAAATGAATGAAAGCTCTGTTTTAGTATGTTTCAAAGAAAGACCTGTTCAGTCCTCCCTATATATGATGGCTTTCCCTAGAGCCTCAAAAACTTGAGATTAAAATATGGATAAATTAGTTTTCAAAGGGAAAAAAAGAATATACTAAAATAGATGTGCTAAGATATACTAATGGTTGCTGAACTTTCTAACCCGTGTATTGCCATCTCTTTGCAAGTGCTGTGAATTTAAGCTGTGCATTGTTCTGGAACAAAAATGGGCCTATTTTCCTGGTTATGGTTGGAATGTATTTTCTTGTAATAACAAAGTGAAAACTAGAGATGTGGTAAGTAAGTACCATCACAGAAGGAGAGAAAGACAGGCAAGCATTAAATAAAAATAAATATGAAGAACTTTGAGAGATTAGTTATAAATTATTCAATTTCCAGACTTGCTTTCCTAATAATGCAAGTTCATCCATAGAGTAGTAGTAAGAGGCAGTAGCAATTCTAAGTATTTTTAGTGAATAAGTATTAGAAGTTCTAAGTGTGCCATAAAACTATTACATCTTTTCTAAACCTTATATTTGAGCTATATATAATTATGAAATATTTTTGAATACCTGTAAGTTCATACATTTTTGAAATATAGAAATTGAATGTTTTATTCTCCAAACACACATCCTATCTGTGTATGCAATTTGTATATAGTATGTACCTGATTAATAGTATAAGTTGATCTGCAAATTTTGTTTGTCCCAAACAAAAATCTCTGTAATTTAGAGAGAAAGTTGCAAATTTTCTTGTAAGGGATAGAAAAAAAATTAGCTGATAAATTCATGTATATGCTTATAGCTGATAGCCTTTTTGAAACTTCTTATTTCATCTGCCAGAGCTATCGTATTTGGAAATTGACAAAATGCAAGATCAAAAATTCTGTTTCCTGCAACTCTGCAGTTTAATATAGGGTTATTAACACTGTCTGTGTTCAGCATATATTTTTCTATGATTTACAGTGATTTATTATTTTGTACTTGCATATTTGTCTTGGAAAACTGTTGGTGTTTGTTTTATATCTGATTTGGGAGACAGGAAAATCTTACAAAAGTGCTTGTTTATCCACTTTTCTTATATGACAGTATAATAGGTATTATAGTTGGAATTCCTGTTATTTTATAGAAATTCTTGTGAGAGGATTTAAATCTTATGGTCTCATATTCATTTTTTTCACTGAAATAAAAAGTAAATGGTTTAGATGGTCTATTACTAGTCATAACTTTTAGATTGAATAAACTAGAAAATAATCACACTTGAGATCCAGCATCTGTAGCCAGAATAAAATGTGATTCTTTAAAACTGTCCTCCTATTTGTGTTTGTTATCTATTTACCTGCCCCGGGAAGGTCAAGCTAGATGAACTATCTTTGAGTTAGCGAATGCACTGGGAAGGGGTTGGTTCAGAGTCAGTGCCTCTCTGTTCAACCTGGCTGGGTTTAAAGTTCCACACCCTGCAGAAAAGCATTTCATGGTAACTGGGCAGTTGGCCATGGGTTTGTTTTGAAATCCAGTTAGTTCTGCAGTGACTAAGGATGCACTGAAAGATCCACAGCTATAAGTTTGCATGTCTATTCCTTGCAATTGCTTAGCAAAGTGAGGATAACCTAGTCCAGTGGGACAGCTTCAAGGCCCACGAAAATTACAGTTAAAGCACTAGCCATTTTATTTTTTTTTTTTTGCTGCTCAAGTTGTTGCTTTCATTATGTCTCAGTGAACAAGGTGGGTTTTTTTTTTTTGCAATTGTAAATTACTATTATCTTAATTAAGTAGGTGTATAATGATAGGATATTAATAAGTGATTAAAGAAATTATTTTCTGATTGATTGCAGAATATTAACCAAAGATGACTTGTTGGCAGTCAAAAGTCAAAAGCTTTCAGTAGTCTTTTTACTGTGTGGGAATGAGCAGTGAAAAGTAACCAGAGCTAAAGATCACTGACGTCAAAAGAAAAATTCCCTTGGTATAATGGATTTTGGGTGAGCGCTAAAGAGAAAGCACAGTATGGAATTAACGCAGTACTTGCTCATCTCTTTTGACATGTTTTTCAAATCAATTAGCTGGGCAACTTGTGCTACCCCCAGTTGCAGTATTGTGTAATCATCTGTTGTACTCTATTGTCTGTTGGCATTTTGTTAGCATTTGTGGAAACCACAAAAATTGAAACATTTAGATAAGCACTCAAATCCATTGTCACAGATCAGATTAATGACACTCACTTATATAAGGTGGCCTTGATTTAATAGCCGGGCTTTATTTGGGTTATTAAATCAGAGGCTTTCTTATAAAACACTTGCAAGTTTTAAAACTATTTTTAAATGATGTGTGAGCTGTAGGACTAATTAAGATGCTAATGCCCCCCCCTGTGGCAATACTATAGACCAGAGAAGAGGGCGAGAGATTTTTCCTTTCGTGTCCATGCACTTGAGAAAATCACTTATGTGCCAAGTTTATGCTGTAGGTAATTGTGCACCAAATGTTTATACACACACACACAGAGACACACACATACACAGGGGCACGTGTGGCACATGGTCTGCTCGGGGTGTGTGATGTGAACCCCTCACGCTGCTTATTTTCTCTTTGCATAGCACTCCTCTGATCTCACCACAACCCATGATACTTCAAAGGGATAAAGAGGTTTGCCTGGTGCCATTTCATTTATCATAACTGATTATTTCATCTCTTTGTTTTCTCTTGGAACAGTGAACGTTTTTCCCAATTTTATTGTTATATAGAAAGATTCGGAGTGTGTTCTCCTTTCTCTTCTGTGTTTTGTTCTCATTCTGTCTCTCTCATCTCAGAGTGGTTTTACTGTCAGCCTGCTGCAGTATAGCGAGGCTGCACTGTGGGTTTCCAGCTGATGCCAGCTGAAATCATTGGAAAGTTGCAGCTCTCTGAGGCTGTGCTGCTTAGATCTGTAGGCTTTGGCTTCTGGATGAGCTCCCTGTGTGCGTTGCTGCCAGTGGGCACAGAGACATCCTCTGTTACTCGGTGTCTGTTAGCCCATGAGGGCTTACTCTACCAGAAGGTTTTGGAAGTGCCATCACTCGTCAGACTGCATGAATGTATCGATGCCATTACTTGGGGAAGAAGAAAATAATAATAATATCTTTCCTTTTCAAATGCTTTTTTTAAATTAATAACATATTATTTTATTCATTAACTTGAAAACAACCAAACAAATTCCAGCAACATGTAGTGAAGCAGATGAACAATGAACCCTGTTTTCCTGGGTAATACAAGGTGAGACCTTCACTTTTCAAACTTCAAGCTCTGTGAACACGGCTGTACTTGCAGTCATGCCCAGGTGACCTGGGAGTCTTTATTTTACCCCAGAACTGCAGGTTTCAGTGATCTTAAGAAAACATGATGAAAAATAAGTTTTTAGGTAAATATTAAATATTGCAGAACTTGTGATGAAGTTGGCCTTTTCATAATTCACAGCAGTTCCATTTTCCCCAGATGTCTACTGTGTCTTTATTGTAGAATGTGTGGTGTTTCAGGGTGTATTGTTTGTTTGTTTGTTTGTTTTTGGTTTGTTTTTTTTTTTTTTTTAGTTTCAGTTAATTGAATACAATACAAAGGACTGGAAATTCTTTATGAGTTATTTTTATGCAGATACAGTCAACTTTATTTTGTGCCCAATTTGATGTTTTCCCTTTCTCTTAGTATTGTTGAAGCGCATTGATAAGTGGTCAGATTGAAACCTGAATTAGAGCTGGTAGCTGAACAGGGCATAGCTGGAATTCATTCTCCCACTGTGAAGTCACTTGAGCCTTTCCTCTCCCTTACTGCCTTTTGTCTCAGCCCATCAGGTGCTGGGAGGAATTATTACTTCACCAGTTGACAGTTGGGGGCTAATCACATGAAGAGACTGCTTGAGCTTTCTCTGTTATGAGGATTGTAGTTTCAAGCTGAGTGACGCTTAAAGCAGAATTTGAAGTTTGTTCAGTGCCAGGAAACGGTTGGTACATATATTATAATTATGCTAGTGATAAACAGGGATATACGGACACAGAGAAGTACTGCTAGAACTTGCGTTGCGAGGCTTAGGCTTAGGAGATATATCACTGGACAGATTTTGTAGTATGAGAAGATGCTAATAAAACCTTAATTAGGTGTAGAGTCTGCTATTACTCCTGTAAACACACAAATAAAGCCATATTTCTGTTCCATAGCGTAGCTGTGATGATAACATATGGCCTCTGAGCTTTTAAGATTTTTTTTCTGGAAACATTTATGCATCATTAATACTTAGCCCTTCTGGTAGGGAATAAAACAGTCTGTAGGAGCATTCTCTTACCCACTGCTTTTTCTCTCTGTCTCGGCACATAAGCATGTTTCTGGTTGAGGTGGGATGAAAAGCCAGCCAGAGCTATTTTGAACACTCATTTCAAATACTGGGCATCCACCCTATTATGCATTTTTCCTAGTATAAAATGTCACTTGCAATCAGAGGGTTTTATGATATTCTGATACACAGTGAATGTATGAGTTTGCAAATTACCTAGACTTTTCCCGGTGTAGTGGTCTTGATGTATGACAGTCGCTATGATTCTTTAGTATTAGATAGGGCGTGCATTTTGGAACTCTGATGCATATGAACGCATGTGTATCTGTGCTTAGAGAAAAACATACATTGTAGGTGCATTTATGAAAAGTGCCGGTATTTGAATGTGTGTAATTTTAACTCTTGCACTTACAAGTAGAATGATTTAGAAGAAGTATTTTTACTTTGGAAACTCTTTGCTTGCATAGATAATTAAGAGGATAAAAAACATTACTATTTTCTATATCTTCATTTTTTGCCTAAAGAAGGGCTTCTTTACTCTTTGATTTCATGGCTGGAGAAATTGTGGAAGAATTTATATTTGTTCTCAGACAAGCCTCGTTTGTTAGGTTTATCTTCATCCTGGGGAAGGACTGTGTGGGTGGGGATCCCAGGTGAGGCCGTTCAGGGCAATTACTGCTTACACAGGTGCCCCTGGGTTCCTGGCAGTCACACCAAGGGAGCAGACAACAGCTGAGATCAGTCTGCAGCCTCTCACTTGGTGGAGTCTCCAGTTAGGTCTCTCTTCTATCCAGGTAATACTTTGCTTGTTAAATTATATTAACAATACACCAAACATTTCTTTTGATAATTTAGTACTTCAGTTGTCTTGATGTAGCTGAAATTTTATGAAGATGAGCAATCTGCATTTAAGGTACACAGCAAACTTTGGTTGTGCAGTGTATTGCTGGGCAGAGTGGAAATTCTGTTGCAGCCGCTTTATTTTTTTATTTTTATTAAATTGCAGGCTTTTAATTAAGTAAGCAATATGCAAATAAAACCAGGTGTTAAAGTTGCTACCTATTTTGATATTGAATCCTGTTTTATGTTACCCTTTTGTTTACAGGGTGTGAATTGTTGAAGGTCCATTCTAAATACAGTGCATTCTAAATACAGACAGGAGTAAATCTGGAGCTTTTGAAAGAAAACAGTTGGGGTTTCTGGCACCTAGTAAGTTTTGGAAACAATTTGAGAGTGTTCGAATAAGCCATTTGGCTAGATGTTTCTGCAGAAATGATCATCAGTGCTGAAATTTCCATTGTTATCTTTAGATAACAAAAAAAAGTGTTAGACTTTACAATGTACTGAAAAGACTGAGGTTTATAATGCGTTGCAGGTTGTTCCAATGCTGTGAAGACTGTGTTGCCTTGGTTTTACTTCCAAGCAAGGGGGTTAGAAACCTAGCTCTATTTTTCTGGTTAAGTAAAAAATTAAAAGAAAAAGAAAAGGTAGGAGGACAGTGAGGACTGGGTAGCAAAGCAAAATCCAGGTCTCAAGAAGTGACAAGAGAATGATTATAGGAATGACACCTGCTTGTGTTTCTCTGAATCAAGTGAATTTTCAAGGGCAGATAGTGTAAAGAGTTAATGATGGTTTAGTCAACTTTGTGGGTTTTTTTTTCTTTTTTCTTTTCTGTCACCTGCACCTCTTTGTTTTTAGGGATGTATCCTCTAAGTTCTAGCAGGTATCTGGACTGGCTGTTGGAAGAGTTGGAAGTTTAACAATTATTTTTTTAATAGAAGAGAAAAGTGAGGCAGTAGGAGGTTATGTCTCAGGTGTGTTGCTCTCTGTTGTCAAGGAGTGAGCCAGGGGGTGGGGTGGGGGTGGTGGAGGGGAGGGAAATTGTACCTTACTTAAGCAATGTGGTGTTCAAGATTACCAGGCAGAAGCTCTACAAAGTTCAGATTGCTGTCAGGAGGCATCTAATTGTCTTCTGTTCTCCTAGTGAAATGTTCGTACAGTGGCTTAAAATAACATAAACCAGGACTTCAGAAAGATTTTTAAAAGTGTAGTAGTTAGTAATTGTTTGCACTCCAAAAAAACCAAGGGTAGAGCACAGCAAAAGCCTGCTTTTAATAGCACAGTTGGATATCAAGGCTTTACTCTTAGAAGCCTGGTCTGGCTTTTCAATTTGTTAACGGAGTTAAGGTACTTGCACAGCTGTGAAATAATTTTGAGGTGCATTTATTTAAAATCTTCTCCAAGGATTAATCTTCTGAGGTGGGAAACTTGTTTTCTGGAGAGCCCAACAGGATACCAGGCATCCAGTGTTCTTGAGCATCCTTCATCTCAACAGAGTGCAGAGTGTGTAATACTCTAAAGTCTGTTCAGCAGCAAAAAAAAGACAGTTTTGAATGGGAATCACATTTGGGCCACTTTACACAGCAGGATCGGATGGTTTGAGGATGCTGAAGTTCACAGGTTTTAACAGGACATCTGGGAGGCACTGCATCAAAGCCAGGCCAAGTACATTAAGTATTTAGGAAAGTATCATTAAGTGTGTAACCTGCTGTGGACCCACTTAGAGTGTGCAACATGTTCTCTGTTCTGTGGCACTAAGTAGAGATGTTCTTGCATTTTATGAGCACAGATACTGAAATTCTATTTGACTGTTATGTGACAGTGAAAGACAGTGGAGAAATCTTGCATTTGCTGCTTCCCATGAACTTTTTTAATGGCTCTAGTCAATCTGAGTTGCAATATCTCATCAACTGTTCCAGTTTGCCTCAGAATTCTTCTGTGCAGCACTCCCACAGCATTTTGCTTTAGTAGAGAAACTAATCCAGGCAAACTTTGGAAAGCAAAATGCAAAAGCTGCTATAGCCTGTTTATATACTATAGTGATATTTCTGATATATATGTGAAAATAACTATATTTTCGGAGTTCCAGGTATGTATCTCTATATAACAGTGTATTTTCTGTGACAAATTAATTACATGTATGCATTATTCTTGTTCTTCGCTAGTGGAAGATGAGCTCTTTATTCTGTTCTACTAATTAAACTTCTTTATCTTGGTACTGAAAAATGAGGATTCTTTTCTTTGAGTCACTGCTTGGGCTGTGTATAGCTAGCTATAGATTTTGATATCATGTGTGTAACATGTTTAAAAATATAGATACCATTTGGATGGCACTGTGTCCTCCCCTCCCCCACCCCCCCCACCTGCCCAGGCTTCCAAACTTGTTTCTCTTTCAAAAGCAAGATGTTATAATTTGGTTCCTAGAGCAACACTCAAAGACTATGTAGAGGTTTGCTGTTGTCAAAATTTGGCAGTGATCTTGACAATTCTTTCTTCTTCCTTGTGTAAAATTGTGTATGAAACATAATTCCTGACCTTGCATATTATATCATTTGCAAGTCAACAGATTTGTGTTCAATGATTGATGTTATTGTCACAGTTGAAGACAAATATGGTGATTTTTATTATGGTATTAGCTGAACACTTCCTGGTGAAATTTTTTTTTTGTTGTTGTTATTCAAGGTGAAAAGGATTGTACCACCCAATTTAATAGAGTCTAGTCAAGATTTTCATGGTAATGCTTTGAGCAATTCAAAACCAAATGCACTTATGGTAGTACAGGAAAACTGATGAGTGCTCACATTTTAATGCGCGTGGGTTTTCCTAGCATAAAGAGGAAAGAAAGAATAGAGAGAAATTGGAAAAGATAATGGTGTAATGGCACAGATTTTAGTACTGGAAGACAAGTTTGAGGACTAACATTTTCTTTCTTGGATAGTTCAGCTCATTAGCTGGGACCTAAATAGATTCCCTTGGATCTCGTTGGCAGGAGGGTTACAGCAGTAGGGCAGTGGCTAATGTGTTTTATCCAAAAGCTGATGCAGGCAATAATAAAGCTGGTTGAAATATATTTTCTGGCTGTAGGCAGAGAAGAATTAAGATTTTTTTTAATTCTCCTCTGAGTGAGATGTTATACCTTGGAATTTATAGCATGGTTAAAGTTAACTATAATTTTCTTTGAAAAATCCCCCGACAAGCAAGAAAACATTAGAGTAATGCTTACTTGGAAGCATTTAAGAAACAAAAAAAAAGAAATTATTTTTTAAGGTTTTCCAGAACATTGATAGAATAAAAATACTGCAGAAATACAAAACTTTAAGGTAGATAGATACTGACTTAAGTTTAAATAAAAAAAAAAAAGCCACAAAACTTAGGCATTCACAATCTAGCCCTGCGTTTGGATCAGTCTGGGTAGAATTTCTTTTGTTATTGATGAATCTAACTTGTAAACCAGCTTGAAGTAATTCCCAGTGACTGTGATCACTCTTTAATTATGAGAGCACAGCTAATCAGCTGAAAGCTGTCCCCTTGCTGAGTTCTGCCAAGAAAATTTCTTGACACCAGTAGGTGCTTTTTTTTTTTCTTTCTTTTTCCTTTTTTTAAATATACATTTAAAGCCACTGAAAACCTTATGAACCTTCTTCTGTCATCTGTGAAACAAACTCTATGCTCGTTTGATGGCGTGAGTGACTTGTTTACGCTAATGCCAGTAAAGCAGTCTGCAGCTGTTGGAATGGAATTTTGTAGTAGTAGGTCATCTTACAGAAGAGGGTATTAGGTAGCTGGAGGAGCAGTGGGGGAACAGTATTGAGCGCAAATGTATCAGGCCTGTTTTGTTACATATAGCATATATTTTTCAAAGGTTTATTGTACAATTACCTTGATTAGATGAGGAAAAAAAGAGCCTGGAACTAATCAAAGAGCTACAATTCATTGGTTTTAATAATCATTATTTTTCCCCTTGTGAAATGCAGGTGCTTGGTTTGAGTGTGACGATGGTTGTGCTTATCTTCTACAAGCTTTGATTAATATCTAATTCTTTGCATCATGGAAGGAGCTAATCAGATATTCAATTTGCTAATCAGCTTCTCAATTTGATTAGTAATATACTAATCACTTAAGAAAATCAAATGTGACATACATTTAAGGTTTTTGACTTCAAGTTACAACCATCTTTGAGAGTGGGGAGGTAGGAGAATCTGCTTGCTACTACCAGTTTGATGCAGTGTTAAGTCTGAGGCAGCTGCAGCCTCTCCAAGGGTACCAGAAAGGCAAAAAAGCTCAGCGGATGCTGCAGGACTTGCTGTTAGAGGCTGCACTTGAACTTGTGTCCCTGGTGCCTGCTGCTTTTGCTAGTCAAGAATGAAAGTGAGAAAGCAGTGTCCCCACTGCTTAGCTGATTACCTCTGTTTTCACTCTTGGAATTTCAGTGGGATTTCACTTTCTTAGATTTTTTTTTTTTTTCCCTTTTAACGTATCCTGACTGTGGAAAATCTTATTTTTAGTTTTGCTTCATGACAGGCGTCACTGAGAAAGTGGCAATATGAGAAATAGTCGCCAGTGGCTTAGGGCTTGTCTTTGCTCTGTTGACAGGCACCACTACTTGGAACAATGGGACTGCTTCCCTTGTCTTCATGGAAGAAGCCTTTGCTGGCCACCTTCTCTTTCCTTTTTCTGTTGATTGTGAAATGCTCTCTCCTAATGAAATTAAATTTGCTTCCTTTGTCGTTTTTTCTTTTCATGTTTGCCCTTTTCCTGACGAGAAGTAGACAGTGCTTTGCCACTGCTTTTGTATGTAGGTTGTTTCGTTTATGCTTCCTTGTTTTCTGATGCTTTACTTCTGCTTCTGATGCATTACTGAGCCTGGACTCTATTAAAATGGATCGCGAGAGATGTACTTGAGCCCTTGTAAACATATTAAAAGTTGGAATTAGCTGCTTATATGCAGCTTTTTTCATTAGTAATGCTCTCTGTGCGTTACAAATCTGTAGGGATATCTCTGCTAGGCCACGATGGCTGTGTTTAAATCCAGATAGGGAAATAAATTAGGGAGTAAGCTATGCTTTCTATATGCTTCCCATTTATAATGTTGTATACGTTATTGAAACCAAAGTCAGATGAGCCCTCTACTGATGACATAGAAGACTAAACTGTGTGCCTTTGTCAGAAAACTTGTTAAAACAGAGAATTTAATGGACTTTATTATATTAATTGTTTTTGGTTCAACTTTAAAAAACACAAAATAGCATTTTAATTATTATTTACTAAATATTTAATTTCCACTTAAACAATTTTGTGCCTTTGGCTTGTAGATGGCTTCATCCATCTCTTCACTTGTCTGTTGCCTGGCAATACTTTCAGTGGCAACTGGCTGAATATTGGTCCAAATAAGAATAAGGCATTTGTAGTTGGAGGCTGAAGCCTTAATTGGGATGGCAATGTTATCTAGCCCCGTGAACGTGTTCCCTTTGTTTATATAATGAGTAGGGAAATGGAAGTATCCCTATCTGCTTCAAGTAGATTTACTACCAGCAGTAGCAAAAAATGTGCTTTTAATCAGGTTTTATTTGACTAAAAAAGAACACATGCTGACCATATATTTATTAAAATAGTAAAAAGCCTGGGAGATGAATGATAAATATTTTGATTATTGTTTATTATATGTTGTCTTCTAGAAGCTGGTATGAGTTTGGCCTGTGGATGATGGAAAAATGTCATTTTAAAATGTAGGAACATCAATTCTGAAGTAGTCGTAGTCTTCAGCTGCCTTTGCCTGAAGTAGTTCAAGTTAAATATTACACTGTTTACAGGCATTCTCTAGGGAATGGGCATGCAGAATACAAGACTGCATTTTAATATTTGATGATCATCGAACAGTCCTCAGTTTTTCCCAATCTTTTGGTATTGTGTGTCTAGATAGAAACGTGAGTCTAAATTTTAACTTGAACTGAGATTCAAGCCTGGGTGTATTTGTATTTCATTCTCTATTTTCGAGTCAGATGACCCTCCTAAGTTCAATAGGGCAGAGGTAGAAAGGCATGACAAAGCTATTAATGACATTTCCAGAAGGAACCTGATCTTGCTCTACTCTGTAAGAGAGGAACAATCCGAACAAATGGTGTTCAGATTCATGAATTTTGGTTATTTTTTGCTTTGGTGTCCATAAAGGATTATATTCTTATGTTAGAGCAAAGTTTGGCTGCTTTGTTTTTAGGACAGAGTTAGGTCAAAGGGCTTTTGGGGTCTGTCTGTGTCAAGACAAACCTAGGGAAAGAGGGAGAGAGACCGTGGCGAAGTCAAGGCTGCATCAAGGACTGGCTGAGCAGTGTTTTGTGTGTGGAGAAAGTATATTGCCAAGCACTGAAAGCAACCTCTGCCTTCGCTGTGAATCCATAAGAGGATATTCCTCTGGGAGTATTTGTTTTGACTTCATGAATATTTAGTTTGCAGTGTGTTTTGAATGCATTGTTAAAATATTTCCATCTTAAATACCGCCATTAACAAAGATGGAAAAAAAGATGATGGCATCGGTTAAGACAGGGACAGGGGGAATGTGTGTCTTTATATAAGCTCAATTAGCTTAGAAAGTACTAATTTTTGGCCAGATTGTTGCACTAATGCTCACAGATGGAATAGGATATTGTGGAAAGATTCTGCCCAAATGGCCGAGGCTGCAGGCGCTTTCTCCTTGGAAGGAAAGACGCGGAGAGGATATTCCCAGTGTGACTGGGTAGTGCCTGCAGCATGGCATGTCCCGTTCCTTTTAACCGCAGTGTCACTAACCATGAAAAACAAACAATCCGGTGCTTCACTCCTCATATTTCTTCAGCCTGTTCTGCCTGTCAGTAGGACTGTAAGGTGCTGACGCTTCTGGTAGCTTTCCAAAGAGCATAACAGCTGGGATTCAGGCTTGTGCGGTCTCTTGTTACTCTTTCTTTGGTATTTCTGGAAGAGAAAAAAAAAAAAGGGGGGAGGGGGGGAGGGAGGAGGGAGTAGTGTTAAAAAACCCCCAACCCTTAGTACCAGATCTGTCATGTGGCCCTTTGGCAAGCCCTCAAAAGAGTATTCTGCTTCCTGGCATTTCCCTCACAGTAAATATGCACAGTTGCCGACTGGTGCTCAAATGGTATGTGATAATGAATTTTCCCATAGGAATGGGAATGTCATAGTGGCCTTCTTAATAAGGGGATAGCTTTTAATAATAATAATATCCTCCTGAATGCCAAGAATAAGAAAGATATTTCCTATGGTGTTGTGCTTAAAGAAATGTGAGACTTTCACTAGGTTGTAAATAAATCTGTCTGCTACTTCTAAAGAACCAGAGACTGTGATAATGGCATTCAAAATGATGCTGACATCAGCCCAGTGGTTCTTGCCACTACTGAAAGAGCAAATACTTGCCATTTAATTCTAATGCAGCAAGATAGCCTGGAGCTAAATAATACATTTTTGTTAGTAATTATTTAGCACAATTCTCAAACTGCAAAATAAATTTACATACGACTTGTTCCTTGTTGACTATCTTACTTAGAGGGTATATGGGAACACAGGAAGGAAAATGCTTCCAAGAAGATGGTTTGTTTGCATTATTTCAACTGTTAACACAGGACACAGGCCTTTAAACAAAAACGAAATGTAAATAAGTTACTGGTTTTAAACATTAAGAACTCCTGCATGCAATATTTAACAATATTCCATCAAAGATATTACCTTTTTATGTGAAAAGGAATGTATGAATATGAAAACGCTTTCCTCTGTCCTTAGGTATGGAACTTCTGTTTGTGGTTGATTTTATTAAAGTACAAATAATCAAATATATACAGTGAAGGCTGTCTGAAATTCCTCCTCTATTCATTCACTAAATTGAAAAAAATTAATAACTTACAAATCCTTGTGGAGTGAGCTTTTTTACAGAGCTTTAAAATGCAGCACTGGTTGTGTTGAACTGAAGGTGAAATACGGCAGAGGTTCATTCGTAGGTGATGATGTGAGCCCTGCTCTTTGTGCCTAGCTGTGATCTTTGAACCTGTGTGCTT
>JAOTQQ010000012.1:37265108-37345398 GCA_026546715.1 Gallinago undulata | reverse complement strand
AAAGAACTTGTTCCTAATGTCTAATCTAAATCTGCTCTTCTCCAGTTTATACCTGTTAGCCCTTGTTCTGTCATTGCCGGCCTTGTGAACAGACTCTCCCCAGCCTTCCTGTAGGCCCCTCTCAGGTACTCCTATGTTACAGGAGACTAAGATTTAAGTTTACCTCTGAGCAAAATGTGCTTACCAATATATATATATTCTTGTGATTACTTGTCTTGAAAGTTGTCTGCCTATTTTTGATTATTATTACTGTTTTATTGGAAAATTCCAAACCTTCCTATGTTTTGTAAAAAAAAAAAGTCTTGCAAATGTCCATACAGGACTTTTGAGGCTTTCCAAAGGGAAAATAGTTTCTATTTACTTGTGGCTGTACGGTTTGTTTTTCAGCTGTTCTGATCCATATTCCATATTCTGCTCCATGTTCCGATCTATATTTCTCAGCTGTTCTGACCTATATTGGGAATAATAGTTCCCAAAGACAGACCCTCTTCAAAGCCTTGGCCTATAAGCTCAATACTTTCTGAAACAATTCCAGATTTTTTTTATCTTTCTATACATATATCTTAAATGTAAAATCCATATATAAATAAGTATCCTAATAACTTCTGAAATTAAATATATACTTAATTATTTGTTACATATTTAAATTTAAGAAGTCTATATCTAGGCAACTTTTAATTACTTTTGACAGAATATCAAATAGCAGATAAATGTTTTTGAAATGAATCTTGAAATGTTCTTTTTGTTTTGGCCGCAAGCAAAATGATATATATATTTATGTGTTTTTCTCTTCTCTTAGCTATTACAGTATGACCTGCTTTCCCCAGGACTACCCCTATTCAATAATAATTTTTGTCATCTTTTTCAATGCTACATTCCGGAAAAATACTAGATATTAAATCAGGTGAAAGATGAGACAGTAGTTTTGTCTTTGTATTTATTCATTAAATATAAATATTTAAATTTGATGAATAAAAGCCTGAATTGAAAATGATGCCGGGGATTTGGAGAAGGATAGCAATGATGATAGCAGTTTATAGACTAAAAACAGATTTTGGGTTTGGAAATTGGTTTGACTGTTCATAACAGAGCTGAGCCTATACTGATTATAGGAACTTGGCACTTTTGGGTTCCTATGTGGCACGATACCATCTTGGAGTCCCTCGGTGGTTGTCTACTCAATGTTTTGAGTCCTTCTTCTTGTGTTAAAACTTTGCTGTCATCCTTACTCAATTTTTTCTGTTATTGGCCCTTCTGCTGACAATATCCCTCTGTACAGTACTAATTTAACTGTTGAAAATGCAGATACAGTAAGGTCCTGTGCAATACTTTTAGTTTTCAGTAACATATTATTTATATATCACTGACAGAAGTAGTCCATAGAAATCCCTTGTTAACAACTATGCAACAGCAACATCATCCCTTCAGTCCTTATACATTCACGCTGCCAGGATATTGTGTGTTTAGGTAGTGTTATTGGATGTGAATCACAGGGATTTTATGTTGCAATGCATTGTCCCTCTGTATTTAAACTGCATGTATTTTTGAGTCTCTGCCTTCATATGTGTGTTCCCTCCCTTAATTTTTGCAGAATAGTTTCCTCGTTATCTGTCAAATCATTAAAAATTACACTTCTCAAGAAAGCATCTCTGGGGTATTCTTGTATTATCTTTGTAAAAAACATCTCCTGTAGCCTGGTCATTAGTGGTATTTACTGCATTATTCCATGAAACTCTGTCAATAAAAAGAAATTCTACATGTCTTGATTGTGAATGTCATAATGAAATTACTCAAGATTATTCCCATGAATAAGAAAAGAGAATATTTGACCTGTGTTACTTTATAAGAAAGTGAGAAACCATCAGCTGTGAAATTTTAGTGTCTTGCTCCAGAACCATGAATATATGTTCATGTGATGTTCTCTAGAGCTGTGAAGAATCTCCTCCTTTTGGAGATGAATGCCCAGGATTTTATTTTTTTTAAAAAACCAATTCAATGTTAGGAATTATTAGGAAGTAGAAAATAGAACAGAACACCATAATAATACTGGATGATTCCATGATGTGCCTGTGCATTCAGTATTTGGGCAGGTCTTCATCTATCAAAAACTGTGTAGTAGAAATAGGGTAGATTCTATAAAGGGCAGCAAGTATGATCAAGGTTATGCAATGACTTCTGCACAAGGAGGGTCTAAATTGTCTAGGACTTTCTATCCTGAAAAAAAGGGAGCTTATTTTAGAACTCTATAAAATTGTAAGTGGCATGAAGAAAATGATTAGGGAAGAACTGTTTGCTGTCTCATCGAAGAAAAGAACAGGAGGCAATAAATGAAACTAGCAAGAGCTGGCTTAAGGCAAACAAAAAGAACTATGATTCAGCGTGTAAACTCCTTCCTGCAGGAAGTGGTACATAATAAAAGTTGACATGGGCTTAAGGTATGATCGGACAGTTTCACAGAAAAGAAATCCATGAAGCACACTTTGAAAAACAAAGCCCATACAGAACACCCAAACAGTGAAGCAAAAAAAAGAAACCAACAAAGAAACCCCCAGCCCATTGGTCTTGGAAATCCACAAACCACTGGAGACAGAGAGGATATTCTCAGCGTATGTGCTAGATACTTGCTCTGTTTTGACATTCTTCCATACCTCCAATCAACTTGTTGTAGACACGCTAGCTGGACTTGTGTTATCTCCTATATCTCTTGTAGTCTAGCAGCAGATTTACAGATAGAATAAGGTTATTTTTCCGTACCATTTATTTTAAAATAATACTTTGTGAAGTCTTTGTGTATATACATATCTAAAGATACCTAAAAATATGTCTGTATTGAGTAAAAATACTGACCACACAGGCACATCAACCAAGTGTTATTCAGTGCAGTCCAAAGTAGCATGCTGGGACAGGAAGCTGTTTTCCCAAATTCTGCACTTGTAGTAGTGAAAAATTCTTGCTACTCAGACGTATGCATATATTCATATGTTTTGGGCTTTATGGCATCTGTTTTAAGGCTTTATGATTTAATTTTATGTATATATATTTTAGAGTTAAACCTAGGAATTTGATGCTACATAGCAAATACATTTCAAAGTACATTTTTTTTTTTGAGAATGTGTGGCTGCACATATTCCATTTGTCTAACTTCTACTTTTAAGTAACATGTAGTGGAAGAGTTTAATAGTGTCCTTTTTTTATTTTTATTTTTCTAACATGGTCAGTCCGTGCACTTACATAGTTACTGGGAAAAAGAAGGCTTTGTCTTTTAGTTTTCCCCAGCAAAGTCATACAGGCATGTAGCGAGGAAACCCTAAAGATCTCATGGATGTTGTCTTGTGGGAGATGCTTAGAAAATCATTTTAGCAGTGGTGCAAGTGTGCAGGTATGAGCAACGTATTTCATGGTATTGCTGAAACCAGCCTCTTTGCAGAGCTCCAATGCAAGGACCACTTACCAGGTAGGCAGCCCAGCAGATCATGCAGAAGACATAATCTCCCAGTCACCTTCTAGTGGTAATAAAAGGACATAAAGACATTGTGTACTTTGCCTGTGAAAAGTGTTAGGATCCTACATGATTTATTGAAAGAGTTTATCTAAATCATCATTGCAAATCTTAAAAAAGAACGGTGTTATAGAATCATAGAATGGTTAGAGTTGGAAGGCACCCTAAAGATCATCTAGATCCAACCCCCCTGCCATGGGCAGGGGCACCTCCCCGTAGACCAGGTTACTCAAAGCCCCATCCAGGCTGGCCTCAAACACCTCCAGGGATGGGGCATCCACAGCTTCTCTGGGCAACCTGTTCCAGTGTCTCACCATCCTCACTGTAAAGAATTTCTTTCTAGTATCTAATCTAAATCTCCCCTCTTCCAATTTAAAACCGTTGCCCCTTGTCCTTTCACTACACTTCCTGAGAAAGAGTCCTTCTCTGGCTCTCCTATAGGCTTCCTTCAGACATTGATAGGCTGCTATGAGGTCTCCCCAGAGCTTTCTCTTCTCCAGGCTGAACAACCCCAGCTCTCTCAGCCTGGTCTCATAGGGGAGGTGCTCCATCCCTCTGATCATCTTTGTGGCCCTCCACTGGACCTGTTTCAACAGCTCCATGTCCTTCCTGGGTTGAGGACTCCAAAGTTGGACACAGTACTCCAGGTGGGGTCTCACAAGCACAGAGGAGAGGGGCAGAATCACCTCCCGTGACCTGCTGGCCACACTTCTCTTGATGCAGCCCAGGATGCGGTTGGCTTTCTGGGCTGCCAGTGCACATTGTCGGCTCATGTTGAGCTTCTCATCCACCAACACCCCCAAGTCCTCCTTCTCAGGGCTGCTTTCTAGCCATTCTCCGCCCAACCTGTGTTGTTATAATTTTTAGGTGAAAATTTGTTAGTGGGTCCTGCTTTTTGTTTTACTTGTTTATAGTTTCCCACTGAGTGTCTGGAGCTATGTACATAGAAATCATCTTTGCTATAAAAGGACCAACTGATTCCTTTCCAAGAGGCTTTTACATGGTACAAAGCAAAAAAAAAATAATATATTTTTTTGCTTATTATGCACATCTGTGATATTGTGTAACTTAAATTTCTCCTGACGCTTGACATTTACTTACCCAGAGTGTGTCTCAGAGAACGGCTTGTCATTGTGGTGAGTTTTTTTAAATAAACATGAGTGTGTTAAATGTAAATAACTACATTAATGTGACATTATTGCTGAAATTTACATATGTAAAGTCAGGAAATTCAGAATAATGATTCCTACAACTGTGGTAACTTGTCCCCTTGCTTTTGTGAGGTATGTGAGGTACACTCTTTTCTGTTTCCCTCCTTAAGCATTTGTGTCTTGTTAAACACCAAATGTTGTTGGACCACTGCCTTTCTCATATACAGCTTTGGATTTTGCTAAGGTTGTAACTGTGTTCTAAGTTCTTCAGCAGTAGTTTAACGTCAGTGAAATAAATGCATTAAGAAACCAATACCCCTCAGTCTGAAACCTCTCTCTTTCCTCAAAGATTATTTTAACCTGAATAGGGAAAGTGTCAGGGACTGAAATTGTGCAGGAGTCCTGGCTAAGGGAAGGCCAGTCATCAGACCTTCAGTGCAAACCAAGCAGAATGAAGCAATTTTGGTTATTTTGCCCCTCTGGCATGTTTTGACTTGACACAATTCAGCTTTATAGAATTATAAAATATCTCTGCTATAGTTATTCTGCAGCTCCACAGTGTTAGGCTCTTGCAGCATATTCCAGTAATGGGCTTTGAGTTGACGCAATGACCTTATTTTCTTAGGTGAGATCAATTAACACAACACACAAATGCTCTAGGGTTAGCTTAGTTGAATCTAAATGAACGTTTATGCCACATTATCTGTGTTTGCAGGAAGATATGAATCTTTTCCTGAGAAAAGCTGTACCAGATCTTTTCAGCCAGCGTTACTACAGAATCTTGGAAATAGCAGTTTGAGCCTATGCTCAGTTTGCTTGAGAGAGAACTGCAGGTTTGGGAAGACAGGTATCAGTTCATCCAAAACTTTTTCTCAGAACAATGTGAACCCTTTGGAAATACAATATAACCAGCACAAAGTGAGTGACTGCAGGAACAGCAGCTTCTTTTAAGTGTAATAAGTGTTTTTACTTACTCGGCTAAAGTAAAACTAAAAATGCATTAAATGCAAGAAACATGGTGTGTTTGCACTCTTGGAGGCTTTGTTTGCTTTATTTCATAAATAAGCATTCTTGTAATTGGCAAAGGACACAATGTAGCTCTGCAATAACAATGTTGTTTAAAGGGTAGGCCCTTGAAGATAAAAAAATCCTTTAGTGCTATTATTAGCAAGTCTTCTAGCCAGTAGCAGGGGGCAGGATTGTCAAGCAGTCAGCAAGTGTCCACAGGTGATTTGTTACAGTGGATACCCACAAACCTGGCATCAGTTGTGTAGTTGAGCTCTGCAATATTTAGGCTGGTCTTCCCCTTCCAGGTGGCATCTCCATAGGCTTCTCTGCAGGCCAGCTGGCAAAGAAATGCTTTGGTTTCCTGTTTGAAACCGGCATTCTTCAAAGTTCATTTTATTTTATTTTATTTTTGCACAACCCCTCCTTTTTTCTTTAAAATATCTATAGGTACTGTAGATTTATATGATAAACTTGAAGTTAAAGTTTGCTCAATTAATCAAATGTTTTGCTAATCAGCCTGGTATTTTGTCTGGCCAAGAGCTAGTCAAAACTGACACAAAGCATCTCCTTTCACAGTGTGTATTTGGAGTTATCTCTGTACATAAATATGTAAAAAAAATAATAATATAGTGCATGGTGAATAGTACTCTATATTGCATTTCACATATGTTGAAAACAAACAAAAGGAGCTTTGTCAAGCGTCCTCCAAGTAAATTAATTCTTGAGCCAAGACACTTTATCCTAAGAGTGATTTTTCTATTAATAATTTACAGAAGTGTCTCATTTGAAAGTTCTTTCACCTTAATGGCTTGTGTTGGTGGCACAAAGCTCCAGCGTCATCAGCATTCTGTGCCTAAACCTGCTGTCTGCTGAAGAGCTGCCAGGTACATTAACTCTTGTCAACTTAACGGTGATTTGTTGTAAGAGAAGCTGCCTTCTTCATAAGAAGTTCAGACTGAGCCTTGACGCTTAATCTAAATAGTGAAGCTACAGGGATTTTCCTGGAGGTAATTTTGAGTGATTATTAGTTGATTAAAGTAGTTCTCTCTGTCAGTTTCAATCATGTGTTGGAGTCAGAGTTTATCATGCTGATGGATATTGGTGTGCAACTTAGTGTTTTTCACATAAATTGGAAAGAACAGTTTGGTAATCCCCTTTTACGAGCTGTAACAAAATCCCTCAGAGTAGCTCTGCAAACATGTCCATCTAATGCAGTAGCGCTAAGCAGATAAAAGTTAAATACCCTTTTCACCTTCTGTTTTCATAAGGTTGACTGTCATGTGTGTCAAATCTGCTCTGTGCGACACAAGCTCATTTAAATATAAATAGGCATTCTCTGATAATGAAATTTTAAATGTGTCCAAAATGTAACATGACTGAGTTGGATATTCATCCTATTGACTATAAACAGAAGAGCTGATTGTAGCAAATACTAAATTATTTTGAATTTTCTGTACTGAAATCAGAAGTATGTTTCACTTTTAAACCTATAATCACAGCTATAATGAGCTCCTGTGCAGTGCTCCGAGTACATCATGCTAGGATTTGTAGCAACAGACAGGTCTGACTCTCCCTCTCAAGCTTTGCCTCTTGCTGTAAGCTCTTGCATTACATCATCTGTATGGTTTGCCCTGAAAGGTCAGGCTTCAACCCTTCACCAAATTTGAGTGTCCCTTCTGAAAAGATTAGCTATTTCATTGGGATCAAAGTACATGTTTTACTAGTTTAATACAAAACTAGAAAGAGGGTTTACTAGTTTGATATGAATGCAGGAAGATGTATTCAGTTTGGAAGTAAATAAAAATTATTTTATTTGTCCTCCCTGTGCCTTTGTAAAATTATTATAATGAACATTATGAGTGTTGTTAGATAAGGGGAGAGCAACAGACATCATTTACCTAGACTCGTGCAAAGGTTTTCACACTGTCCTGACCTGTCCTGCTTTCTAAATTGGAAAGGCATGGATTTGCTGGATGGACCACTTGATGGATAAGGATCTGGCTGGATGGCTGCACTCAAAGGGTTGTGGTCAATGGCTTGATGTCCGAGTGGAAACTAGTGACGAGTGGTATTTCTCAGGGGTCAGTACTGGGACCAGTGCTGTTCAACATATTCGTCAGTGACACGGACAATGGGATCAAGTGCACCCTCTGCAAGTTTGCTGACGACATCAAGCTGTGTGAAGTGGTCAACACATTCATGGGAAGGGATGCTATTCAGACAGGACAGGTTTGGGAGGTGGGACTGTACAGACATCATGAAGCTCATTCTGGCCAAGTGCAAGGTCCTGTGCCTGAGTCAAGGCAATCCTATGTTCAGCCTGGAGAAGAGAAGGCTCCATGGAGACTGTATAGCAGCCTTCCAGTACCTACAGGAAAGATGAGGAGGGACTCTTTATGAGGGAGTGTAACAATAGGACAAGGGTTAATAGTTTTAAACTGAAAGAGGGGAGATTTAGATTGGGTATCAGGAAGAAATTCTTCCCTATGAGGGTAGTGAGACACTGGAACAGGTTTCCCAGAGAAGTTGTGGATGCCTTGTGTTCAAGGCCAGGCTGGATGGGGCTTTGAGCAATCTGGTCTGGTGGGAGTTGTCCCTGCCTGTGACAGGGGACATGTGCATGAGGGATCTTCAAGGTCCCTTCCAACCCAAACCATTCTATGAAGTAATTATTTTAAATAAAAGAAGAATCTCATTTGCAGATCATGTATGAAAATTGTTTTTAAATTTGAGGACTTGGCATAGAGTAGGAATTCTAACTTCCAGGTGTTTCTCTTAGGTTTCTTTTGTGAGCAGTTGCCATTAACTTAGAATCTGGAAAAGTGACTGTGTAGTAATCACATTTCCATCTGCATTAACTTGAACTTAACTGCTAGTTCTTGTTTAGTTAGATTTATAAAGAGTTTCATATAGTTCAGTGGGGTTTAGCAAACACATAATTTGGATAATTCACAAGATTGCATCCTTTTAATCTTGGAAATCTGGTAATTGGAAAGACATATCAGAAAAGATTTTCTTTAGACCTACAATTCACAAAAACGTTAGGTGAGAAGGCTGCTGGGGCTGTGTCACATCACTAGGAGGAGATCTGGTGTAGAAGAGGGTCTTATCTATGAATCCCTGCATGAGGGAGGAGAGCCAGTAGGGCTTCCTGAAGCCAACCATCTAGAGAGTGCATATCCTGGCCCGCGGTGTAGAGAGGGAGATTTCTGGAAAACTATTGCTGGCTGCTGCCTCCTCTTGGAATTTCCCGTTGCAGTGTATGTTTTGTGTTTTCATACTTGTGTGCAAGTTCTGATGTGCAATGTATAGAATCGGGAAAGGCAGCTATCCATCCTATGAATAATGGCCTTCTTTGGGGAAGTCTTGATATTTTTTTCTACTTTTTAAAAAAATATATCAATATTAACATGACTTTTCTATGCACCGATTTTTTTCAATTGCTTGGTTTTAACTCATGAAATTCCTGTTTGGCATTGTTTCTCCAGGCTTCTATAAATTCCAGATAACTGCATTGGTAACTCCAGAGAAACTGATTTGAACTGCAGATTAAGATTCTGCTTATCAGATAAGGATAAAAAATAAACCCATTTAGTTTTTCCACTCTTCTTGCTGAATAATGCAGAATTCTTTATTTTTACATCATGATAAAGGTTGCATTAATTGCCTTTTACATTTTTTTTTCTCTGTATGTTTTGTCATTTGTGCTGTCTGTAGCTCTTAAGATTTTAATTTTTTTTTTATTTGTACCCTGAAGTTTCTGTGGGAGTGAGTAGCAGGAAGGTGATTCAGGTTTTTATGCCAGTGTCAGCTGAATATTGAATAGTCAGTAAATCTTGCTTTTCCATTTTCCTATTCTTCATTTTATATGTTTACACATGAATAATCTTTCCCAGCTTTGATAAATGCAAGGGAAAGGCTGAAACTCCCCTGCTGAAAGTCTCAGAAGTAACATGCCTGGTTTTAGATTTAAACCTCTTAATATATTTCTGAACTATTATCAAGAAGCAGTAGGTAGGAAGTTGATGGGGGAGGCAGAGTCTTAAGAGGATATAAAGCCTTTTATCAGGCATTTATAATTTTTTTATAGATTTTGGTACATTGCTAAGTAAAACCTGACAGACCAGACTCATAGTGTTCATGAAGGTTCTCTCTTTCTGTGTTGAATTGTCTTCCAGTTGTATTGTAGGCTTTAGTCTTCTACTGACTAAAACTTTTAATAACTATCTTGTTAGTGAATATTGGAAAAAAATGATATTTCTGGATGCGTTGATTGCTAGATATCCACACAATGAATTTCCACAGATTCGTTTCCTTTAAAGGAGTTAAATATTCCCTCCTTTATGAAATTAAGCTTTCGCAAAACTAGCTACCTTAGAAAAATCTTCTTTTGTATATAATGGACAGTATGTGGTTTAAACAAGGAAAGGAAATATGGAGCACAGAGATGCATTTAGTGATTAAAACATAGTGGTTAAAACTTAAATTTTTATGTATATACACTCACACACTTGTTTTTGTCTCCTTCCTCTCCTGCGCTTTCAGTTCAAATACTGTGCTGTGGAGCAATATTGTTGTGTGCTTTTGGTTTCTTTTTTTTTTCCCCTCTGTGTGTTTTTTTTTTTTTTTTTTAAATGAATGGTGTTTATATATGAAGAATGCAAGTATTCTTTTGCAAGTGTTGGCCTTCTTTATCGGCAGATGGTGATGGAGGCATATATTTAGATATATTTTAGGGGAGTCTGATCCAAAGAGGTGCCTTTGAAGTACCTGTACTTGACATCTGTGCCGGTTCCGCTTCGTGCCAGCTTTGGGGTCGCTGACCACTGAAGGATGCCATAGTCATTCTGAATCTTTGAAGTCATGATTATTTGAAACAGGATTAGGAAGAGGAAGAGAAGGGTCAAATTGAAAACTGCATCAATTTCTGTAGTTTAGTTCTTAAAATAAGATAAATGAAGCATGAGATCATGTTGTTTTCGGGAGTAATATTTATCTCTTTCTGCTCTTCTGTTCTGGTGGTGTTTCTTTCCCCTCAGAGTGGTAATTTGCAGCTGTTGCGTGACCACACTTGGAAGTTTCATGCGGAGAAGAAAACTGGATACAGCCTTCTGCTCAGGCATAAAAGGGTTTTCAAAATTGCCTTGAAAATTCAACCAAATTGAATAAGTGATTGTATTGGTTAGACAGATAACAGTGAAGCTGCTGTCTTTTTTTTTTTTATTTTCTGCCCCCAATATCTTTTAGGATAAAGAGAGTAAGTGCCATTCATTTGTCTGGAACTGTTACAGTGGTGAGATAATACAGTTGGCTCTTTAGTTTGTTTGTTAAGTAAGGCAGTATGTACTTGGAGATGTGCTTTACCTCCCTGTATCTCTCAAATGGTGTGCGAGTGAAGAGGGATATAATTGATTTAGGAAGGATGCACTTTCAAGTACAGATAAATATTTTTCATTTACAATAAATAAATTGAATAGAAAATTACTTTTATTTTGTACTGTTTCATTCTCTTTACATTATATGCTTTCTTTTCTGAGAGTGCAGATTTTTGCAGCAAAACAATCTATTGGGAAGTTACTCAATTCGGATTTGCATCTAGGAAGGAAAGGTATTCAAGACTTTATTTTAAAATAAACTTTAATTATTTTTCACCAAGACATTAAAAGCTTTATTGTGATTAATTTTTATTTGCTAGACTTAGATTTAGATGTTTTCATTTTTGGTATTCTGAAACAATAGTAGTTTATCACAAAAATCTGTCTTGGTGTTCTCAACACAAGATCATCTTCCCAATTTCTCTTCCCAATGAAGTTTGAAAATATTTCCATACAGAATATCTGCTGCTTGTGATATTTTGTAAGACAGAAAGTTTGAGTCATTTGCCACAGAAACTAACACATGCTATTCCTACAAGCTACTATGATCACTTTGCTGTACCTCCCCCCCCCCCCCCAAGCCCTGAAGCAATATGCAGAAATAATTACAAACTAGGCCTGATTCTTGGTTATGTTAATTGCACCTTGTTATAATTTAATTGGTTTATTTTCATGTGAACATCATATTAGAGCAGTGTACCATGAATGTGGGGACAAATATCTTGCAGAGATTTAATGACATTTGTCTACTAAACTGATGGGATTTGCTTGTTCTTTTTTTTTTTCTTTGAAAAGGAAAAAAACCCAACAGAACCCCTCAGCCCAACCAAACTCTGAATACATTGATTTTTTTCTTCTCTCTTTATGTATACTACTCAGACTTGTAGATCTCGAGGAATTCATAAATTGGCCATTTTTCTTTACTCGTTTTTACAAGTGAGGATGTGTAAAACAGGGTGATACCATAGATATTAATTTGTTTTCCGTCATAAATCTGTGAAGACAGAGTAGCTATTTCTTCCCAGGTCTTCTGCTATAGTAATTATGACAATGTTTTCCAAAACCATAGTTGGCTTTTTTTGCTCATCCTAGGGGGTTGTTACCCATGTTGGCTCTTTTAATGCCGTACTCAGTGGTTTACGTAAAGATACTTAGAACAGGTTTTGATGCTTATCTCCTGCCACAGACAAGTCAACTGTTCAGACTGAGATCACTTTAATCGTTCAGCTTGTGGAAGAGAAGGTGACCTCATCATAGTCTACAATTGGGGAAGAGCTGATTCCCTCTCTGGGGACCAGCAATAAGACATGAGGTAACTGAATGAAGCTGTATCAGGAGAAGTTCAGGTTGTACAAAGCTGTGTGAGGAGAAGGCTGAGGTACTTAATGCCTTCTTTGCATCACTCTAGAACAGTAGTAGAGTCAGTTGTTACCCGAGTACTCAGACCCCTGAGCTAGTAAAAAGCTACTAATAATAGATATTATTATAATAGATATATAATATATATAGTTAAATATAAAATATAATAAAAATCTATTATTATAAAAGATATTATAAAAAATAGATTTTTTTTTAAAAAAAAAACTTTCTTATGAGGTACATAGTGTAAATCTAAATCCTGAATTGACAGGTAACAAGACTTTCAAATTCTTTTAACCATAGGTTGATTAACAATGACAACATGGGTAAAAACGCTGAAATGGTTCTAAGTGACAAAAAATTTGAAGGAGCTGTCTAGCTGTCAGAGGTTGAGCTTTAATCCTGTAAGTCACTTCAAGAACACTAACTGGGTTTCTCTTGTATTTGTATGAATGATGCTGAATGGGACGTATGATGGGCTCTCTTTAAATTACCAGATCAATGGTCAGCCTGTCCATTTCCTATTGAGATCCATTAGATCACTCTCTAATTTAAAAAAAGTTGAAATGAAAAAACATGATCAATGCCTAAGAGAGATTTCTTACCAGTTATTTTTCAGGTGATCAAATACACTTCAGATTTGTACTACCTCTTCTACCCCATCCTACCAAACTTAGAACTCGTTCATACAGAAAACAAAGGCAATAATAAAATGGGCATTTATTTCTTGCATGCAAAGGATGCATATCTTGCCAAGAACACCAGGAGTAGTTTCTTTAAAAATACTGGCAAATGTTGGAGAATGACGGGGGGGGAAAGAAAGGGCACGGTACATAATATTGTTAAAAAAGGAATAACAAAGGCTAATGAGTATGAACTCTCTAGTGCCCTAGAGTCATTGTTCTTGCTTCTGCTTTGGATTCATTGGAACTTCATTGGAAAAGACTTTAACCTTCAACCAGAGCATTCAAGCATGATGACTTCTCAGCCTTTGTGCAGGCATTGTAATTAGTCCTGTAGAAATGTATGAATACAGTTCTTGCCTTAGAGAATCTGTCAGCAACCAAAAATGTAATAACCACATCTTATAGTAAGTACATTATGAATCTCTAGATAAAGCAAAATACGTGATAGCTCGTATTTTAACTTCATGTACTGCTTTAGTACTGCTCCCTTAAATAAGTTGATAAGATATGCGTGCCCGCAAGTTACAATATTTTTTTCAATAGTCTACTTTTTTTTTCCCCGCAAATAAATTTTCACTCCATCAGTTGACAATTTGTCCAGGGATGTTTGTACATCACACAGCTGATTAGACTTATTGCTGTCTAGAGAAACTCAAGATCAAATACGTGTTAGAGCTGGCTTTATATGTCATCTAAACTGGGTTCTGATCATATTGGAGTAGCTATTCTGATGAGGAGTAGCTGTTTTATTCATGTGCTGCAATGTGTTCCTCTGTCAGATTTTGTCTGCCCTCACCGGTCTGATGTTCCATGTGCAAGTTAAGTTCAATGCAACTTCAATTCACAGAATTTACAGCATAGGTGCTGCATGGCTGATGCGTTAAAGCATCTATATAATCCTGCATGTATGCAGATTGTATGCCGGATTCTAATTAATTCCTGTGAAAATGAGCTTTGTTTATTTTTGCATAACTTTGCTCTTCAGATTGAGAATGTGAAATAATATTTTGAAATCTCAGGTTTTTTCATAGGTTGGGGATTCCATGGGAAGTCTGGCCTCAGGTAAAACAAAGCCCAAACCACCTTTAATTTCCAAATTTTTTCTTTCATGTTAACTGTATTTACAACATTAAAACTTCTAGGCAAGTGTACAGATAATCACCAAACAAGGATATGGCCCAGAAAATCTACACGTATGTTAAAAAAAAGAAGTTACATTTTAAATCAATAAAACAATAACTTGGCTGTCAGTTTAAATTTAAGCATAATCCCTGGTTCACCCTTTCCTGTCCTTTTGTATAGTTCTAACACGGTGCTTCTCACACAGAGTACTGTCACGCGTAGTGAAGAAAAGGCAATTCTCCATGGCTGGTGTGCAACAGCCCACAGTACCTGTCACTCTCATGTTTTGCATTGATTTTTTTTTTTTTTTGGTTCATTCTTTTCTCCTCTGTTTTTCATCCCATCCTGCTGCTGGGGTTGTCATGCTGAGGCTTTATGCTTTCTAAGACCTTTGTCACTGCTGAATGCCACTGTATAATTTTTGTCCCCAGCTGTGGTGAAAGCTTGTGCTATTAAGATACAGAAGAAAAGTGAAGCTTCCTTGCTGGGGCAAACCCATGAAAAACAGAAACATTATAAAAAAAAAAAACAGAAAAACCTTTTTGGAGTTATTAACAACATTTTGGATGGGGGTGTGTGTGTGTTTGGTTTTTTTAAATTTATTTTATTTATTTGACTTTCACTGTCAAATTTATCTTCCTTCGGGAATCTGTTTCAGTGTCACAGTCCTAAGTTGACTATAAGTGTTTTGAAAGATTTTACTTCTGTACACTCTGTGAATGAGTTCTTGTTTTCCAGATTTGTTTGTTTTCAGTGCAGTGCAAAGCTCATTTTTCACAAAAATGTAACTGGGAAATATGAAGGATTTTTTTTTTTTTGATCGATGTTGTGTATCTGTTGAGTAACTGAACACCAATATAAAGGGGAGGTAAATCTGCTATGCAAATGTCAAGAATGAGTGTACTGTTCTAATAGTATGTCAGGAAGCATTCATAAAACTGTATATATTCAAGATAGTCCCTAACATAGCCTAGTTCTAGTGATCTCTGACAGAAGTATGAAGAAAGGAGACATAAGTGACCCTGAGCTGGAACAGAAATAGAATAAAAATCTCTTAAACTGTGATGTGAGGAATTCTTAGCAATATATTCTGTGTCCCCAGAGAAGGGCAAAATACTCTTTCTTAGCAGATGCCAAAAAACCTCCCCTTCTTATTTTAGTATGGTTTAGCCTTTCATCTTACATTGATAGTATTTCAGACAGAACAATTCTTTTAGCATGCTATTTACCCTTTCAGCTTGTGATACAGTCTAACACTCATCTTCTTTACTCTAAAACTTCAGCGTAACTGGTTTTTCCCTGTCTCGTATTTGTGTGGGTGATGATTTCCATTCTGTCTTATGGGATCTTCTTAACAGGGAAGCTCTCTACCTTGTCAGTTTAATTTTGAATTTAATCTTCACCTCTGACGTGCTTTCATTCCCTTTGTGCTTGATGTAATCTACTAGTTTAATAAGTATATACTGCATGCTAACGTCCAGTTGTTAATGAAACTAATGAATAACATTGGGCAGAAAACACATCCCAGCAGAGCATGCTAATACATCTTTCTCATTTGGAGAAATCATTGACAGTTACAACTTGGTCACTGTTTTCTTATAACATTAGAATTAATCTCATAGATGTTTCATTTAGAGTACTTTTTTTTCAGTATTTTTCTGGGAAAAATAATGGAAAATGGTGCAAAACAACTATAAGTCAAGAGTTAGTGTCTGCTTTTCAGAACTCAGCCTCTGAAAATTCGTTCATAGTTATTCAGCAAGTGAGGTGATTTTGTTGCACTTTTGCTAACAAGGAGTTTCTCAAATCAAGGCATAGATATTAGATTGTTTTAGTGTTATGAATATTATAATTATATTTTCACTGTATAAATATTCTCTCCATACAGATTGAGGCTGATTAAAACTTATTTGTGCTTTCTATGTCATGGCAATGCAAATCACTGTGGAGAACTCCCCACAAGTCTATTTCCTTTCAAGCCTGCCACGGTAGTTGTTGCAGTGATGTGCTGAAGATCCTCAGGTCCAAGTGGTGGCTTTGCTCAGCTCTGCAATCCTTTCTGAGCATTGAGGTTTGGTGCAAGTGATAAAAGTGACAAACAGCAAGTGATAAACAGGCTAGTACCAGTATATAAGCTGATCTGAGCACCTCTGCACTGCGTATCTATAAGTTTTTGCTGTGCCTGTGCTGGCTTTCTTAGCTGGAAATGATTCCTTGCTTCAGACTAGAACCTGTTTCACAAAGCCCTGTCCTGTCACAGGCTTCATAGTCTGCTGATTATATGCTCTGGGAACAGTGTCTGCTGTTTCTTAAGTCCTCATTAGAATATCCCACTGTAGAGAAAACATGAAATTTCGGTTGCAAAGCATATTAGGTTATTCCTTTCTTTCCAGGTGTTAATTTTCCCATATGAATCAGGTCAATTTTTGAAGCAAATAAGTGGAGTATTTGTTTAACTGGAGAGGTTTGTTCAACGTCTGGTACCATATCTCTACACTTCCTTTCTGGATATTTCCTCTTTTTCATGGTATTTTTAACATTTTCTGCAAAAGACAGTATGTGTTTATGCTTAGTATTTAAATTTTTACTTGCCAAGCAAGTTCACGAGAAGCAGTCCAGTTCCTTGTTAAGATAAAGGTGAGATTTTAAGTTGAGTCTAAACTCCATGGTTGGTTCAAATTTTTAGGTAACTGCACAATTTGTGTGAATATAGGAATGTATGATTGCTTAAAGCCATGGAGAAGTGTGGGCCACAGCAGCAAGCAGTTGAGTGTTCTCTACGCCAAATATTAGCTGAATTTACAAATTCTCTGCTGAAACAGGTACATTATACTTCTTCCTATACATAGTGACAGGTTGAATGTTGTCTGTGCCCTTGAAAGTCTCCTGTGAACGCCTTGCTTCTGTCCAAAAAATATATGTCTGAATGCAGTAGACCTGTAGATTACTTAAAACTCATTTTTAATGATCAAAAAGGGAAAAAAGAAAAAAAAAAAAGGAAGAAAAGAATACATTAAAATCTGCCCTGTTAGAAGTTTTGTCCAAAATTATGCATTTATATGCAGTTCCTTCAAATAAAATGATAGGCATGGGAATGATCATTATGTATCCTAAATATCCACATTTTTCCATTAGATAGAATGCCTTTGTGATCCATTTCTTAATCGCACAAAATAACAAACCCTAGTAATAACAAAACCTTTGCTATGAACATGCCTTTAATTTCCTTGTTGACAAGTGACGTGCTTGAGATTGTGTATATTAATAATAATGGTTCCTGTAAAGATGTAGACGTAAACTTTTCTTTCTTTTCATATCTTAAGCCATTTGCTCTGCAGAGGTTGAAAAAGGATTGAGATACTGCATGAAATCTGATGTATAAGCTGATTTGATTAAAATATAAAGTGTGGAAAGCTACTCCCAGACACCTGTCTGTATTTTTCTACCGGCAACCACATTTTGCCTTGATAACTTCCTCTCGCAATTTTGTTTAAAGACTGTCCAGTTTCTTATTTGCACACATAAGTTCTTAATTTTCCTTTCTACATCTTAATGTATATGACAGTGAGCTGCTCTTGTTGGAATTATGGCAGGACTGCATTTTCTCAACTGCATTGAGAAATCCTTCTCCACAAAATGAAATGAAGGAAACTAGGAAAAACTGTGGTAAATTATAACCACTTTACAATTAAGAATAGGGCTGAAAGAGAAGCTTTTTTTTTCTGATGTAGGACCAGCTAACTACCCCTTAGAGACACTAAGTTATTAACATGTTAATGATTTTATTTTTTTTTATTCTGACCAAGTTGTAGACAGCACAAAAATTGCCAGCAGTTGACATTCAAAAGCGTTTTTGAATTACTAAGTGGAAAATTGAAGAGAAATTGCTCTTTTACAGTAGAGTGGATCTTTGATTAAACTTTACGTGCAATCACTGATTTTTTCAGAAAGGTATGGAGTATAACACACTTCAGAAGGTATTGTACTAGTACAAACACTACACTCCTTATATGAATGTGTTTTATGGGAACATGGCTAATATTGTACTCTCTGGATCACTATTCCACTTTAATATCACTTCAGATTTGCTCAAAAAAAAGGAAGAGCAATAGATAGTTGCGAGAAGGAGGAACAATGTAACCCAGACCTCTCTCAGGTGGCTGTACTATTTTCAGTAGAATAAGAAGGAACTTGAGGAATGAACCAACCAACCAAATTCTTGGTTGCAGGAAGACTCATATCACATCTGCAGGATTATCCTACAACGTACAGTTAAATATGCCTGAGATTTGTCATTTTATCTTATTTCTATAGGTATTTTTGTGTCATACATTTAATATGATTTAGTCTGAATTTATGATTTGGGGGAAGAACCCTTCTTGGTTTTTTGATTGGTTGGTAAATAATTAGTGGAAACGTGTTCTGAAAAGGCAGAAAAAGGCCTCTTTGGAATGTTTTACTCCAGAATGCTGAGGCAGAGGATGAAAGACTGTCCTTGAAACTTCCTTCTAAAGTACTCTGTGTGTTCAATAAGATTCATAAAAACAAGTGTAATGATTGCTGCTAAGTGATGACATTGAAGAACTGATGTTTATTGGGATATATTGGATATCTCTAAAATTTGAATAATATGACTTAAATTTATTTTTGATTCTTTTTGTCAGCCTCTAGTGTGGATTTAATGTATTTTAAATCAAATTGCTGCATTCAGAGCAAGCTCTTTAAAGACTTTTATAATGAGAAGCTAGAGTAATTGAGTTGTGTTTCAATATGAAACAAGCCAAGCCCAAGTTCAGCAAGGTTTGTGAACCTGGCCTGAATTTAATATGTTCTCCTTATATTATTTTTTTATGCTTTTGTTTTGGAAAGAATTACTGAATCAAATAAAAACTCTGAAGATGTGAAACCATAGAAATTAAAGCTAAATATATGCTGAACCTTCACTTTGTGAAGAAGGTTCACGTTCACCAGTTAGGGTTTTTTTCCCCACTGATTTTGAGACTTTCAGATATACAGTAAAATTTCATTATTGAATTCTAGGCAAAGAACCAAATAAACCTTTGGAGAGAGTGAGCTGTTTGAAGTGTGCTTTTCCACCTCAGTCTTTATCTCTGACCTGTATTTCTGTTATAAAAGGCTAGGAGTTAGGAAGCCAGCGCATCCATTTTTTTTAGTGCTGATGTCACTGCATATCTCTTTCTTCTCACCCTTCTCCAGGAGATTTGGACTTTTTGTCTGTGTTGGGAAACCTAGGTGACATCCTTTTCTGTTGAGTAGCCGTTTTTGAAACAATCTGTCTAGAATCAAGCAGAGTTGCTATTTCTTTAGAAGATGACGCTAAGCACAATGGTGGTATATTGTTTTATGAGGAGTTCAGAAAACACACAGAGGAAATACTGCATAGCAATACCTAATTCCAATTCTTCATTAGAGTACAAACAATAATTTACAAAAATAACTTTATTTCTGTTGAAGCCCTAAGGTAATTCAGTTTGGAGGAATTCCCAATTGTGATTTCATTACTAGGAGGAGAGTTGTTTGCTGTGTGTATGTATGAGGGTTTGTGTTGGCCTTCAGTAGATGACATTGACAACATCATGAGCAGAGTTTAGTGTATGATAGAAATGAGTGAGAGGAGGTTAGGGAATGATTCATCTGCCAACCCGCCCGCTCTTAGCTGCCCGCCCTGGGGCAGCATGGTGGTTAAGGAGTGAAATGTGTGGCTGCTGTAAATCGCAAGTCCTTTTATGTGGCTAGTCACCTCTTTGTTCCAGCAATTGTTTTGGTTATTCCCCGTGTGCATTTGTTTTAGTTTTCAAATCGTAGGAATTCTTTCCTCTTTATAGGGCTGCCTGAGCCTACAAAATCGTAATCTTAACTCTGGTCCTTGTAAAGGTCACTTGGGTTTTCTACATTTTCTGCACTTGCACAAGGAGGGGACAATTTGTCCCTCAGTTGGGTTGAAGCAAGTTGTAAGAATTCAGGATAGGGACAAATTCATTGAAAACAAATGATACAATATTTTCCTGAATTTAACCAGTGAAACAAAATCCAGGGAAATAGCATAGAAGAAACAAATAGATAAGTTTTTTTAATAGTTTTCTAATTCTTGTCCATAATCCTTACGCAAAAATGTTTTTTGTCAACTCTGTTACTCACCTACAACTAACTTTTCAGTTGTTGGATAATCCTTAACTGTCTGAAAAAATGCATCTACCTGTAGTTCAAAAAAGTCTGTCCTGCACTGTTTTGGTAACAGCACTCAACTATTCTGGAGAATGTTATGTCTTCTAAGCACTCAACAATATTAGCTAATCAATTGATTAAACTAAAGAATAAAGTATTCTTCCAGCAATATAAAAGAATGTGCTTGGGACACATTATAGTACTAATAAATGGATTCCAAATCTCTTTAGCGGATGTAGGAGACACTCTGCACTGTTGTCTGGTGAATACATTTAGATAAGTGTCTTAAACTGATAATTTCACATTTATAGTGACTCGAAATTTTATGCCACAAAATGGCAAAATATAAAGTGATTTTTTTTAAAAGTCCACATGACTACTGAGAAGTATTTGCAAGTTTCCCTTATGTAATGAAATTTTTATGATTAAATAATCTTTTAATTATTATATGGTGATTGCTTGTTAAGAAATTGGAGAAATGCCCATGTAAATTAGCCTAAAGCAATCAGCAGAGAATATTAATTGCAGGGTTTTTTTGTTGTTTTGTTTTCAGTCTGAGTTTGGGCATTGTTTTGAAAATTTTGCCCCCTAAAAAGAGAGGGTATAAAAAAACCACAACAATCCTGTCAAAACTTTATTAATGGCCTAAAAAATTTCACTTCAAGAGATATAGACACTGTAGTAAATAACACTAGTCATAGCAATTATTCAGCAGTTCCTTGGGGAAGACCACTGAATTTGAGGAGTAAATCATCTGTTCAGACAGAAGGGTTTCATCCTGTGGCATACATTCAGTTTCTAAAATATGATATCCGAAATTCAAACATTAAACTTTGCCTAAACATATGCCTTTTGTGTTTGGGGCATTCCTAGGATTTGTTGCTTTTCCTAGATGGAAACCACTAGATTACAATGACCATGAACTTACTTGCCATTTATCTGGGATATTTGTGGTACTTTTTCCTACTGAATTCCCAAGTGTCAGAAAATTGAATAGACTTCTAATGTATTTTCCCTTTAAATAGCAAACAGAAGGGATTGGGTCACCATGAAGTATACCACTGAATTTTCTCTCCTGCTAGGTGTAGTATCATGCAAACAAGAAATACTCTGACATTTGAACAAGGAAAGTTTTTTGTCTGTCTTCCTTAAAAACACAATAACCTCTGAAAAATAAAGTTGGATAGAAAAGGAAAAGACGAGCAGAGAGGGGCTGGAAGGGAAAGAGAGAAATTGTCTATAAACAATAGAAACTATGCTGTGTTAGGAGCCTAGAAAGCATGAATTCAAGTTTCACCTCCTACTGCACTTGCATGGTTGACTGAAGTGGTTTTGTCTGGATGCAGACAGGGATTGTTCAAGATTTACAGATATGGTAAAAGGCTTTCATAAGGTTGCTGCCGGCAGCACTGAGATTTTTTTCTTTAAGGTATTTTCCCAAAGGTCCTACAGGTAATGAAGAGACTATAATAGTGCCTGTATCTAATCTTCCCAACTTCATGGCTATTTTCATTGCTAACTTATTATAGTGCTTCATAATGTTATCTGCATGTTGGTCTTACATTCTAATAATGCATTTGGTTTAAAGACACCTCTTTGTGAGTTCAGAAAGGTTTTGTCTCCGCAGGCACTCTCCAACTGATTTTCTTTTTTTAGATGGCGCATGTTTCCTTCAGTGTACTTTGCAAAAGGTATTATTTTCTTAATGGCAATGACAGATATTAGGGCTTCAAAATAATGCAATTCTAGACTGCATGTTCTTTTTCTACTTCTAAACTGTGCCTTTCCTGCTGGTACAATATTTAAAAACATATGAATATGTTTTAATAAGACTATTACTCTTTGAAGGAAGTACTTATTCTGTGGAATGAAGAGTTCCGTGTAGAGAATCCTCTTGAGGAAGGGGGATTGTATCTCACAGTATGGAGGCAGCTGAGACTGTAGGACTAATTGGGAGCATAGTGGGACAGGACTTTTCTCCAGCGTTATGTAAATGGTCAGCTTCAGATTCAGCCATTTGATGAGAGGAACTGGGAGGAAGCAGATCTAAAGGATGAACTCTGCAAAGTCCATGTGAGAGAAAGCTCAGGGATGGAATAGCTTGGTTTCATTATATTGTTTTATGTCAGAATTTACCATGTCTGTACGTTTTGTCAAGGTTGTTGGGGTTTATCTCTACAGTGAGCAAAAGACTCTTGCAGGCAGAAATGAAAGGAACTTAGGTCATCATTTGTCAGTACTAATACCTTTGTTGACAAAATGCTCTGTCTGGGGAAGAAAATCCTGTGCTATGTTCACAGGTGTGACAAAATACTGTGTCACTGTGTTATGGTTTCGGCTGGGATGGAGTTGACTTTCTTGCTGGCAGCTGGTATAGTGCTATGTTTGGGATTTGGAATGAGAAATGGTACTGGTAGCATACTGGTGGTTTTGACTGTTGCGAAACAATTAAGGTTGTCTCTGCTACTTATATGCCCTGCAAGTAACTAGGCTGAGAGGGCACAAGAAATTGGAAGGAGACCCAGCCAGGACAGCTGACCCCAACTGACCAAAGGGATATTCTGTACCATATGATGGTCATGCTCAGATATAAAGCTGGGGGAAGAAGGAGGAAAGGGGGTGTGTGTGTGTGTGTGTGTAACGTTCGGAGTGATGGCCTTTATCTTCCCAAGTGACCATTATGCGTGATGGATCCGTGTTTTCCTGGAGATGGCTGAACACTTGCCTGCTGATGGGAAGCAGTGAATGAATTCCTTGCTTTGCTTTCATGTGTGGCTTTTGCTGTACTTATTAAGCTGTCTTTATCTCTTCATCTCAACCAATGAGTTTTTCCTCACTTTTCCCCATCCAAACCGAACAAGCGGCTGCGTGGTCCTAGTTGCTGGCTGGGGTTAAACCACGACACGCTGTGAAGCTTACTCATAGCTAGGCTGTTGGCTGCTTTCTTTCATTTCATACTTGGCCTCTGGGGCACTCGTGCTTCTGCTAGGCTTGCTCTCAGAGAAAATCCACCCACCTTCTGGTAACTCTTTTGATGGTTGAGATGACAACAGAAGGAAAAGGGGCAGTTGCTTTATCTCCCGCCTTAAACCCATAACAGTGTTGAACACCTATTAGTAGGTGGTTGTGACAGTGGCTGTAGTAACTAGCTGTAGTATGAGCACATTTTTGTACAGAACAAAATTTTAAACATTATGACTTAGTGTTACTTGAGCCAAAGGACCAGGAGGCTTTTGCTCTTCTTTCTCATTAATATCTAAGTTTGTGCAAGGAAAGCCATAAAAAACCCAAACATTTTGACCTTGTTTGTGTAAAAAACATGGATTTTGGCCAAGGTTTTGTGAGAAAATTTCCAGTGGTTTTGACCCATATGATTTGCTCAAATGACCCTGTTGATACCTCTTTCAAAATATATATATCTGTGCATATATATCTATGCATTTATATGTTACTTAAGTATATATAAGTACATGCAACAAATTAAACTTTTCTGTCCTTCTTGAAATTATTTATCCCACAGAAGAGCTGAAGTTAGTTGGCAGGACAGAAAGAATTGTGCTTTGTGGCAGATGATATTTCAAAAAACAATAATATCTTTGTTGTCTCCCAGTGGTTGGTGGCCTAAAGCCATGTGGCTGGTTATTTGTGTGTTTATAGATCTTTGAATTTTTCAATACTGAAAAAATGTCTATTATAGAATAGTAAAAATATATAAATCACTGTATGCTGCAAGGGGGAAAAAATAGCCACCCTTGCTGCTTACTTCTGCATAAAGAGCTTGCAATGGTAATGGAAAAAAGATTTTTTTTTTAAATAAATGCAGATCACTGCAAAAAGCCTTGATATAGTAAGTATCCAGTGCAAAGGATCACTGCCTTGATTGTGAATTCTCTTTGCAGTAGAAGCTTCAGGATTTGCTGAAGCAGCGGGAGAGCAGTAATGTGGAATGAGGTGCAGTCAACGAAAAGCAATAAGTGTAGTGATCAATAATCAAATGATTTGTGAAAAACAGTTGATGACAGTGAGTGTGTGTTGGTTCCAGATGTGTATGTACTGAGCAAGGGATGCTGAAGTGGGTAACACTGATACTGCTAGGCAAGACATTCCAATTTCCTCCTGGCAGTATTGATTGCCAGTGATGTTATTGGGCTGGATTTAAATAATGCTAAGTAAAAAATTATGATTTTGTCTAAACTAGAGAAATGAGAGGTAGGATGGAGTAGTCTCTTGAGTGCAGTGGCTAAGGGGAAAGTCACTTGTTCAGTTGTTTGTTTTTAGGCTTTTCTTTCGATGGCTTTGCTTGCATGCAGTTTTTTCTCTTCATATGCCTCTGTGACAAAAAAAAAGAAAATGTGACAAAGATTTCAAGTGGATTGCCATAGAACTGAATCAAAAATAAATAAACGTGTATTGAGAGGTGTATTTTTTTATCTCTGTTGCCCATAGTTCAATAATTTTTCTTCTGTTACAGAAGAATTTTTTCAGGAAAAAAAACAAAGGTGACAATATCAAGGTTTACAATAATAGTAGTAATTTAACATCATTTGGATTTTTATTACCTTACAGGTCTTCTCAGGAAAATAAACCCAGCTGATTAGTCAGATATTCATTAAATTAATAGTGAATATATTGCAGCTTTGTGAGTCATACAGTCAACAATGAAGTTTTTGCTGTTGTAATCTTTGCACTTTCTCATCATTAAATGTTTCCCTTTTCTGGCTAGAAAAGCTTTGCAGTCCTGCAAAGCTTTCCTCATATAAGAAGTTCTTACTTATGCAGGTAATCCCATTAAAATTCCCTGAGACTGCTAGTGTGCATAGTCTGGTAGTCTGGGTCTAAATTAATAACGGAGTCTCAATTCTGTTCTTATAGAGTAGTGGTATATCAAACACTGAAAGTGCTTTAAGTGTTCTTTAACCCAAGCTGTAAAAGATACCATAAATTTAAAAAGTGACAGTTTCTATAATGCATAACAAGAACAGCAGAAATTATGGTGACTGCTGAGATGCTGAAATCACCAGTGACTGCCAAGATGCTGAAATCACAGTATGAATTTCTAGGCAGGAGGAAAATGGGGATCTAATTCTGCTTTCTGCATAATTTTTATGCCAATGTAATGCCTCTGAATTCAGTGGCTGTCATCCAGACTCACACCTGTATAGGACTATGTTTGTCTTGACGTTTTAGGTAAAGGAATTCAGTTAGATGTCTGTTTTTCAGTGGAAGGAGCACCGTATCGTAAAGCTCTGTGAGTAGCTAAGTCACTAGCAAGGGTCACTATAGCGTTATATTTAAAACTTTAAATTTTCCAAAAAAGTTCATTTTGGTTGAAGTCTTGTTCACGTCAAGTGAGGTGCAATGTTTTAGATGACAAGGGATGAAGTTAATCAGAGATGGTAATTCTGAGACAAAAAAGCCTTGAAATATTGGGCCACTTAATATTTTGTGAAGTCTTCTAACCTTCTGTCATAAAATCATGTTTCAAAATGAGTTAATTCTGAAAATTTCATGTATATTTTATCCGGTAGTCTTATGTGACCTTCAGTGCTAACGAATATTTTAGTGCAAAATTGAGCTGTTATTCTGAAAAATTAAGTAGTCTTGAAAGTCCCAGGGATTTTATAAACGTGTCCTACGTTTAATAGAGGTTATAAGCTGCTTCATCTGAATCAGCATGGTTGAAGGGAAAAACTTCATAGGTCTTACAGAGCTTTAAGTTCTACTATGCATGACTTCTCAGAGGTTTTCAACAGCTTGAGCCTACCCTGGCAGGTTAAGAGAGACTGCAGATGGCTGGTGGAGCCAGCAGAGCTGGAAATATTTTACATACTCCGCAGCAGTAGTTTCTGCAGGTCACAGTGGCCGAGCAAAGTGCTCAGGCTTCCCAAGAGCAGCAGTTCTTGAGCTGTGCCATGAGCTCCTGCTGCAAAGTGCAATAGGAGAAGCACTCCTGTGAAGGTTTTCCAGAGAAGGCTGGAAAGCATCAGCTATCCTACTTTCTGTGTATATGAACTGTTATTCCCAGAATTGCCATGATTCTTTTTCAGAAATGTGGGGTTTTTTTTTTGAAAAAAAAATGGAGTTCCAATTATGTAAGGGTGTCTCAGAAATAAGCTCTGATGCCTTTTAATTATTAGCAACCCGTGCTGTATAAAGCTTAACAAAAAAATAATAGGGTTTTGGAATTCTGAATGCAGTGGTCCAAGACAACTTTTAGACAGAAAAGATCTATAAATATATATAAATTTCTGTAAAACGGAAAACCCTTTCCTATTTTAGAAGCCTGTTTTGCATTTTAGCAATAGTAAGGCACTATCATTGATTAATGTGTCCAGTAAGCTTCTTGCCTCTCTGGTAATTTTCTAGATTTTGGAAAATATTGCTGCACTATCTTGTAAAATCAGCAATTTCAAACGGGCTGATTTTTACAAGCAATGTGAAGCAGCAGTCCCTGCAGCAGTGAGGAGGTATTGGCTTGAAGTTTCTAGTTTGTCCTTTTTTTCCTGTATTTCCATATTTTTATATTTTTTATTGTATTTGTCCAAATTGTAAATAGTTAACGTATTTCAGAGAACTTGGATCAATAAAAACTTACTGAAATAAATTCAAGCCTTATATGTGTATAACTTGTAAAAAAAAAAAAGGTTAAAAAATTTCTCCCCAATGTCCCCTACCCTAATTTTCCACACATGATTCAACGGAGGAGTGAATTACACTCATGGGAAAGCAAAGCAAGTTAGTGCAATATCTCATTGCTCAGTAAGTCCTCTTAGGTCCTGATACATTTTCCTGGATGTACACTATGATGCACACTCACCCTATGAGACTATTGCAATCATACCTTGGAAGTACATTTGCATTCACTGATAGTGAATCACCTGAATTTATCTCAAATAAAAAAAAAAATTAATCATCCCAGTTTCTCCTTTCAATAATTAGATTCCTTTTGCTCATTTTTATTTTTGATGCATAAGCATTTCTATAAATGCATTACATCTGGGTACTGTGATGATAAGGTTATTAGAAATGTGACACAGATGCAGCTGGGGAATTATTTTAACATGAAGCCTATAAGTGAAGCCATATATTGGCCATGTGAGACTGTAAAAAAAGAATTTAGCTGCTGCTGTAGGACACGGTGTCATCCTGAGAAAACAGGAAAAATCTTCCAATTTGTCTTTCAGAGTTTTACTGATATATGTCAAGGATAGTCTAGTTTGCTAGACATTTATCTCTAAATCCCTTACATTGATGAAGAGATGGAGGTAAACGTGTAATTGACACAAAAGAGCTTTTTATCAGCCACGGATACAATAAGAAAGACATTGGCTGTCAAGACATGACAGAGAATATGCTTTTCAAGTTATATACAGTGCATTTATGCTTCTCAACTAAAACTGCAGTCTACCCCAAATAAACGCGTGCTGTAAACTAGCAGAAATTATCTTCCTGTTCCCATGAATGCTGAATGCTGTACTGAATGTATCCTCTTTGTTAAAAAGCATGCAATCCAACAGTGCAAGAAGATAAATGACAGTAACTTTCACATGCACTTGCAAAAACATCTGATAACCTTTCCAAACACAACAGACTTTCACCTTGATGTGTTTGCATTGCTTGGAAAGCGGTCTGCTCTCTATTAAATTCAACAATGAATGGCCCAATGGGTGTAATGAAGCAATAAAATAATAACAAAAAAATCCTTGCAATTGTAAATGCTGCCAGAGCTACCTGAATGTTTTATAATGAATAGATAATCTGAGAAAACAATTACTTTTGTAAAAGAATAGATGATAATATTAAAATATAACCCCTAATTCTTTAAGCATTTTTTTAGCACTGGTGTTTGTGGAAGGGCATTTACAGGGAGACAAAAAGTACAATATTTCATGTGATATTGAAATTTTTTTCCAAAGTGTAGATGATTGAAGCACGAAAACAGTCTTTTTTCTCTTCCATGGTTCTTTAAAAAGAAAAAGTCCTTTTGTTTACAAAATATCAACATAACAGCTGTCTAAAACAAAAGTATAAGAGGGGGAATATTGAATTCTAACTTTTGGTCTTTTTTATATAAAGTAAGCATTGCTATTTCCTAGGGCCTGACAGGGTTTGAGAATTCAAATCATAGAACTCTGGAAATCTTGAGAAATTATCTTGCAAACTACAAGAAAATAGTAATTTTGAAATTATTTGTGTGAAAAAATAGTAATAATTGCAAAACGTAAACTTCCGACAATCCTCCAAAATTGAAAAGAAAAAAAAAATCTGAATCTTAATAATCCCTTGCTTGTGACCTTTCATTTGCTCTTCCCCACTATGGCTACATTTATTGTTAGGTTATTGTATTTTAATGCATACCAAAGATTGTAAGGGATGAACTATCTGGCTCAAAATTACCATTCTTCATTCTGAAATGTTTTTTGGAGTGTGATGGTTTTTGTTTTTAAGCAGGATTCCTACAGAACTCATTTATGCAACTTGCCTATTAATTCTTTTTCTGTTTCATTTTATAAGTATGTTTTCATAAGCATATTGCCAAAACACTTAACCAAAAAGGGGAGGAAGAAGTGAATTGTGTTTCTAAAGAGATAACCTATGGACAAAACAGAAACAAACAGAAACTTAAGGATATTTTTAAAATTACCTGTTTGGATACAGTGGTAGCTAGTGGTTCTGTTGGGGTGTTAAGAACAGAATTTACTTGTCTACAAAAATTAGTTTCTTGTTATGCCCAAACACCTGTTCATGCTCTTGCTTTCTCCTGAGATATAAAGACTTCACTGGATACTTAGGTACTAAGAAAACCAAAGGTCTGAGGTGGAATATGGCACGTACAGGATATCTGGACGACGGGCTGTAGGCTGATTTCACATCAGGGAGTTGATCCAGAGAGGCTGAAAGATTTTTATTTATGAAATCAAAAGTAATTATACCTAAAACACTTCAGTAGTTCTGTAGAAAAAGATCAGTTGTCATCTTTTCCCTGCTAAATGATCTAATTTATATGTCGCCCAAAGTTAGTAACTTGAAAAATCTGCATTTTTTCCCCCTGACCTTTAAAACCTGTACTGACTGACTGCCTTCTCAGAAATATTGCTAAATCCAAAGTTTTGTGTAGTAGAGGCAGTCTGAATTTTATCGGATGCTTCTGTCCCTTCTTTCTGAGCCCAGCCAACTCAGAGTGCTGTTGACAGGGGCTCCGAGACTGTAAGTGAAATTCCCAAACGTTGGAAATCAAGAATACGGAAAAAATAACACACTTCAGGGTGTATGACAACAACAAATTTTCTTAGTAAGCAGAGCCTTCATACCTGTGCTAGCTATGCTTTTTGCCATTTTAACTACTACCTTCTGTACAGGGTCTGTACACGAGATAACTGCTGATGGAGAGGGAGGTGAGCACAAACAGCTTGCTTTACCTGCACGAGAAGAGCATCCCTGGGGACCTGGCTACCAAACAGCCAGCTGAACTCGTGTCTTTATTTTACCCTATTTTTGGCAGAAATATTTGTCTTCACAAGGACCATCTCTGAAAATGGATTGAATAAAAAGCAAATGAGGGAGTTTTCATGACTTGGCTTCGGCTGTAAGTCACCAGAGTAGTGCTTCTCAGATTTTAGAAGCTGATGTTTGCAAATTAATTACTTGGCCTTTAAATAGTTCTAAACCACCAAAAGTGCTCCATTATGTTAGCACAGGCTTGAGAAATAGATATGTATTACTAGCTAATTGAATAACATATGGTGTTGATTAGTGCTTAGCTCTTTTTATAGAACTCAATTAAAAAAATGACTGCAGTATATTTTGAGACTATGAGATGTCTGTTGGTTGCTTCTGGCACGAGGGAACTGCTGAACCAAGAAAAGATGAACTTTTCCTGTTTAGTTCATCTATAAGTTCCTTTAAGAATTCGTGCTGTGCGTGGCTATGAGGAGAGGTAGGCTGGAGTCTGTTCATTTGCTGCTGCATTGAAATGCAGTCTTTCCTGAAAGATTTAAGTGCTCTCTGGGCAAAACAAAACAAAAACCCCAGGCTTTTATTTTCTGGGCTATTGCTCAAGGTATACAAATATACAATGAGCCTATCTCGGATGGATAAAAACCTACTCTTATTTTTCAGTTTGCAGAAATGCAGTTCTTGGGAAGAGTCCCAGGACATAGACATTTTATACAAGTAATAAAGCCCTCCAACCCCAAATAACCTCAGTCTACTTCCACCTCCCCCTCCTCCAAGCAATAAACATGTGGGGAAAGCCTACTTTTATTTCTTTCACTTGGGGCAGTTTTTGCTCGAGAGATTATTTTCCCCTTAAGCTTTGCAAAAATCATGTGAGACCTTGGTGATTATGATTTTCTTATTATTCTCATGGATGAATGAAGTGATATAACAGCTAGTAGCAGCAATCAGATTGGGAGGAGCTGGAAGGATATGGAGAAACAACAAACAGGAAAATGAGGTGTTTCTCTCCCTGACTTTTTATTTTCCCCTAAGCTACCTCTTCTACTATACTTTGTGTGGATTTTTCAGAGAAAATTTGGTAAAAAGTGGTTTCAAATGTGATGTGATGTGCACTATACGAGACAGACAGCAAAAAGAAATACTGCCTTCTATCTGCAATTTTGTCGCTGACTAGTAATTTAGCTCTTGGGTGTATGACCTAACAAACTCTTCCTTGCTTTTTAGAAACAAGTGATGGTTATTCTTGCAGTCCTAAAACTCTTAGTAGAAAAGCCTACCAACAGCGTAAAATTACTTAATGCATGTATTTTCCAGACTTTCACATCAGCTTTTATTGTACTATATACTATTTTGTATTTAATTTTCACCTGAAAGACAGAAAAATCTGAAAGTCTCAGAACAAAGGAGATCCTCAAAAATCAATTACTTTTAAAAAAACCTTTCCAATCCCAGTAGGTTCCCATTCCCCTGTAGCTCTTCTGGATGATGTTCATTCATCCATCCAGAGAAAAACAGATGAGTCCTGCAGAGTATCCTGAAGGTTACTCAGGTCATTTGGGAGGGAGCTGCATTTCAGAGATGCAACGCTTTCACCATGAGTGCCCTTTCACTGTTTTCCCATTGTTCATCCATCTCATTGTATGTTTGTAGCTGCCACGGCAGCAATGTGTAAAATAGACCATTCATGACCTAAATTGCTTTGGGCTCAAAACCAAGAGCAGGTGCAACCCTGATCAAAACCGGAAGGCTACAGTGTCGGGACATCATCCAGTGATAACAAGGGTGGAAGAAGCAAAAGCTAGTTTATTTTTGTATTTCTGATCCTGTCCGCAGGCTGTCCTGCCCCCTTCATCCATGTATAAAATAGATGACCATATGTTCATTTTAAGCTTCTCCTAGGAACAAATTTCTTGAGCCAAAGTTCAAGTGAGGTCAATCTAGAGGTTGCAAAGCCAAGCTAGCTGTCACTGGCTTCTTGTTAAAGGGGTCACAGGCACAACAGGGATTTCGAATAACGTAGCAGGTAAATAGGAAGACTGTAGCCCACAAATATCCAGTTTTGAGGAAGGATCCTGTCAAATATATCAGCTCACAGTCTGGAAGAGTTTGTTAAAAGACCAATGCAAAGGCCACCCTGCTACCATGACTGTCATCAACCAGTAACTTTCAGTCCTATCAGCTGAAAGATATAGCATGAAATTTATAGTGTTCAAAAAGACTGGAATATTCCAGTTACTAGCAGAGGGGGTTTTGTGTAGTGTGCTGATATCCTTGAATAGAAAACATGCTTTTGTCTTATGTTTAAGAAGGTAAGAATTGTTTCATAGGACAGATGTAATTTCTAATCCCTTACATTCAAGCACATTTCAAAAGAGAAATCCCCAGGCAGTAGCTATGTAAGCTAAGCCAGCAAACACCACAAATTGTAGTTGTGCTGGTTTTCCACATGGGACAGTTTTCTACTTCACAAAGCTATAATGTCATGCAAAGTTCATTTTACTGGTAAGCATCATTGAGCCAAAATTGAGTTCAGAGCTCCAGGGAAGATAAATGTAAGCATTTACCCATAGTGCTACTTAAATTGGCTTGAAATTTTGAGTTCTTGGTTACCTTGATCATTCATTTCTAGTTCACTGCAGTCTTCCTGAGAGCTCCTAGTTGTTGAGAAGGTAGCTTTCCTTTAGGATGGGGAAAAAAGTTATCTGCAAAACTGATGACTGTTTATACGATATGCAACCAGTGTAGTCAAGATGAACTCTACAATATAATGGCAGGGAAAGAGGGTTTTCATTTAATGCTTATTCATTTCCAGAAAGGATCAGCAGTTCAAACCAATAAGACATTGATAGCAATTAAAAATTGCTTTTAAAATTAAGATTATAATGTTTTCATCTGACCATATTCTGTGTAACTTCCCAACAGAATAAATTCAGCATTTTTTCCCTCATGCACACCAATCTAAAATGCTGTCTATGCATTTCCTTCCAGAAAATAGAAGTATGCAATGATGCAGGCATATGCAGGTATGAACTGAAAGTCTGTGTGCTGCTTTGCAAGGCTTAATCTTCATCTGCGTTAGTTGAAACACTGGTACATCTTTTACAAGATTTCGCAAACTTGATTTCTTTTCTTTTCTTTTAAAATACAATTTACTAGTCCAACTAGTATTTTAAAAGAATCTCAGCAAGTTACACTCAGTTGGATATCTCCGCTTTCTTTATCCTTTGCTATCTTTATTTCCTTGTCCTTTAAGGAACATTGAGTAAGAGGGACAGAGGACATTTTAATCCTAAACTGCTTCTGTTTTTCTAAAGTCTTTTGTCTTCACTTTTGGGTTTGTTGTTGGTTTTTCTTTTTTCTCAACCCATTTGTGTCCAGTCAATATATGGAGTACTGCTATGGAATGCTGGTTTACAGCATCAGCTCAAGTGTTTTGCACAGACATGTAATATGTCACTTTAGTCCTTTAGAACCTCTTACATATTCAGAAATCACTGTGTATCTGTTAAGGAAATGGTGGCAGGCTTTAGTGTAACATCCATTCCTGAAAATTCTGTTTTCCTAACTGTCACCTAGCCTGCACTTATAAATTATCCCTTTCTTCCTTCAGATTTACGATAGGCATGGCAGTAGGCAAAAATGTATTGTAGCTCTAATGCCATCACAGCTTTCTAATGAAAGCACAAATCAAATGGTAGACACTTGAATCACTTATTTCCAAGGTGTAATTTCCCTTATTATTTCACTGTGCCTTTATCTAGTGTGCGTTTTATAATTTGTTTTCCTGGAATGAGATTAGAATGCAAGACAGAAGTATTCTCTATGCCAAAAATAAAACTCTCATAGATTAGGCTGCGTTGATTGGAATATTAGAGAGATGTTACAACCTCCTAATGCATTTCATTAGGCTTCCATCTTATCTGTGTAAATGTTTCAAAAGGAATTAGGTATGTGTACATGTAGTGTACAATGTTTGTTTAATTTGCTAGATTATATTTGCTGATTTATATGTTTTACATCTTCGTTAGAAGATCTGTTTTATTATAGTAATCTCATAGCTATATGACTAGCACTATAGGTGTAGAGATATATTGAATTTCTAATTTTAAATTCATACTGCTCTCTAGTGGGGAATGCTTTCAATGCAAAAGAATATATATATTAATGTACAGCCTGTATATAAACTGTGATTTCTGAAAAGTTACTGTCATCTAGAGTAATTGAGTAAAATTATTACTATCATGTTAACATTTTAATCCCTATAATACTTTTGGTTAAAGATTGTATTTCTTAATTTAAAAATATTTTAGATAGATGAATATAGCTCTCATTGGGATGAACAATATCTCCAACAAACTCCAGAAAGCTATGGGGTTGATGGATTGCTGCTTCTTCCTCAGGAGAAACTGCCTCCTTGCAGTAGGAGAAATATGCTATAGATCTGCTGCAGAAAAAACTCAGGTTTTCTCCCAAGCTTCTAGAGTCCCATAATGTCTTATGGGACAGTTGTGATTTGTCTATAAAAGTTCCTGTCATTGCTGTTGGTATAATAGATCTGATTTTAGGAAATAGCTACTTTTATGCTGCTTTTTTTTCTCTTTATTTTTGCTTTGGAATGAATTTTTTAGCTTGCTCTCTCATCTCTTGCTGTAGACAGCTAAAATCCGAGATAACAGAGTTGACTATACACAAAAGGTGATAAATACTGCCTGAACTGATTGAGTGAGGTTTTAATCTATGGGAAATGCAGAGCTCATCTCAGAACATGTTCTGTACTTTCTTAAATGAAATTGATTTAGTTAGCATAAAAGAACACAATACTAATTACATAGTACGCAATTCTGAAAACTGAGATTGAATCAGTTTTGAATATTGATAGGTTTTAGATTTGCGTCTTTAGGTAAATTTGTCTTTTTGGTTGGAAAGCAGTAAATGTGTTTAAATCCTTGGGAAGGCCAGCAAAGCTTATAGTTATGAAATCTACAATATTTGAAGCTCTCTCAAGAATGATTTGCCATGTTTTGGTGTAAAAGTTTGTTTAGACTTATTTTTAGGTACTGAACCTTGTCTGGATCTGGGATTAAAGGCATCTGTAGCCCATTGACTTCTTTTCCTGAAGTCATCTTTTTTGTCTCTAGGTTGATTGATTTGTTAGTTAGAGACCAAGTAGTATCATCGTATTTAAGGCTGCAGTAATTTTGTTACTCAAAGTACAGATCAGAATCTTTGGCTAGACCTTCATTTATTCACTAAGTATGGGCGAACAAGCCATTTAAAGATTTATATGCTCTATAAAGATCTCATTAAGATGCTAAGTTGGTATAACATTTTGCAGTCTTCGAATAGTAAATTAGGTTTGCAGTGCACAGAGCACTTCTTCACCTGTGCCATTTCTGCTCACCTTTAATCACAGCAGCTCATGTTTACATTGGTTTCACTTGAAGTTCCTCAGATGGGATTAACTTTTCACTTCTGTAGTTGTTACAGTTTGCTACTAGCTGCCTCTGAATTAACTATCCTTGAATTATAATCCTGGGAGGTTAAGATAAGAAACTAATAGAATGTGTTTGTTATTAGTCTTTGAAGTATTTTGAACCAAGCAAGTTATGAAATTATTAGATTTGGGCTTGAAAGGGTCCACAGGAAGTGGAGAGGGGTTGACTAGTGGTTGCTAAATACCTAGTTAATAAACTCAAGGGTGAGGTCTATGCATTTAAGCTTAGTTGACTAAAATACAGGGGGTTTATTTTTTTCTTCTGTTAATTGCAACACATGAAAATATATAAATATGGGAAATAATAAGTCCTCCCCCTCCTCTTTTTTTTTTTTCCAACTTGAAAAATGGTTATTGCATTTCTAAATGCTAAAACAACTAAGAATTTATTGTGATTAGTCAAGCGCAGTATATGAATGTAGGAGTGTACGTAATGGAATGTAACAACAGTTTGTCATCCACATAGAGTTTAACTGACCTAATAATTGTATGGTTTATATTAAAAAAATCAAAATGTGATACTTAAGGATTTAATCCTAGAGGCAATTATAAAATATTTCTGCTGTAATAACTGTTCATATTTCTGTGGTGGGTTGACCTTAGCTGGCTGCCAGACCTCCGTCCAGCCGTGCTTTCACTCCCTTTCTGTACCAGGACAGAGAGGGGGAAAGAAGATGGAAAAACTCGTGGGCTGAGATAAAGGCAGGGAGAATACTTACTGATGACTGTGACAAACGAAAAAAGAGTCAACTTGAGGAAAAATAATTTATTGCTAGTTAAAATCATGGTGAGAAGCAAAGACGAAACACTAAAACGCTTTGCCCCTCTGCCTGCCACTGTCTTTGTGGGCTTAACTTCACTCAACGCTTCTATCCTCGAGCAGTGCAGGGGGATGGGAATTGGTGGTTGTGGTCAGCGCGTATCACTTCATCTCTGCTGCACCTTCCTCCTTATGCTGTTCCCCTGCTCCACTGTGGAGCATTGTCTTAGGTCACTCTGCAGCCCCCACTGCCAGCACCTGGGCACCTGCACCCAGTGCAGTTTCCCATTGAAGGTGACATTTAAGATGTCACCAGATGACATTTAAGATGATGAGTTTCATTTAGACTTCGCTGAGATTTCTAATGTAACATTTTTAAGGTTGCTTTTCTTAGGATAATTCATAAATAAAGTAAACTAACCAAAGGATGAGATAGAAATAATAATAATAAAAATATTAAAAAAGCTCACCCCTGTGACGGGTTGGTTCCAGTGACAGATTTAATAAGTACCCCAGAACATTTAAAGACATTCACCTGAGTGGCTATGAAGTTACTCAAGTTACACAGCAGAACTAGAAAGCACAAACAGAAAGCAAAACATGGAAGTGGAAATGTAGTGTTAAAACATGAAAATATGAAGAACCTGCCTTTTGTTGGTTTGCAGATGTTAGAAATCTTGTGTATATTACTTTGTATTACTCATTAGATTTCCCTCTTGTTTTTATTTTTTTTTTCCTTCCCCAGAAAATATGAAGAAGCCCTGGAGCCCTGATTTACCAGTTGATAACCACTCATACAATTCAGATTTTACATCTGTCCCAGACAGGGAAGGTGAGAAAGAATTAGCACCTGATGGCACTGAAGAAAAGAAGGAAAGAGAAAAGAAACACTCCAATTTCACTTTGTGTAATGTTTGTAATATTCAACTGAACTCTGCTGCTCAGGCACAGATCCACTATAACGGCAAATCCCACCAGAAGAGATTAAAACAGCTCAGCAATGGAAATCTCAAAAGTGATAATGGTAAGCATTAAAATATCTATATCTTTTGCCATGTTTTGATCTGAAAATTGCAGCAATGTGCAGTAATGTCAATATATATGAGTTTAAGCATTTTTTTTTTATTCAGCCAACAAATCCTTTGAAGTTAAGTCAAAGGCTCTCAATGACTTCAGAGTGCTTAGGATCATCCTTAGCATGAGCATCTGGCAAATAGCTAAAAGTATGTTGTTACATGTGTTTTCATTTTATATTTTGTTTATATGATGCTGCTGACTCAGTTTCTGAGTTTTCTGATATCAGTGATATTCTGAATTTCGCAGTCTACTTAGAAAGGTTATACTTGTTAGGTGTATATTTGTTTTTAATAAATGTGAGGTGGTTGCAAAAAATTTGGAACAAATACATGTCATAGAACAAATACATTCCCAAACTCACTTAACTTCAGTTTGCTTATTCAGGGTTCAACACATAACTTGCATAAGTCTTTTTAAAGATCATGACTGAAGTCAAACAGAGATAGAACAAAGGTTATTTTGATTTTAGTTGTTTTCATTGACACCTTTGCAAAAGGCATTTTGTAGTAGGTGATACGTTTTCCTATCATCAGCATGTATTTTACACCTCAAAGAAAACCATGTTTGTGGCTTTATGTAGAAAAGCGGATCAAGTAATAGAGGAAGATGATAGTCTTTGACAAGAAAAAACAGATGGCTATGTTTTGATTTTCTCAATTTTGTAACAAGTAGTACTCAACTTTGCTGTACTATGTAGAGTAGTACCGTGTTGTTCTATCTGCTTCTATGCACCGTGTCACAGAAATGATGGTCTTAATATGAAGTATTTAAGACTTTCAGACTTACTTTCTCCAGACCGCACATGTAGCTTAATATTTCATGTTGTGAGTTGCTTCCCGCCCAATTTGGAGGACATGTAGAACACTAATCCTTAGATAGGATTTGAGAGGTTTTTTAATAGTCTGTGCTTTGTTCTGTCTTTAAGAGTTGGAAATAATGTTGGGTATGTTGCCAAAGTGTGTTGGATGTGAGTGCTTTGCTATGTACAAGGTGTTGTTCATTTCTTTAAAACAAAACAATGAAACAAAACCACCCAACCCCATAACACTGAACAACATGAATAGTTTTGTCTTGAAGTGGCAGGACTATGATCTTCGGACTGTTTGTAGCTCAGGCTTAGGAATAATGCCACTGCTATTATCAGGAGCTGTGAAAATGTGTAAAGATTGACTTCCTAATTGATACAATATAGTTATCCACAAATATATTCTTTCTATAACCAAATAAACATGGTCTAATGTTATTGTTATTTTCAGTTAAGGTAAAATTGTGTTATTGTTATTAGCACAACAATCTTGCTAATGATAGAAAGTGTTCTGCATTTCATTTTTCTGCTTTAATCCATGGTAATGAAAGAATTAGTAATTAAGCAATGCTGAAATTGGTGTCAAAAAGCTTCAATCATGCTTTAACATTTATATTTTAGAGAGGATCCCTTCCTGATAATTGCCTTTTAGATCACTTTAAAAAGACTTCTCACACTTTCCTCATTACACCCTGTAATATATTTTTCTTGCTGGTGACTTTTTTGCCTTTCTGCTCTCATACATGCAGTAGCAAGGTGACAAGCAAGTCAGTGGAGATTTTGAGTAAGTTTTGGGATTAAAATAGGGCAAAACTCATGTCCTGTCTGGTCTGCTGACGTTGTACCACTTCTCACAAAACCATCCTGGGTGCGATGGGAAGAGGTGACTTCTTGTGGGAAATTGTTTATTCTGACCAGCAGGACTAAGACTCACTTTCCCTCTGACACAATAGAAAAATAACTGTGTATACAAATGTATGGCAATAGAAGGCAGAAAATTGATCTTACTAAGATTTTATGTAAACCGGAATTTCCTCTGCGCTTCCTTTGGTGTAAACTGCTGAATCATCATGAGTGAAAGAAGCATGGTTAGGACAAAAACTAAAACTGCTTTTCTTTGCAAAAGTCCCTACAATACATTAGATAACAAGTGCAGAAATGCCACAAAATTCATAAAACTCATTTCATATTAAAAATTGATTTCTGAAGTATTATTCTTTTGATGCATAAGACCCAGTGAGGCATTTGGCAGCAGTTTATATAGCTCTCTGAATTCATAACCCAGACAAAAGACTATCCAATTTAGCAAGTTTCATTTACTTATAAACTGAACCAGCCTACAACTTTTTTTTTTCAGTGAAATTCCATCTTAGTAAAATTTTATTGTAATATGAACAAGGACAGTGAGTGTATGGAAGAAAGAAAGGCAGAAGAACAGATTAAATATCCTTTAGATATTACTTAAGAATGAATAACAATTTGATTGTTACAGTTATGCTGAAATATACACTAAAATATGAGAAAAATTTGTTTCACACATTTGAATTTTTTCCAAGCACATTTGGTTGTTGAATGTAGTTTCCCACAACAACACTTGAGATGGAAATTCCATATTTATACATTAGATCTTTGCACACTGGTCAGAGAAAATACTTAATCTTTTACAACTTCGTTTTTTTTCAGCATATAAAAATCTAACTTTTTACCGTCCTGCACGTAGGAAATCCAGAAGATTCGCCTAAAGCATTCTAGAGTCTCCTTCCTTGCACTTCTCTGTTGCCAATTCTTTTCTAGTTCTGTGCTGCTGCTTCACTTTACACCTCTGCTGTCATATTTTTGATCATGAAACTGGGGCAGACAGAATGTTAGTTTGAGGGGGTAAACTACTAAGCTACAGCTTTCAGGGAAACAGTGTCACCTGCTCTTTCTATTTACATTAGCCCTCCTTTCAGAGCAAGAGCATTGGATAGGGCATTGAGGAATTGAGGAAATCTTCAGACAAAGTACATTCTCCTTAGAGGAGCGGATTTTCTGTTAATTTCCTGAGGAACAAGTATTGTCAGTTCAGCTTGAGATGTCTCTGGAAATCATGTCTCTAGCAGTGACCTGTACCAGATTCTTCTCAAGATAAACGTTGAACTTGTACCATGTTCTGATGCAGAGCCTCATGGCCAGTTAACAGTAAATCCAATATTGAGTTATCCTCGGATTTTAAGCTTCTAGTGTGTGCGTCGTAGATGCAAGTACTTTGTAAAGAAGCCCAACAGGTTCCTTCTGAGTATTCTGTAATATCTCCCAAATGTCAAAGCTGGAGATTTCTGTACAAGTAAATCTGGCTGAGGGCAGTGTGTTGTCACTTCCACTGCTCCCAGATGTGAATCTTTCCTCTTATTCCAAAGTACTTGCCTCTTTTCATCATGTTCTTATTCCAGTTAGTGAACTATTAACATAGTGTCTGCTTTCAAGAGGACTTCTGTAAGCAAGATATGCTTTTAAAGTACTACTTTTGTTTGCAGAACTTTGTTTTTTTTAAAAATTATATTCAGGAATGTAATACCCACCACGTATGACATCATAGTTCAGCACAAAGTTTTATCACAAGCTAACTTCTATATCATTGAATGAGTTAAGCTTAAGAAAGAGTAGTTAGCTTTTCATGAAGTGTATCTGGTAATTGGTCCACTGAATAATAGTGTGACAGAATGAAAAAAAAATATAAATTATAGGAGCCCAGATACCTGTGTTTTTAAATTATGTTTAATTCTTCAGAAGCTGGGTGATAAGTGGAAATTTATGGCTCAGTAATGCTTAAAGCATTTCTGAAGGTCCTTATTGTTCATCAAGTGCACTTAAGAATGTTCTTATGTCATTTGAAGTATAGTTTTGGTCTCAACTGGCAAATTCTTTTCTTCTCCACCATCTTAGGTGACAACTGAATAAAACCTGCTGTGGCAATTTATTATGAATCAAGCTGTTTAAAGTATATGAAAAGTCTCAACAATCACAAACATCTACCTATGGTCTAAACAAGCCTCTAACTGCAGGTTGAAAGAGTTACAAATAATTGGTTTTGTTTAAGTTTTCTGCCTGAGTGTAATGAAGCTGTGCAGGTTCTCTTTTAATATCCCCAGCTGTACAGAGTCCCCTCCTTGTGGGTGCCACCTTCAAAGCAAGATGCTTAGCAAGTTGTCTCCATCCATAGGATATAGATACCTGTCCATGAAAAATTCTCAACAGCCTCAGACAGCTGAAACAAGTTCAGAAGTGGGTCCTTACTTTGCTGCCTTCTAGCAAACCTGGATAGGGTTTCTGATTGCTATGCTAAGGCAGTGGGGGCCGATGATGGTTGCTGTTATGTGCAGGTTAGAGGGTGAAAATCTTCACCCCTTGCGCGCCTCCTTGCTACTTTTAATCCTCTTCCGTACTCATAGTTCTTACTGTGTATGTTCCAAATGTTGTTCTCTCACAGTTCACTTGTCCTTTTTAGGCATTTATGGCCTTATGTATTCAGGACTTTTATGTTGCTCCTGAATATACAACCGTTTTGGGTTTGTTTTTTTTTTTTTTTATGTTGAAAAATAACTGTCTATGTAGCACTCAATTCTGTGCTTAAAATATGCTTGTGAAAAGTGGGAAAGCTGACCGTCTTTGCACCTCTGCTTAACATCAATGTTGTCTCTTTTTAATCGCTTTTTTCCTTTTTTTTTCCACTTTTTTTTTCCCTTCTTGTATGGCTTCAGGCTAGAACCTGCCATATACCATATTTAGCTGAGCTGTTTCTCTGTTTTAGAGGTAATACAGTGTCTTAATGTTTTATACTGTACCAGGAATACTGATAATCAATACTAAATTAGCTGTATATGGTCTAGTTACTCTGGGAGCAATATGTGTCCATCTGTGGCGTTTCTGAACTGTGCTAAGATGTTGGTCTGCCATTCTTTGTTCTCCCTGAGTGTGGCACCAGTCTCATTTCTGAGAACGCTGGCATTTGTTCTCTACTTGCGTCTACAGTGAACAAACTGTTGAACCCTGTTTTGCAGGATCTCCATTTAGTTCTGCTTATATCACTAGGTCCAATATAGATTATGATGATTGTGGCTTCCTTCCAGACCTTCTCAGTAACTTGTCTTCTTTTAATATGATGGGGTATTTTTCTGCACTAGCATCTGGTAGGCAACAAATCTTGTATGACTCATGACAACACACTAAGTTTGTCAACATTTCCTGGTATTAATTTGCTGAGAGCTAGCTTTTTCCATATTCAATCATTTTTCTTATTTCAGATATATGTTTATATTCTTCAATGAGGCTCTAAAACAATAATTTTATGCCTCTCATGTGGCATTATTTTTTATTTTTAGGATATCACAGGATTTAAGAATAATTTTTGACTGATATCTGAATAGAAGAAAAATAATGCAGGTGTTATCAAATGTGACACACAAATGCTGATTTTTTCTGATTTGTGGCCTTTTATTCCTCTGAATCAATATATACTGTCTTCCTGGTAGTCATGTCACTGAAACCTTTAGTTAATTTTTTATCCTCTGACATATTTCACAGCAGGGTGAAATATATCTCGAGATCAGAGTTTTAAGACCAGCTTAAATGAAATTAATTACAAACTCCTGTTGATTTCAAGAGAAAGAGTCAAGTTCCTCACTCTATCAAGGAACTTAATTAATGCCAGCACACGTTTATGCCAGTTCAGTTTACATCATCAAGGAAGCACCAATTCAAATATACAGGTCACGCTGCTATGTGGTAACAAGTTAATCTGTATGATGTCTTCCCTTGCTTTCTCACATTAATGCTTATAGGTTAGCCTGGTTGGAGTGCCTGTGCAGACAGCAATGTAGATATATAAACATAATCAAGATTTCCTCCCCCCTGGTTTTCAATATATGTGAAATTAAAGAGAAATTATAGAATATAGAATTACACTAATTGTAAGCAAAGCAGCTCACTTACTAAACTTTGTTCTCTAGTCAAAATTAAAATTCTTAAAATTCTTCTCTAGAGACCTTTTGACAGAGTAATGTCTTTAAATGCAAGATTCCCTAATGGGGATGGTATATAATTTATTATATAGAATATAATAGAATATAATGTGAAAGACTATTCAGAAATGGATTATTAATTTTCTTCTGTTGAACCTGTTCCATTTGTAATTATTCTTGGGAACACTTAACAACTCATTTGTCTTTTTTTTTTTGCCAGGAGAACCCCATTCCTACCTTTGAGTAATTCTCATTCCATCCCAACAGAAATAGCAATATTATTCAAAAGTGAATTAAAAATTCCTCCTCCTGCTTCTGTTCCTGTCCTCAAATTCAATAGTGGTTTGAACCTTGGCAGCTTGCATTGTGAATAGACGTGTTTTCCACTGGGGAAAGACAGCAGAATTTTGCCTTTTTCTTGGTTCTTAGTTTTAACTATTCAGTTAATACATTCTAGTTTTTCTGACGTAAAGGTTTTCATCGTGGTCACCCACAGGATTGTTGCATCCATATTGGTGAGATGGGGGCTGAATGAATGGAGTACAAAGTAGATTAGAAGCTGGCCAAACTATCACATTCAAAGTGTAATGATTAACCTTTCACAGTCTTAAAAGGCAGATTGTTGGTTGTGGCCTTCCCCAAGGATGTGAGGCCAATGCTGTTTAACATCTTCATTAGTGACCCTGATGCTAGGATGGAGTCCACACTTACCAAATCTGCAGATGACACTAAACATGGTGAAATCATTAGTATGATGGAGTACAACACATCACAAATACCCCAGCAGTAATGTTATTAAGTTAAACAGATGTAAAATACTGAAGTCCTGCACCTGGAACATACACAATTAGAGGCTGGGGATGGACTGGCTGGAGAGCAGCTTTGGAAAAAGCACCTACGTGTACTCACAGGCAACAAGTTGAACATGATTCATGAGCTTTGGTAGAGATGAAGGCTTAACTGCACACTGGGCTGCATTTGCAAAAGGAGTTTTTGTAGTTTGGGGGAAGCGATTGCTATCCACTCTGAGCTTTTGAGATCACTGTCTCCATTTCTGGGCTTCCAGTTCAAGAGAGACATCAACAAAAGGGAGTGAGTTTGGAGGATCATCACTAAAGATGATCAGATTGCTGGAGCACATGACTAATGAAGAGAAGTTGACAAAGCTGTTTCGCTTACTGTGAAGAAGGGCTAATGAAGACTGTTGCAGTATTCACCTTTATAAGGGGGGTTTTAGAGACACGGATTTGTACAGTGAAAGGGCAAGAAGGGAATAGTCACAAGTTGCAGCAAGGGAAATTCTGATTAGATATAAGGAAAAAAGCATTCAGAACCTCACTATAAAATGGATAAGCACTGGAATAAGTTGCTTAGAGAGGCTGTGGAAATTGCTCTCTGGAGATTTTAAGAACTCAACCTGAGCTAACTTTGAAATTAGTTCTGTTTTGTGTAGGAGGTTGGGCAAAGTGAATTCCAGAGGCCCCTTTCCACCTGAATTATTCTAAGGTTCTCTAGAAAATACACTACAAAACCTGCAGTTTTAAAGATTCAGGGACCTACTTGCTTAATTTACATCCAAAACGAGATATATACAGCCAAACGCTTGCATTTTTCTTCATCGCTGTGTGTTTAAAAAGGAAAAAATGCCAAGAAAACTCCACTCTGAATATCAAGTTGCTGGTGTTATTTGACAGACGCAAAACAAACACAGTAAAAATCTGTATTCTTAGAAAGGCTTTGAGATGTAAAACAAACTGTTGAAGCCTTTTTCAGCATTTTTATTTTTTTTCATCAAGTTGCCTGTAGCATAGTCAGAACTGCTGTTGATGCATGTTACAGTCTATCTAGTTAAAGATTATCAAAATAAAAATCTTGTCCTCTAAAAGAGGAAATCTAGGAACAAAGCTACTAGTGTACGTGGATCTTGGTTTTAGACTTTTCTTCTGTTAGTGGTGATAGAGGGAAGAAGAGATGCTACGGGATCAAGTAGGTAGATATCATGTTGTTCAATGATGTATTAAGACAGGCTTGGTCTTCATGCAGGCCAATTTTTATAACCGTTCAAACTTTTTTCCTTAAAATGTATTAACTTTTAATGTAAACCATTGAAGTTGTCAACAGTAGACTCTGCTGTGTAAACACTGGAGTAATCAAATAGCTCATTAAAAAATCATCTGATAATTTATATTGAATTTGTAGGGTTTTGTTTTTGTGTATATGGTGGGTTTTTCTCACAGATCACATCTCATCATGAAATTAAATTATGACTAATTAAAGAGTAATTTTTGTATATTATGGGGAAAGTATAGCTCTGTATTTAGAATTGTCATTGTAAACTGGTATCAAAGGTACTACATGTCAGTAACAGAGCATTCCCAACATTTTAAAATCCTGAAATAGTTAAGAAAATAGTTGCAATAATAATTCAATGTGTTTCATTTGGTTGTTATCACTGAACTTTGATGCCAGTGACCCTTGTCACAAACAGATGAAATATTCTTGAGAAAGCCAAAGAAAAGATCCTGGAACTGCCAAGCTTTGAAAAATATATATTATTCAGAATTGCAGTGTTGGCATTTAAAGACTTACTGCTGTGAAAAATAATGTTTCAAGAAGTGGCAAGCCTCTCTGGTTTTATGAACACTCCAAATTAAAAGATTGTGGAAACAAAAAATGCTATAGCTAAAGAAAGAATAATTAAATAAGTTCATAGCTGGCATAGAAGTCTCAGTAGTGTTCAACAAGGAAACATTTTAATTTTACCAACACTTTATTTTTTAAAAGCCAAAAGAGTTTATTTCAACAAATGGACTCTCTTAATTTTATCTCTGTGAGACTGGATATATGTGTAAATAGTTATAAATTACTTTGTTTTTTGGTACAGGCTAGAAATTTGGACTAAAGGTTAGTTTAATCTGTTATATACCTGTAAATCTGTTGTGAAGGAAATAATTTGCTGCTTTTGTGATTCCTTTGGTATCACACACAGCCCATCATACAAAATCCATTGACCATGTTCATAGATTACTAGAAAGTGGGGTTAAATTTAAATACATGTGCTTCTAAACACGGTGATTAGTTTTATAGTTCAGAGAACCTGCTTTTATACAGTATGACATAGGGTCATTCCATTAAATACAGTCAAGAAAGACTCTTGCACTTTAGTGTTCATATTATGTTATGACTGATATAATCCAAGATTTAATAAGAATAGGTGTTGTCACTTTTAACAGATATTTAGGAGTATGTTAATTGTTGATAGGATTACTAAAACATAACTTTATACAATATGTTTTTTTTTCACTGGCAATGTGAAGTGGCATAGTCACTGTTCAGTGCTATTTTGATAATCCTGGTATACTTTGGTAGAAACATATAGCCCTTCCTATATCCGCTTTTTAAATTTCTTTGGAGAGTGATCTTCATAATACTACTTTTTTCTTTTGCCAACTAACTGTGAATATTTTATTGTCATCACAGAAAGCTTGAGTAATCAAGCTTAGCTGATCCCCAAAGTTACCCAGAAAGAGAGTTGTCACCATAACTTACTGTTTATGGATACCCAAAGGATTTCTGGTTAATCTGTTCTGACAGAGCTTTCCATGCTCTGCAGTTCACCTGCTAGAGATGAGATGCCATTAAAACGAAATGGCATGTGCAAACAGAAAATGTCAAGAGTAGTGAGTTTATAGTGCAGTTTCTGAAGGTTAGGGGGGTGGGTTGGGGTGGGAATCAAATGATACCTGCTTCAGCCTTTATTTGATAATAAAGTGTTTAATGACACTCTATGATTCTTGAGACCAAAGAAGACAAGAATATGTACACAAACCATAGCATGGATTTTGAAGTGTGCTCAACTTGTTTATTTTGTGTAAAAAAAATGAGGTGCCTAAGGCTCCTTTTCTTTTGACATTGTGTAGGGTTGAACACCACCCACTGTGACTCAAAGAAGCCCTATGGGAAAGGCAGGATATTACACATACTGGGGAGAGTAATCAGGCCATCAGCAGCTTCCTACTACACCATTTTACTGTTACAATATGTGAGGTCAGACTCATACTGTTTAATCTCATGGAAAACTTTAGAAGGCCTTGGTTCCCATGGAGAAACTCACTCTTTGGTAGTAAAATGCTCTTCACAACCCCCTGTGGCATGAACCCTTAACAAACTTTTATGCGGATAAAAGGGAATCAATGCTGTGTCACGAAGAGACTGACTAATGAAGGAATAGTAGGATTCAGGTTGGGCTAGGTCAGTGCTTTTTGATGACTTTGTGGGAAAATCAGACATGACAGTTCATTTTTATAGGATGGGATTAACTTGCAGAGATAAATGGAAATGCAGGAAATTCCTAGAATGAGTAAATGAACAACTGTGGGGAAGACTATGGGATAGGGGAGGGAACTTTGTCCTTTATGTCAAAGCAATTGAAAACCTGACAGAAAAAAATATATTTTTTTTGTTTCCTGACCATCTTGAAGTCATTAAGGAAATTACCATAAATTCTCATTTATATTTCACATTCACTTGAAAGCCTGGTGCCTATATTTTCTACTCAGATGGTGGGCTCCTTCTGCCAGGCACCAGCAGGTTGTTGTAAATTACCCAGCAGAAGTTTGACTGTTTTTCATTGCAAGATGACAAAGTGAAAGACATAGGCAAAAACCCCAGTTCTCTACCCAGTCCTACTACCCTCTCATTTCTTCCTCCTCGTCCTTCAAGGAACTCTAGGAAAAGAACTCAAAGTCATTATCTAAGGAAAACTTAAAAGAAATGCTTGTCTGTGTACTCTTTGATTTTTGAGCAGGGAAAAGAGTTCAAAGTTTAACCGTGGCATTTCTCAATTGCATGAATCTACATAATATTTTGATTTTCTGCCTTGGTTTTAATCCAGAGTTTAAAAATAATGTCTCTGTGCTACGCAACTTAAAAACAGAAAGAAAGTTCTTAATAACCGGAATTACATTTCAAGAAAATCCACTTTTGTATTGCGTTTTTAACCCCATATAAATGCTAGCAAGAAGATACAATGCGAAAAAACCTCTTTCTGCCTGGCTCAGCACAAGAATAATTTATCCCAATTTAGATAATGTTATTTGAACACTAAAGAAGTAAGTAATGAATAGCATATTTCCTCTGAGGAATCCAGGTTTCCTTGCATATGAAATTGGGTGAACCTTAGAACTGTTCTCATAGAAACATAAACTATATGTACCTCTTTGTTCTCTTCTAGAAGAAAACTCTTTTGGAGTATAAAAAGTCCCATAGCATATTTGCCATGTTGCAGTTTCATCAGTTGTTCTTCTATTGCTAATTTAACTAGATCATGATACTTGTGGAATTATTTGATACCATATGGTAATATTATACCTGCTATGTTGACGGTCTCCAGGATGGGGATTCTCTTACCCTTATCACTATGTAAGGCACAGGGAATGTGAAGACTCTAGAGTGATACTATAAATGGCACAAAATACTGGTAGCATCAAAAATTAAAATGAAGGTTTGTTGAGGTAGGTTTTTTTTTGTCTAAATTCACTTTGGGAGTGCTGAAGGTGTTATCTGGAGTAAAGGGTAGAGGAAGGACTGAGGAAAAAGTAAATAATTTCATTTTGTGGAAGTTAATTTAATGCTTCAACAGGAGAGGCCTTGGCTTTCTGTCCCTCCTTTTCTGAATGCTGTTATGTGGAGTTGGTTATGGTCTCGCTATCCTGACCACAGCAGTGTCTGTGTTTTAGTAATAGGGCTGATCATACAGCATGAGAATACTAAGGCTTTATTTAGGAGACTATTTCTGTGGCATTAGGAAAAAACAGGCAACTCCATAGTGCTTTTTTTGTTTTCCGAAACCACTCATTGAACTATAAAGTGCTCTTGATATGTTTTGGGTATTTTAACCAACTATCTAAAGCATCTAACTGCTTTAAACCCAAATGTTAAATAGAATGGAATGAAGAAGTGTATCAAACTTTCTTTTTTGCCTGTACACAGCGCATGCTGCAAGTACATAACCTTCTTATATTCTTACTGTCTTCTTCCATAAACAAATAGCAATATACTTAATTTCATCTGTGTGTACTTTGCTTTGGTGTGTACAAAAACAATATTGTGAAGGAATAAAAAAATACTTATTACCTGTAGTATGCAGCAATTTTTCCTCCTCGGTTTTCTTTATTGGTGACACTTGCCATGCAGACATTATTTTCTAACAAATTGCAAAGAAATAATTCCCTCAGAATGTCACTTTCAGCTTCATTCCTAGCTCCATACTGAAAATGTTGGCAACCACATTTCCATGATGTTTACAGAATTGCTTAGAAGTTTACAGATTATTTTTATTTTTTTTTCTTCTTCTTTGTGAGGATCAAAATAACAAGTTTTTATTTTTCAAAAATTGTTAATGTATAAGAACCAATATTCCCACAGATATTGGATCCTAACACCCTTGGTTTTTCACAATTAGAAAAAACCTTCAGTGGACATTTCACTTATCAGGCAATTCATTGGTGTCTGAAGCTGCTACTGCCAAACTCAGGAAGGGTTTGTTCTGAGTAAATGTTTGGGGGCTTGATCTGTGGTTTTTTTTTACATGCCTTTGGGGGAGGTGAGATCAGATGTGTGGGAATGTGATTGTGTTTTTTATTTACATGAATCCCACTGGTAGAATTCTTAGGGATTTGCTGTATCAAAGACATTTATGAGAATATTGCCCTCAGTCTGGAAGGGAGCAATGCAGGACAGTGACAGATGAAGGGTAGGCAAGCTGGTGACTGCTCACAGAGAGTAGTGAGAGTCTCTGCGTACCTTTTCTGATACACAGCACTCAAGCAAATTAGGTGAATGTGCAAAAATCTGCAGTCACGTTTCCCCCACAATGATTTGCTTGTGTACTACGGTTCCCGAATGTTCATAATTTCAGAAACAGCAAAGCATACACAGGACTAGTTGGGCAGTGGATGGACTCAGTATGTGCTGTTGTCCCTACGTGGCGTGGGCTGATTTGGAGAGCAATATCTGCAAGCATGTGACTGTTATATTTGGCCTTTGGTGTGAAACAGATGTTTGCTGTTTGTACACACGAATACTTCTGTGTTCTTGTAATCTTCTGAATTTAAAGGGAAGAATTAGACAAGAAGACGGTAAGTAAAGTGGCAGGTTTGTCATAGCAGTTTCTCAGCATGTCTAGGTTTACATTTTCTCCTGAGTAATAGTTAGTAAAAATGATGGAGTAAGCAGAAAAAAGAGGAGATTTACAAATTCAAGTTTTAGATGAAGTTTCTTTTCACTAAGGGTAATGTGGGAGCTATTTGCCCTCAGTTTAGTAAGGGATCTCAAGCAATACCGAGGATGGTTAGACTTCATGATCTTAAAGGTCTTTTCCAACTGAGCTGATTCTATGAACCAGCCAAAGGGCCGTTTAAAAAAATAAAGTCATCTAACATTTATATTAATTTTGCTGACCGTAATAGTTGCATAATCTATTAGTAATGCACATCTGCTGATTTATAAAAATAAGTATATGTATACACATGTGCACACAAATAAAGAGGGATTTTAATTAGTTGCTGAGATATTGTATAAATCTCTGCCCCTTTAAATTTTCTGATTGAAAAATGAACAATTCCTGCCCTTTAAATGTTCAGCTTTCACAGAGGTTACAGTAAATCTCTTAATCTCCCAAGCACTTATTCTCCTCTGGGTTTTTCACAGGCATTTATCCACAGGACATTCATTTCCAATCTGTATTTAAATCCAGGAATAACTGTGTGGGCTTTGAGCTATCTGCTTTCATGCACTCCTAATGGGTTCTACTACGGGAACTCTGGATGAGCTGGAAAAAAAATAGGTTCAAGCCGAGTCATATTTGGCTTCCATTTCAGCTTGAGCTGAGTCTCTGTTTGCTCTTGTTGAAGGGAGTGTTAAAGAAAGCAATTATTTGTGGGCGAAGGAAGGGCAGGAAGGATCCATATTAAAGGATTTATTCTGGCTTTATAGAGAACACCAACGTATCAGATTTTCAGGCTTACAATGGGATGTAGTTGAGCGTATCTGTAGAATGCCATGTGAGGATTTGAAACATCCTGGATTTTTGTCAGATGCTCTCAGCACTGTTTTTTCTTGTTCCTTACAGAAGCTGTAGACCAGATTCTTAGATATAAATTAACATAACTTCACACTATCTTGTAAATACACAGTAACTCACAGTAGCATGTTTTTTCATTACTTAGTAGTTATGTGCTAAATGGCCTATTTTTGTAAAAGAAATTTAGTATTAAATTAACATTATTGTGTGAAAGGAAACACGGAAACACAGTATTCTTTTGTAAGTAGTTATGATGAAGCTGCACCTTGGCCTTCTGGTGTTTTCTCTCTTGTCCATGAAAAATTTGTTTCAGTTTAATTGACTGTGTATGGGGGAGATGAATGAAGGAGATTGGAAAAAAACTGTGCTGAGGAGACTTCTAGTTCTGTGTTTCCAGCCTATGTAAAATTACCTGAAATTGAAAACGATCTTAAATTGTATCCCTAAAAATGTGTGGTATTACTGATGAACACAAATCCTTTAAACAATAACTTTTTTCATCATCTTCTGTCATTTTCTTCCTATGCTATTTTTCTTTCTGGCATCATTCTCTTCATTACTCCTCTTTTCTGCCTCCGTTCTGTGAGTCCCCACAGTACACATCCTTTCACTTTCTGTGCATTGTATTTTCTGACTGTTTTCTGCTAATTCAGCTTTGCTTGCTTTTTTTGTCATATAAACATACTACTTTTCCAAAGACAACTGAATACCTTCTGTCAATAATACCAAGATGTGTTTCTTCTTCCTACTCATAGTATTGGATATACTCTACATATTAGTGGTATAAAGGTTTGGAACAATATTCATCATCCCTGGAGGTGTTCAAGACGAGGCTGGATGGGACTTTGAGCAAACTGGTCTCGTGGGAGGTGTTCCAGCCCATGGCAGGGGGGTTGGAACTAGATGAACTTTAAGGTCCCTTCCAACTAACCATTCTATGGTTCTATTTTCTGATAAATGTGTTCAACTTGAGATTTTACCCTTGAAAATATTATAACTAGGTAGCATACAGAGTGATGATGAATTGTTCAGTAGAAAACAGATTTTTGTATTTTTTTTCTAAATTACATGTCTTGGTCTCATGTGGAACTAGAAGTAAAAAAAAATTGGCTAATTAAACTGTGATGCTTATTAAACTGTTGACAAATTTGGTTAGACCCTCTTTGCTGGTGCTGGAAAAGTCAAACTTGGATCATGAGTCATTGCATGAGTGAACTTCCAGGTAAATGGAGATGAGGAAAAATATTCAGGTGAAATATTGTGAGCTGCTGCTTGCCTCTTTCAATTTTAAGAGCTCAGGCCAAGGAGTACCTTGAGGGAAAGTGATGGACTCAGACCAGGATCTTGGCCTCTCATGAGGGAAATGGAAAGGAGTTACTGACTTCTGCCCATTTGAGGTTTGACTTCTTAATTTACTGTTATGCATAACATAAAGAACATATCATAATATGCTCTAATTAAGTGCTATCCAGTTGGTTAGTAGATGACTGCCGGAGCAAATTTACTTAAAACTCTCTGGTGCTAGGAAGAGAATAGTGATGAGCCTGAAACGTGCTTTTTTATTTATGTATTTATTTTTCTTCCTTAAGGGATCAAAGCTTTGGCCAACAGTTCTAAATATGTCTGCAACTCAATAAATTTATACATTGTGGGTTGTCTAACTCCGTTTTCTTACCAAGTTAAGCAACTGCTTATAAGAGAATACACAATGTGTCTGTTACCAGGAAAGTATTACTTAAGGTCGCTACACTTACTAGATTATTTAAAGGAGTGATTATATTGGCCTATGTGCAACAACTTATCCTTGCACTGCCAATTCTTAGCTAAAATCAGGGGGGGGAAAAGTGAAATAAACAATGAAATAAAGATGTAATCTGAAAAAAAAAATCAAAAATAAGTTTGAAGTGGGAGTTTTCTAAATCTGTAAATCTGTTCTTTAATAAATTAGAGTTCAGTGACATTTTTTCAAAACCAATGAGTTGTTTGGTCACACCAAGTTCTTGTTTGCTGTAGATTGCTGCACCTTGCCATGATGACTATGCATGCTTCTTAGCAGTACGGTTTATTAGTAGAGTTCAACATAGAAATAAAGATATATTGTCTATGAAAGAATTTCATTTGAAATAGCGTTTAACTTGCAAGTCAATAGAGGTTTATGCCGACTGATGGCACGTTTAATGATTGTGATCATGTCAACCACAACCTAGAGGATTCTTCTCAACTTAATGAATTTGTTCTTAATTTCTTAGGACCTTTGATGCCTTTCCTTTATTTTTTATTTTTGCAAAGTAAATATAAGGAAAGTGAGATATAGCCATGCTCTTCAGGATTTGAAACCTTCTCAAAGACTGAATTATGTCTCTCTTATTGAAAAGCCTATAAAATGAAACACAAGTTTCTGTTTGTCACTTAGAGATTTAAGTTTTAATATTTGGCATTTGAGCTTAATTAATTTTCCCAACATTTAATAGCTGCATTTAAATAAGGCCTACTTTGATGGTTAATTACTGGGAATTTATGACTGTCTTGACATTTCTAATACCCCAATGATTATAGTGAAATCGCTTCCAAACTCACGTGCATTTTAAGTTGTTTGCTTATGAACTGTTTATTCAGCCGCTTTGATGGGAAAGTGCTGTAGCAGCAGGGACTGTGGGTACTCAGAATCCTGCTATGTCATTTATTTTACATCAGCTTCTCATCTGGCAAATTATCTGATAGTCTAGCAGGCGTTTTCACCTACTTCTAATAACGATGGGGAAATCCAGTAGCTAAGTAACACTTCTCAGTCAGCCCAGATGCAGGTGTGGAATATGAGACGTGGATGTTTCCTGACTTGCCCAAAACCTTATAATGAGCTTCTGGCAACCAAAGCTAGAATGAAGGATGTCTGATTCGTGTACTGGTTTTCATGGCTTGCCTGCCTTCTGACATTTACAGTCCAAATCTGACAGGAAATTCACTTACCAGTCTTCGTATCTCCGTCAAAAACTGTGGTGCATCTTTCTTTCTTTATCCACAGCTCCCTGACCAGAATAAAATATATTTTTAATTTCATCTTCTTTAAAAGTAATATTGCAAAACTTATTTTGGTTGAAGGATTTTTGTCCTGTAATAAGTTCACTCTGATAGTAGTTTCTGACTCTTTGGCTTGTAATATACTATAATGTTTGCCTTCTTAGCAGACCTGCTGTCACCAAATTCTGAAGAGATCTGTTCTTATATTGATACATTTCTGGATTGCAAATGGAATATTCAGTTATGTTTCTTTCCCCAGACCTCGACATATTTGGAATGGTTTGTGAGAATAGCTGCATGTCTGCTGAAGCTTATTTTTCTGTAAATTTTAGTTTGTTTTGATTTTCTTACTCATTTGTAATAACAAAACAAAACCCACCAATAAAACTCCAAAACAAGCCAAACCGAAAAAACTCAACTCCAAAATAAACAAAGCCCAAACCAAACTTCAGGATGTGTTTTATCTAGGAAAAATGAATCATTTCAGTCCTCTTTAGGCATCAGAATAACTTACATTGTAAATGTTATGTTATGCTGTACATTCCTTGTGTTAAGGATAATAACATAAAATAACAAGTAGCTCTACAGAGAACAAGGTTGGAAATTTGCAGCTACACCATTTCTCATAATGCTTAATTTATGATATGTAAAGATGGGGTTATGAACTGGAAGTTACACAAGTTTTCAGTACCGGCCAAATACATGAATTATTTTACTCCTCTGAAATACAGTTGAACTCATCAAATGCTGAAGCCTTCATGCCAAGAAATTATGGTCAAATACTCAGGCTCATGCCAATGAGCTGTGGTTCCTTCACTTCCACCAGAGTGGAGTTTTGCACTCTGAGTGAGGATCTTCTGCTGTTTCTCATAGGCTTCTGTGATTGTCAGTGTCTTTTGTCTGTTCATATCGTCACTTCTACATAGCTCATTTAACTGTAATGGGTGGATGGATTTAAAAACCATCTGCAGCTACTATTAATAACATTCTTCAGTGTGAATATTTCCACACGCATTTGGTAACAGCTGTTTGAGCAAAACACTCTTTAATTTACTTCCTTTGTATCTAATTTTACAGTGTCATTTCCTTTTCTGTTTGTTTTAGGTAATATTTGTCTATCAGAAAATGTCAATCATAAAATTTTAGGAAAGTCCTTTCTAAATGTCCGATGAGGTTTTTGAACTTAAATAGAACATATTTAATATACATTGCATGTCAGTAATTTAAAATAAACACTTTATTTTACTGGTATTTCTGGTGATGTCTTATAAAAAGTTTGAGAGTTATTACAAAGCTCCCTTGTTTTATTTTAATTATATGTATGTTCTTATGGAAAAGCAAAGAAATTATTTACTGTAAAAGTTGTACTCAACCTATATTTATTGAAAGAATTAAAAATATTGTTGTATTTTAATGACTCTTCCTTCAACAGTCATATAGTGTGCTTACTACTTGATTACCGCTTGATGTGTGATATTTATATCTAGGTAGTAGAAAAGCTTTCTAATTAAATAAAATATCATACAAACTTGAAACATATTTAGCTTTTAATGATTAGAGGTCATTGCTGCAGGTTATACATCCATGGAGAGGAAAAGGAAATATTTTGCCTGATGCAAATTTCTTTTCTGTTGTGCAGGCAACACTTTCAATTAATATTGTTAAAACTTGGCATATGCAGGAAAAATCAGTGACCTCTCTAAAGTTAACTGCAAGTAAGGATGAAGTACTTGATGCTACTTATATTTGGAACAATAGTATATATTTTCCCTTTTTACATTCTGCAACGATTTTTAGTAATTTTCTTTTAAATTACTGATTTTCCAGATACTTGTGGTACAGTGGTGTCATTGAGCTTTTAACCTGAGGTAGGAGTCCATAAGTGAAAAAATAGGTTTCATCATAGTCTTCAGAACACAAGGAAAGGAAAAGACTCTGGAAGTTAAAATCTTTTCAACAGCTACTTTGGTTCCACTAATGTTGTTCCTGTTTTTTGACTGAAACAGAATTCCTATGCTCTAGGATATGTGAAAGTGCTTGGTGACCATTACAAGCAAGTGACAAAGATGTTTTATGTTATCTTTTATCAGGTTATATGTTTTAGATAGTTTAATCAATATATTTTCTGTTTATACTGTAGTAAGGAATAATACAGAAGTTTCAATTAAAAAACTTCATCATTTGGTGATTATGCAAGCTAAATTAGCTCTTGGTGTTAGTGCTTCAAACTGAAGGTGAGTGAAGCATTTAGTGATAGGAAATAAAGTGAATCTTTTCTTATGTCTGTAAGGAGGTTTGGCAAGTCTGCTAATAAGGTTATTGATCCATCTTCCTTTGTATCTCACTACTTGGCCGGGCTGTTATTTACAGATTATCCGAAGTTCATAGTGTTTTTCTTCTGGCATTCAGGAATTTATAAGTAGTTCTGCTTTGAAAATTCCTGCCCTGGAAAGGCAAGGAATGTGGCAAGATTACTTTCTGAATAGGCTTTATAAATAATAGAATGGTCCAGGCTGGAAGGGACCTCCCAAAGGTCATCTACTGTGACCCCCCCCCGCAGTCACAGGGACACCCCCAACTGGACCAGGTTGCCCAGGGCCTCATTGAGTCTCACCGTGAATGTCTCCAGGGAAGGGGGCTCCACCACCTTCCTAGGCTCCCTCCCTAAATATGTCTTTAGGGTAGAACTGTGCATCTTCTAGCCTGCTATCTAAGGTAAACATCATATTTGGAGATAAACTCTCTTTTTAGTGTATGATACCTTTAACGGAAATTCTGTTTTGAGAGCAGAATATAATGCCAAGCATGTGTTCTTTGAAAATATATGTGATGATGACATTTCTGGGGTCATTTTCCATTATAGACTCCTATATTATCTTGACAGCTCGATTTTTCTTCCACTACCTTCAGCGTGCTCACTGGGTAAGATTAATTTTAAGTCAATCTTAGTGATTTGGGTGTAAAAATAAAAATTAAAAAAAAAAACAAAACCCAAACCAAACCAAAACAAATAGGACATTTGTGATAGGTCAGTGATTTCCAAAATTAATACTCTGGGCTGTACATTCTGGTAAGTAACTGGTTTAAATGGCAGCACAACAGGGTTTGGGGAGGAAGAGAACACTATGTTTTATAGCCAGTTTTTGCAGGACACAGGTACGCCTTGTACTGTTTCAGCTGAGGAAAGTGCCCCAGCTGCTTTTCCCATTACCATTGGTAATAAAGCTTCTGGATTTTGTACTTAATTTTATGTTTGATTTTTTTATATATATATATACATTTTTTTAATACTAGTCAAAAGACAAAAGAATGCAAGTCCTTCCTCTGGAGCTGTATTGTCTGTTTTCACCATAGGAGGGCTTGTAACTCTGAAAACCAAAGAGCTATTGTAGTAGGTTACCTTGTTGAATTTACCATCAGATGTTGCCACTTTTCTTACCATTGTAATCATAGCTACGGGTAGTAAACATCACCACTGAAACAAACCTTGAGTGTTTTTCTAAATGTGACTTTATAGCATTGCTTGTATTAGATGCTAACCTCTAGTGCTTCTTCTTGACCTGAATTTCTTGGGGATTTACGCATATATTATATTAAAGTACCAGGCAGACTACATTAAAATTAAATACAAGTCTAGCTTTTTTTTTTTTTTGACAGGTGAAGTGCTTAACAGTTCTGTTTTCTAGTCCTATCACTTGAAAGGATCAAAAGAAGCTTTAAAGTCTGACATTTAGCACTATGTCACTTTGAGGATACAGTCAGCTGTTTTCATTTCACCTAAAACCAACTAATCTATGACAAAACATGAGAAAAGTCCAGATTTTTTGTGCAGAACATACAGAAGGGAAGAAGGATTGTTGAAGTGGTGTTGCTTGAATTTAAAATGCTTAAGTAATTGATAGCTGTTTACTAATATAAAAAAAAAAAGAATTAATTTGTTTTAATACTTGCAGCAGCACTCTGATTGTAGAAGAGGAGATGCATTTCTGGAGTAAAAGACTACAGCTTGAAAATGCTGTCTTGGCTAGCTTTGGCTTTTGGAGCTGAAATGCTAAGCCTCCCCAAAGACAACCTTTGACGACCCATATGCTAATACTGTCTGGCCAGCATTACTCCTGAATACAGAGGAATCTAATAACCTTCCCTGGCAAACATTGCCATCCTCTCATGTCACCAGCAATCTCCACCAGCAGTTCTGAGTGAGTGGGTTCATGAGAGGCCCAAGCATTTTTGCATCGTTCTGCAAAGACCTGCTCTGCATTGTTTCATTTGTGGAGTGCATCTTTGTGAATGTTATTACTTGCCTCACCAAATTTCAAGGGTGATGTAAGACTAAATATTGCAGTTGTAGTGTTTTATTTTCTTCACTAGCTTTTGTGTGACAGCTGCTCTAAGGGTTGTGGAAATGGATGTATAGACACATGAGATTTCCTCTCTCTGTCGTCATACTTTAATCTTCTGGTAGGATTCATTCACAGTTTATAGTTTGTTGTTCCTGCTTTGTGCCTCTTACCTCTAGTTAATGTTCTTTTGTCATTGTTGCTTTAAGAAAGGTTTTTCTGAAATGTCAGCTACGTTTATGTTTTTTCTATGCTGTGATATCCCCATTAATACATTTGGGATCTACCTTCTCTAATCTATGCATTCAGAAACTGTTTTTTTTTGTGTGTGTAGAATTGTGAATATCAAAATTCCCAGAGGCAGCACTTAGTTTAAGAAACAAAAACAAAACCACACCCCAAAATCAACAAAAGCTCCTTAGTTATCTGCAAACATTTCCAGAATATGTCACAGCAATCCATATAAGATACATTACAGAAAAGGGAGGAGGCTAAAGAATTGAACTTGGAGTCTGATTTTGAAAGGTGAGAGGAACTCCCTGCTGAACTGGCTTGCCTGGTTTGTTTTTCAGAGCGTTTTCAATATGAAGAACATGTGAAGGATAGGTCATGGTTTACGAGAAGTCACTTGATACTTTGTTTCCATGGAACACTTCAAAGGTTTTGTTGGAGTATCGCTTGCTCTGCGCACTTGACGATGTTTTCAAAGTTATTTTTTTATGCCTCAGCATTACATTTACTTTGAGTGCTTCCAGTAGATGAAGATGATGTCAATTTGGGGGGAATATGATTTTCTGGGAAATTCAGGTTTGAATTAACATTAATGAGACAGTAAGGGAGTCTATTAAATCTGGAGAGTTGCACAAATAGTTTGCAGTCTCTTGGTGAGTCTATTGGATATAATTTTTTGTGACCTAGAATCAAAGTCCATTTCTGTTTCTCAACTAAGTTTCACACTTAGTCAGTGCAGATTTGACATAAATGCTACCATTCTCTTTATCTTCATCTCCAAATTTAATTAAATGCAGGTGCAAGACTGAGTAATAACTTTACTACTCTGTTCCCACACAATGAACCCGCATGTCACTTATAAGACATTTGATGTCTGCTGCGGTTTCCTGTCTGTTTGTGGGAAATGTTTTCCTTAGGATCTAGTGTCTTACAGAGAACCAGATGAGCTCCAGTATCTGCCTCAGGTTGAGGCCTGTCCAGTGCTAGAAATCTGGTCTCTCTGTTAAGTGCTGCTTCTGAATAAATACTTTAAATACCAGATTCCTAAAGAGCGGGATTCATACCTACTTGGGCCAATACGTTCTTTACTCTTTCCCTTCCATAATTTTCTAGCTGTTCCCCCATAATCTGCAATCCTTAGGATTCCTCTTTCAATTTATTGGGACTTTATTGAAGTTTTGAAGAGCAAATTAAAGATCTTCAGATCAAGTGAATGAAAGCTCAGATGGGTACTAAGGTTTTAAGTGTGTGGAAATTAATTTAACCTACAGTTCTTTACATAATTTCATATGAACATTTGTGATTTTTTAATATATGTACAGGACATCATTGCCTAGTGTGTTTTGCCTTGGAAGCATGTGTATTGCAGAGAATTGTCTTAATGTTTTTTCAATGAATTATAAATATTTCTATTAAATCTGGCTGCACTTAGTGTGCTTTTCAGTAGATTAAAAAGGTTTATTTTTCCTATGTGAACTTTTTCCACTTTATCTGAGCCGGTTTCCAAGAATTGTTCATTTTCGAGCAAGGTAGAAAGAGATCTTGTAAGTGCAGTGAATGAGTCTAGGTTTGGCTCCTCAGTATAGAATTAAATGTAAGTCTTCATTTTAACTTCTTGTCTACCTTTTTCTTATTTTATATTTAAGTACCTGCCATAGGCTTTTAGCATTTGAATGTTGGGAAAAAAAGAATCAGTGCATAGAAATATTTCAAAAAATAGTCATGCCTAGTTCAAGTTTACAAGCGTTTATACAAGTACAACTTTGTTGTGTTTGACACCTATTATTAAACCTTAAATTTTATTTAAAGGCAATAGCCTGAATGTTTTGTCCGTGTATACACGTTTGTAGATTTGCTTAATTTTCTCATACACAGATCTAAAAAAATTTGCTTAATAGATGTTCTTCCCTGGCTAAAAGAGTGTTTATGCAACTGGGTATGTTGCTTGTCCCTCATAACTGTTTACACAGTTTTGATAAATGTAATCTGTTTTCCTATTGGGTTTGTTAGTCCTTTTAACACTTGGAGAGGCTGAATTTTAAGACAAATTTATTTCTCCACATTAATTGTAGCTATATAACTTGTTGCTGGAAGAGTTAATGAAGCAAAAACCATGGCCTGGATATGCTGTGTTGTATTACAGTACCCATGAGCATGAAATGAAGGAGACTGTGGAATAGCTGGGGCTTGATTTGAAGATACTCCTGGAAGAGGGTAGAATATCTTGGCATTGGGGATGTGGGGATTAATTAGATACTGAAATATCTGTTGAGAAGATTTGGCCATGTATCACTACCCTGGAAGAGTTTTCAAACACTGCCTTTACCTAAAGTTCTGCGGGTTCAGCGGTGACTGTGGATACAAACTTGAACACTTCTGGTAATGAATGATGTCAGTTAGCAGTCAGCTGCTTTTATGAAATCTTTTCTAGTAGCGAATTTTTTAACTAACCTGTTGTGTCTTGGATGAAATGATGTGATTGCAAAGGTTTGGTAGTGTCACTCTTTCTCCTGTTGGGTGTTCAGTATCCATGAGAGGGCAGTGTAGCATACATTACAGATGTGTAGAAATGATGCATGGGAGAGGTAAGGGAAGCTAAAGACATAACTGAAGATAAATTTGCTAAGTATCTTATCCTATTAAATTCCAAAACCAAGCCAGCTACTTCTATTTCTTTAGAAATGTGAACAAGTGTAATTATGCAGAAACTTCACAGTAATTTAATTCTAATATACACACTATGCAACAATTAATACAAGATGATAATACAGGTTTAAAATATTGCTTGTTTTGTATTGCAGGAAACTGAAATTATTTAGGCACATATATTTAACTAGTTCACCTTAATGTGTCAAGATTAGAAGTGGTTTACATCTATTGGACTGAAAGTGAAATGAATGCCTCTAATTCTCCCTCTTCTCCCCCTTCCTCCCTCTTTTTAACCTAGCTCACTGCCAGGCAGAATAAAACATTGGTTTTCACTTTTTCTTGTTTTTTCTGAATCCTGGCAAACAGTGTTAAAGTGCAGAATCTAAGAGTCTGACACTGTAAATTTAAATTATAGTAGCAGCTGCAGAACTAGTTTTTCCGCATGGGCAAATTAAACCTAATAACATGCCCCCCAGCCCCCGAGGGGCTGCCACAGCAGCACCAGGCACAAGCAATTTCCATACTGTGGAGCTTGAAAGAGTTCTGCTGAGGTGAAATTGAAGCCGGTACCAGGATTTTTTCCTGGTGATTTCCTCTATCAGTTCTCCAGAGAGTATGTTAAAGTGCTGAAGCTTAAATGCTTCCATGTTTTTGAGAGCTGGGAGGCTATCTAACATCAGAGTGTTATTTGTGCGCCAACCCAACTGTTTCAATTACCAATTTATCGCTGGGGAGCAGTAATGGATTTTTAAAGTTTGAAGATAGATCTGAGTTCTTACTGTCTAAAGAAAATTCATGATTCCATTAGAAAGATAGTGTAGATGCTGAATGGGTACAGGATTTAACCCTACTGTTTTGGGTAGCATTTATTAATATGCTTTCATAAATCCTATTAGGGCTGCAGTATTACCCGTTCTGCTCTATATTGTAGTATGAAACTGAAATCTGTGTAAAAATACTGGAAATTGTGTTATGACTCCTATTAGATTAATGCGATAAAATTACCTTATCCCTACCCTTAGAGTCACAATCCTTTGGTAGACTTAAACTGTCATGAAAGCCCAAGAATCACATTATTGTCTGTCAAGAGGTGAAATGTAATATCTGCATTTGTAGTGCATAGTGCCACTCTCCCTCTGTTCCACGGCGCACCTAGACAGCCACTTAATTTTCTGCATGTGCTTATATTAATTTGAGCAACGCAGGAAGTATTTAAGGTAATTGTCTGAAAAATCTGAAATAGTATGTTACTGCGTATCAGTGTAATGGGATATTATTTTGGTATTTCTTTTTGTAAAATAGCTAATTTGTATTAACTGTCATTAGGAGATGTATTTTAGAGCTGTTTTTCTGACCGTGAGCGTAACAAATTCACCGCCTGTTTTGAAGGCATCTAAACCAATGCCAATCAGAGTTTCATGCATTGTTTAGGCAGTGGAATTTTATAATCCCGTATAGAGGGATCAGGGCAAGATCGTTGCATTTACACTCGACACAGAGTGTGTGTGTCTCACAGCTGGGACCGCCTCCCCAGGTTGGGGGGTGCCCAGAAGGATATGAGGCTGCTTCCAGGTTTCCCCAGCAAGGGTGACTGTGGACCACAGTGGGAGTTGTTGGAGGAGCCCAGTGTAGGTAACGCCTGCCTTGCAGCGTAGGCATGCTCAGGGGGGTGTTCAACTCACCTTCTTGTAGGTTTGAACCTAGAAGGTTTGCTTCTTAATTCTAGATATAGTTTAGTGAGGGTTGGGATAGTGGGTTTTCATTTATTTTATGTTTGTTTTGTTTGTTTGTTTGTTTTTCTTTCTATTTCCTCCAAATAGAGCAAATAGAGTCCCCATATCAGTTTTCTTTTTGATTTCTGTGGACTGTTATTACATTGGGAATATGGAGGAACAGCTGACCCTGACTGGCTTGTTGTAAGAGCTGGATTTTTGTATAGCCTGCCATATAGCTTTGTTGAGCAGGGATACCCGAGAGGTGTTTGGTTAGTGCTGCTGCAGGGCTTTCTAAATTATAAGACAGTGTTCTCAGGAATGCTGATGAATTTCAGTGACAACTTCTGTAAATCAGACAAGACATTTTCACCTGTTCTTTTAAATTTGATGCCTTATTCTTTGTGGTGTTTGGGCATACAAAGGACTCTTTAAAGGTAAAGATGTAACTGCAGTTCCACAATTCACAACATTTAGAAAAAAAGTTTGAAGGCTTTGTATTGCTGGTTAATACATTTAAAGAAATAGGTTAGAATGGTTTATAAAGCTATCGATTCCAGCATGTCAGTAATTAAGGGAAGGGAAGAAGGAGAAATTCTTCAATATGTCTATATTACTCATCATGGATCACTTTGTCTAGCATGTCATCCAGAACTTCAGCTTCAGAGCAGCCTGTTGACAACAGTTCATGTGTAGAGCCATGTGGCTTAACAGTACTTGGCAGAGAGGAAAAAAAAAAAAGGTGAAGGATATTTTGTGTTTGTTTATTTTCATTTTAAGCATGAAGGGATTTAATGTCATAACTGCTTTATTCTGGTTAAAAGAAAATGGAGTGAGTGCCCCTAATGGGACACTGGGAATTTGTGGTATGGTGTTGAAACCAAGATCGTGACAAGCAGCACTTCACACCATGTCTGTGGAAGCAGTTATGTTTTCAAAAAGGATGTTATGCGGAAGGTCACGTCTTTGCTTCCCATCAAGATTCTTGTACAATGCAGAATGTCATTTGTATTTTTAAAATTAGTATAAACTGTTGACTGTCCTTAGAGTGTGACAACAACTTTAAAACATATTAATTCAGTTCCTCTTTTAGAAGCAATATTGTCCATAGTTGTGGACTCCCTAAATCATACTGAACAAATATCAAATAGTTTATGTGTGTGTATTTCCTATGTGTGTACTTCCAGATGGTTGATCTGGAAATATTTCATAGTACTATACAACAGATTTATTTCACACAAATAATCTTGTTTGCCTGTTGTGATCTACTTTGCACATCCCCATTGCAACTGATAGTTAGGAGATATTGCTAAAATAACTTTCTGGATTCAGTATCATATCCAGTCAATTATACTATATGGTGAAATCACTAATTTAGCACAGTTAAATAGCTTAATAAAAAATTAAAAAAAATGAAAAGAAAAAAAACCCACACCACCAAGGGATGAAATCATGTCTCCATTAACCAAAATTTCACTTTAGTTATTCAATTTTGAGTTCCTACGCCCACATCTAGACTGGATAAGTATGTTATTTTAAAAGATGCCAGCTGAACCCCTTTGTTCTTATTGATTTTGGGGGTGGTATATAAAAATTCTTTGTATCTCTGAAAAATGGTCCAATTTGATTTCTAGACCTTGAATATTTGGTTAACACCAAATTCTGACCGATTTAGAGTGTCTGGCAGACAGGCTTTTATCCTATCTAGGTAAGTCTCTTTTTGTCAGAAGGCTCTGGAGAGCTTTCAGTTCATGAGTCAGGAGATACTTTCCAACTATGACATAATTTAGGTCTACTCACATCAGATACATAATGGACACTATATTACTGGAAAATTAAATGTAGCATGGGATAGGTGTTCTATGTACCTGATTCACCCTTTCTTGTCCTATGTGGTCCTCATAATTTCTACTTTAATTTACTGCAATGTATTTGTCTGTGATAACCGTTCTATTTCTATGTTAGGTACATATTATATTTAGAGAAGTCTTTCAGGGTGCCTACTGCACTTCTACAGTTTACATACAGTAAACCAGCTTTTTTGGAGATAATAATTTAGTTTAATTAAACTTAGGAATTTCTTAATACAAATGACAAACACATGTACCTTACCCTACATTTGTATTTTAGCAAAATGATGAAATATTTGCCCACAAAAATGTTATAGAAAAATCTGGTATGGGTTTTCCCATCTTTCCCTTTTCAAATTGCTTGATTTCTTAAATGTGAGGCACAATTACATGCTTATGCTAAGTATGAAAAGCCTTTTTCATTCAAGTAAAATAATTTTCCTTCTTACTTGTGCTTGAAAGTGGAAGGAGTCCATGCACTCTGACTTTACTGTAGTTCCATGTCATGATTGATGAGATCGACATGTTGATTCAGCCCGATTATATAGTTCTGTAGGTTTTTCCTGAATTTGGCTGTTCTTTTATATACCCATACTTTCATTTTTTGTTTGATCAAATTATAGGCTATTGGATATCACCAGACCTCTAGTTTAGTATTCTGCTAATTGTAACTATGGCCTGCTTTTCACTCTGTCATTTGATTATTTTTTTTTCTATATTCCTTGCAATGGTAATGTTGCCTTCCTGTTCTTCCATGCTGTGTGATGTACTGGGGTCCTTATCTGAGAACATTGTTACACATTAGCTTTAGCACACCAGCACACCACTATTCTTTTATTTTCTAAAAAAAAAAAAAAAAAAAAAAAAAAAAAGAGAGAGAGAGGAGGAAAGAAAACACCCTCAACTGAAAATGAAGTGAAATGGATTTTCAGCATTTTACTTTTATCAGGATATTTGAGGGTATTTTTCCTAGGTGTTCCTAGACTTTGCATTAGTGCAGATGGTCCTACAGAACCCTGGGATTTAGCAGCAACAGCAAGTTGAAAGTGTTGTAAGGGGTGGCAGAAGTGAAGCCATGAGATTGCCAATGAATTGTGTTGTGCTGTGAGTTGGGAGATTCTGCCATCGCCCAGGGGCGAGTCCAACAGCTGAAGTGATACAGAGGACAAAAGCATTACATCTCCTTGCAGTGACAATGTAGCTGAATTGACTTAGGTGTGTTCCCAGCAGCTCACTCTTTAAAGAAAACTCCAGAGAGTGAACGTAAAGACCCCAAAACCTCAAGCCAACCTCAATACTGGAGAAGACTTGGCTTCTGCATTTATCTTTTTGTGAGAAAATAGAACCAAAAAATTCCTTAATTGATTTTCAAGGATATAATTGCTAGTATATGTATTTTTTTTAATACTTGATTCTATCTGATTTGTTTTCATGTTTCATGGGCTTTGCATTAACATCTGCAAAGTGGGCTGTGGCTAGGAAGGACTGTTGTAACCAGTTATCTGACAAATAAGAATCATTCAGAGTGAAATATCCTAAGTTCTTATCTGTTAGGCAGAAAATATTCATCACCTTTAATCTGTTGATAAGGGAATCTACTCTTAAATGGGAAGACTAAGGCCCTAAAGGAGGGCGTCTAGTGTTTGCTTTTCTTACTGGTACAAGTATGATCTTAATGGATGATTATGAATGATCTGTATTTTTTTTTTCCACTTTTCATTGCAATGTGTAAGACTCTTAGTTTGAAGCCTGCTTTTATTGCTTATGACATGTCAGTGTAACTAGCTCTCCACTTAACCATAATACCAGAAATAATGATCAGCTTAAGCCAGACATAAATTCTGTGAAGTCTAATTTTACATTTGGTTCTAGTGTTTCTTTTTAACTCAGTGTATGCCTGTCTGTAAGCACTGAGTTAAGCTTACTAACTGTGAGAACCTATGGAGTCAATCAATAAACACAGGGAGTTAACTGATGTAAAGCCATTATTTTTTTAAATTTTTTTTTCCAGGCTAGTAGTAAGGCAGAGAAAGGGGTAACTTATAACCAGTGCTGCAACAGTAGTAATAGCTCTCTTTTGCCATGAGTCTTGGTGTTAAAAAAGTACACAGATTTGGTCAAAAGAACTAAATATGAGCATATGCAGAATGAGTAGGAAGCAAGCTAATACAGACATTATCCAGAGTGGCTTATGCTGTCATTGTAGCAAGAAGTACTTGGCACTGTTTGAATCTCTGTCTGTTTCTAAGGGCTTTGATATGCTGTAAAATAATAGATTTGTAACATGTACGAGCTCCTAGGTCAACCTTAGAAGTTCATGAAAGCCAGCTGCTGACAACTTGTACCTTGTGCTTCTGCCTTGTTGGTGCACACCGTATGACACTAACTCTTCATTTCATCAGCCTGTGTTTTGTTTTGCTATGTTTTTCCACTGGGCCTTTTCCTCTTTCAGTGCATTAGGATAAACAGTCCTCAGATGTAAAAAGGAATTAAAAACTCTCACTATTTTTTTTTGCATTTTTTACATGATAATGCTTTTCCTTTAAAGAATAATACATTTTCTTTAAAGCATGACACTTCAGCTTTATGATGCAGAAATAAGAGAAACAGGCAGAAAGGGAATAAAAACTGTTAAAATCCAGTGCAAAATAGTTAAGGGGTTGTCAAAAATAAGTCTGAAGAATTTTGCAAGGAAACTAATATTAATGTTACTTCCTATGGGTTACATTTTCCACCTGGTAAGGGATAAGAAAAATAAATATAATTGTTGTTCTCATTCAGAGCTTAAGGGTTAAAAGTATAGTTTCATAACCAGCTATCTGATAACATCTTAGCATGCGAATAACAGGAGCCAAAAATCTGAATGATTGATTTAGTACCTGATCACATTACATTTGTTAGAACTTTCCTAAAAAATAAATTCCATGCTGGCAAGAGGTGCCAGATTGAAAGCTCTGGAATCTATTTTATCTATCAAAAGAGAACATTTCTGACAGCGGGAGTTTGAAATCTCTCTTACTGTCCAAAAATTCAGCCTACTAGGATTCAGTGCAGAGTATAAAGATGCAATTTTGTCCTCAAGCCATTTTAAAGACTTGGTTTCTCTGCAGAGGTTGGTAAGCTCTTGAACTGTGAAGGGATAGCACAGCTCCATGAAAGGTGTTGAAGTCCTGTGATGGAAGAGCCCCAGATTATTACTGTGCACATGGTCGCTGACTGTGTAAGAGTAAGAGACCATAAGAGAAAAAAAGGTAAGAGTACGCAGACTAAGAGACTGTCCAGGAGCTGCACCTGCATCCCAGCCCAGTCTTGCTGCTTTCCCCAGTCCACGAAGACATGGACCATTTGGCTTCTTGTTTTCAAGGGAATTGCCCCTGCAGCATTATCAGGCTTTGGGGTAGGATCAGAGAGAATGGATGGGGAATAGAATAAAGAAGAGGAGTTGCCTATCATTTTCCTGCATGCACTTGACACCCTTGTGCTTTTAGTAGTGTAGAGAGGAGGGCAAAAATCCTCTTGTAGATGGGTCGCCACAACCTTTGCTGGACTTGCCTTGGTCTTAAGAATAAATGTATAAGTGCGAAAGAGTGTGTGTAACCTCTTTCTTAAGGTAATGTATTTTTGTCATTGTAATTTATTTAATGACAGAAAAGTTTTAGCAGTTTTTACCTAGAATCTTTGGCTTGGGTTTATGTCTTCTAGCAGTTAACTTCAGATTATAGTTTTATCTCAGGCTCTTCAACTTGAGTTTTGTGTGCACCTTGTTTCCTATACTTCTGTCCTGACAGCCGTCATGACAGCCTTTGAGTGTGGTACCCTGTAAATATGAACTGTGGAAGTGCAATCTTTGATATAGGTGGCTTCTAGTCCATCAGCATTATTAGATGAAGATTGTTTTCAAAGAGTGCTGAGGGATTGTCTTGACTTGATGGGTGTCCGCGGAGCACCCAGGAGTATGCTTTTTGAGCTGCCTGTGCACCTCCTGTTGCTGCACTTCTGGAATTGAGCAGTGGCTTTGAGTTTTATATCCCATCCAAGCAGGATAATACAGAAAAGTGAAAGAAGGAAATAACATTTCCATCAGAGATTTTATCTGAGCAGCTAAAGTTTGAAAGAAGTTCAGAAGAGCCTTTAAGATTGTACTTTTAACCATGAGTGACTGAGATGTGCAGATAATGTGGACTTCAGATAAGGCTCAGATGGATTGAAATGTATTTAATTCTGTGATAGTACTGGAGGAAATTGGGGGAAAATACTTTTTAGAATGGGATTAGATAAAACTCTGGAAAGTATATTAAAGCAGTAATCTTAAATTGGCAGAATGGAATAGATGACTACTGTTGATAAGTTATTTATTGAATCTACATATCTAATATGTGAAGAAAGTTTTATAAAATTTAATTTGGCATTTTCTCAGTTGGATTTAAAATGAATGCTATTTTCTTCTGGAATAGGGTCTTATCAAACACATCCCAGCATCCTTGGCAGTTCAGCCGGAGCTTTTACTAGCACTGTGGTAGTGCCCAAGGTTGTCTATTAAAAACTTGGTGTTTGGGGAAAAGGAGAAAAATGAGCAGATTTAAATCAGAAATTAGTTTTGTAATTTGGCTCTAATCAAGAAAAAAAATAATCCCCCCCCCTTTTTTTTTTCCCCCTGAAATGCTGGCTTTTCTATAAAGACCGTCTGTTTCTCCCAGAGCTGTAGCAACTTCAAAGGTTCTGTCAGCATTAGCACAGCTTGGATAGAAACAACCAACAGGATGTGGAATATTTGTACAGCCTTTCTAATTCCACAAGGGACTAAACACATTTTGCTGTTTTATATGTAAATACAAGACATGATGATATAAAATGAAAGGAAAGAATAAGATAAAATGCATTCTTCATGTGTCTTACACTGAATATGTCAAAGCATTGCTAGTCATAATTGAATATAAATGCAAGACTGAATACAAGATTATTAGTTAAATTCAAAGTTGAATGGAAGCCAATCAGACTATCTGGATTTAACTGTGGTTTTTTGTTGTTTTTAACTTTACACTATAATGCAGTATGCTGTATTGTAATGTAAAAAAAAATTGTTAAAGATGAATATTGTTTGTAAGATATTAGAATTCTAGAAATATAAATTTCAGGTTGAAATCTGTCTTCTTCACTGCCTTCCTGAGAAAGAATTTGTGACCAATTCTGGGAATAAACCAGTAGAGAAAGATAACTGTTGAGACCTTAATGGCTCCATGATAGGAGCATCTGGGAATAGAAAAGTAAATTTTTCAGTGGTGCCATTGCTGAGGAGGAGCAATTTTGAAATGGTTCAATGAATGTTTTTTTCATCACGTTCCACTGTTAAATTGGAACAATTCTCCCTCACTATTAAAATGGTACAACTCAGCACAGCACTAGCTTTTGCAGTTTCACTTTGCTATATGCAGCTTCACTTTTTAGTGAATTCTGCAAATATGTGGAAATTGTATGGTGGGAAGAAAGAAGTGCAAAAGTAATGGTGGTGGAGAGTGTTTCAAACTACCAGCATAATCCTTAGAAAGCAAAGAAATGGCAGTTACTTTGGGGTGATATTGATTTGCCTGCTTGCCTTTCTACTGTTGTGCCAAAGGGTTATCTGTTAGTGTCAAGGTATTTGAAGAGGAACTTGCTGCTCCAGGTAAAGGGAATCAAAACCATGAGCATCTGTAGATATTCCAACAGTTTACACTGGAGAGGGCTGTTGCATTGAAGTCCAGACATAACCATTTTCTTAGAGAAGGAAATCTTAACTCCACATGAAACAGGAACAGTAACAATCAAAATGGAGTTCAAAAACTGTAATTTTTCTTTCCCTTTTTTCAGAAATAACTGACTAAATTTGGTTTATATAGCATGAGGTCAAGAGTAAGATCATTCAGTGTCTGAACAAAAAAAAAAAGCAGTGTAGTCTTAACAATTACTTAAATGTGATTTTGAAAGGGTGCATACCATAGAAAGAGTTTGTATATATATTTTTTTTACTGAATTCTGTTATGCTCACTAATAACTGGGTTTCTTCTTAAATTCATGAATGGGGAAAAAAAAAAAAATCACTTTCCCAAAATAAAAATGGGAAAATGATTGCCTTTTTTTCCCCAGCCATTTTCACAGGGATGCTTTGACTGTGCAAAAATCTGTTGTTTGTATCAAGTAAACATTTGAGTGCTTAAGTCGTTTAATTTCTGCCCAGTATTGTTAAATGTTGGTCGGTTAAATTTAGGAGTGTGTTGTGGGATTTCTCCCTAATAATGATTTCTCTATTTGTTAACTATATTTTTCATTTTTGTGTGAAAGGGGAGATCTGGTTCACACATTAATTTTATTGTTGGGATTATCTGATGTAATGCCTCTGAGCCCCTTGCAGTCCATAAATATTCAAACTCGCAGCACGCAAGTCAGGTAGGTATCCCCTGATGGGGATAGGAGTGGTATCCCCTCCTTTTTACAGGTAAGGGACTAAGGCACAAAGAAATTGAGAAATAGTTCCTCAAAGGGATCCTGCTACCCAGATCCCATTGATTTCCCAGGGAGACAGGTGCTTAAATATCTTTCTGAAACTGACCGTAAGTATCTTACAGAGGATCTCACAAGAAGTCCATGATAGACTGCTGTTATGAACCTCAGTCTTCCAAATCTTGACCTAGTTCCCTGACTGCTACCTTCTATTTCTTCTAGGGAAGTTTTAATGTTTTTCTTTTGTCTTTTCTTTCTTAAGAGACAAAGATGAAAGGAAGGCTTTAGTGGGATCTCCAGCACAGGTGGTTAAGGAGAGGAGGGATAAGGAGGGAGAAAGGAAAAAGAAGCTCTTTCATATTTCCCTTTTAAGTTTATTTTAATACTGACACAATAATGAAATGGATGGTTTTCTGCTAAAGTGTGTGCCTGAATACTGCAGACGCATCTTTTATGGAGTTCATTTGACTGAAGCATCAGGGCAATGCTTTGCCAGTGGTTAATATGCTCACTATTTCTGTGACCGTGAAGCAACTTTCTATAAATATGGTATAGCACTTGTACATGCCTGTCTAAAGAAGTCTGTCTATAAAGATTTATTTGCAAATGTCCTTCTACCCTTTTTTTAACAAGCAGCTTTCAAAGGCTGTTTATATTTTTGGCAGAGCTGTGAGCTTTCCTTCAGGGCTACTCACATTTCAGAGAACAGGTGACTTGCATACTTTTTGTTGATAAATTACGAGTTAACTACATTGTCAGTCCAATATATATTTAGAGCAATCATAGTTGACCGTATTGCTAACAGTTTCCAACTCCTTTTAACATGCTTTGAATTTCTAGTTGGTGTTTGCATGGGGTTTTTTGTTTGGTATCTTTGGGGTTTTTTTTGTTTATTCATTTTGGGTGTTCAGGCACCCCCTCCCCCAGCTGGAGAAGTCAGGAGTAATCTTAGGATGTTTAAAATATTGATTTTAACCAAAGCTTCTCTCCTTTTGCGCTCCTTTGTATTTCATATGTGTTCTCTGTAGGAGATGGTTGTCCAATATTCACTTAAATAATGATTTTTTTTTTAGTTTTAAATTTTGAATTAGTTGGACACAAACTTTTAGGAAGCAGCATAACAATCTCACTGCTTTGTGGCTCAGTGATGGAAAGAACTTGCTTTGTGGTGCTCATGGCTTAATTCCCTGCTGGAATCAGCTGCTTGACTTGGTTGAAAGTATGCCAGTGGATAATTTGGCCCCTGGTATTCCAGGAAACAGAAAAGTGGATGCTGAAACCTGCTAATATAACTGGACTGTAATCAAATATCCCTTACTATGGAGTGGGAGACAACATTTTTTTTAAGAAGTGATATGTCTAGCTCCAAGGTCAGGCAAACCATTATATTTGTGTAACAGTCAAATGCTTATTTCATGAAAAAGTTAAGGTTATTTGAGCACTGTGACATTTCTATAACCTTAAATATTAGAAATAAAAAAGCTGAACAACACAATTAAGTAGAAATGAAAGACAAGGTGCTAACCTTTGTCAATTTTCAAGATCCACCTGGATGCAGTCCTGAGTAACATGCTCTAGCTCTAGGCAATCCTGCTTCAGCAGGGGAGTTGGACTAAATGATCTCTACGGTCCCTTCCAACTCTAATAATTCAGTGAAATTCAGTGAAACATTAGAGCAAACTCAAAAAATGGCACTTCATACAGTCACCTGAGAATTCAGATGCTTGCTGCAGGCTCGTCCAGCTTCAGAAATCTTGCTTTCCCCTTTTGCTGTCCAGCCATACGTTGGTTTTCTTCCTTACTCAGCCACTGACCTCTCTCAGATGGTGTTGGCTCCTTTCCATACTCTGAGTAACTGCACTGCTTTTGATCTGATTACACACAAGTCATGTTCTAACTAGGAATCGTGGCAAGGTCTGTTGGGAAAACGCCATTCGATGCATGGCATAGGTTTCCAGGAGAAACCCCTCTATGGTGATTTCCTCTTTCCAGTTGCCAGGAACCCTGGGCCTGATGTGGTGGGATTCCTCATCTCCCTTACCCTTTATTGTGATGGTAGCAGCAGAAGTCAAAATAGGCAGGAGCAGTCCAGTAGCCCTGGCAGTTTCTTCTCTGGATGGCAGTGATCCTTCTCAGCAGATGCCTCTACTTGAGAGGTTTCAGTCAACTCTCAAGCCTGTTTTATAGCTCTTCTCCCTTTCTACAGTTTCAGAGGATGAGAAGCAGTCAGAACATAAACTGCATCTGAGATTGTCACAAGGGCACAGGCCATGTAGCAGCATTCAGGAATATAATCTTAAATCAGAAACACACATTGGTTCTGTGTGTGCTAATACTAGCTCTGGTATGGTCATGGGAGATCAGTATTGCAGAGATCCCCAGACTCTCTGTTTGTTCAGAATTGCTTTTGTTTCCTGTTCAGAGTTAGACTCCCTTATACCATGAAGATAATAATTGTTTTCCTGCTATTTATACCATAGCTGAGATACCAAGGCCTAATGGACAAAAGTTAGCATGCTGGCAGCACTAGCTTTTAAGATTACTGTAATGGAATTTATTGATGCCTTCAGAAACTTGGAAGGGAAAAACCAGAACTTATAGACTACCAAAATACCCAATATAGCATCAGCAATTTCAGTATTCGAGTTTAGACTATGTGTACCAAACATACTGATGAGCATCTTAATAATAAATAAAAATTCCCTAAGTAGCCACTGATGATATACATCATAATGGCTTGGGCTTCTTATAATTGTATTTCTCAACAGCGCACAAACGCATTTGGCAGAAAGGAATAGCTCTCTTTATACAGAGAAGCATGAATAAGCTGTGTTTTATAGCACTATGCAAATAGTGTATTGCCTGAAAAGGTAAATCACAGAAATGGAAAAGGTAATTTTAAATATTTCTGGTCACAGTCTGCTCACAATAAATAAATAAATAAATGCATCAAACTGGGTAATAGGTAACAAGCACCAGTGCTGATAGACAAATCCAGGTGTCACTGAATTCTGTTTAGAACTTTGCTTTTACAGGAGCGAGTGGGAGGGTTACTCACAGATACCTGCATGAGCAGGTTTAGAGTGGATCAGTCAGGCTGATGTTTTGTTCTATCCCCCAAGCACATAGCCACCTGGTTCCTTCTGTGCACTAACCTTGGAATATGCTGTAAAAGTCCATTTCCAAGTGCTTTGCCTTTGTCTCGTTGAGACTGCATCCAATACTTGATTGGTGAGCAAGTGCAAAAGCACGCGTGACATCCCTTCCTGACATTATAAACAAATCTTCCATTTTTTGTATTCATGTGCCCTCATAGGATTATGGGACTCCTCACGTTATCTTGAGTCTGTAACCTATCTCATATTTTTTTCCCGTTGTCTGTCATACCTTTACCTATCTGTTAGGTCAGTCGTGCACCACTATATTTTGTTGTCTGTGTCTATATTTTTAGTGCAAAGGCACCTTGACCCAGCTGTGATCTGTAGTCTAGGTAGCTATTATGCAAATTTTAGCCTTTAATACTCTTGAAGAATTGCTTTTCAGTAATATTGAATGGCAGCAGTTATCTGTGATATAGTAGGTTTTTTCCCTGAGAAAGAGAAGAGTAACATTTGAGATAAATCCTTGAAAATGACCTTTTGATTTGCAGAATATATATAAACAAAAAATGCAGTGTATTGCTGAAATGCAGCAATAAACATATGCAACTTCTTTGGATGACTTGCCGCCCCTGCCTTGCCCTTTGCTTGGCCAGGTCTGGAGTTCTGAAGCTTATTTTAGCCTGTAGAGTACTTACATTTTAAATGAAAGTAAAATTTTGTTAAAGTTCTGGTGACAAGATCTCAAAATCTTTAAATTTAGGGAAGGATCTAAATCTAACTGGGGCTTAAATATCTCTTGATTTACTCAGTGCACTTCAGATACTATAAAAGCATGTTTTGCCCTTGTACCTGCTAAGGTCATCTTGCCCTGGCCTGCGCTGAGCAATGTTACACCACTGCACGACTTTATAGTTCAGGTTTTTTTCCCCAAGCTTACCAGCTGTTGAAAAGAACAAAAGTGTTCTGAAACTGTTCAGGAGGTGAATCCAGACTTCCCAGTGACTGCTTAGTTCAGCACAGTGTTTAACTTAGCCTCCAAGGGTCCCCCTGAGCCTCAAATCAGCATCAAACTGCCAAGCAGCATGGTCAGGATAGCAGACTATGTTTCCCGCAGCTTCAGAACACTTATTTTCTTTTCAACTTATCCTCCGAGCAATTGAGTCTCTAAATTGGCATCACGGTAGGTGACATGCTTAGGAGTGTACATCACTAATAGCGTTAAATTGCCGATTTCTCTTAAAAGAAATATAAAATAAAAAGGAACCAGACAAAAATACAAAAGTTTTCTTTTCTGACACTAATAGAGCCTACAGATGAGAGGTGTGGAATAACTGCTTGTACAATGATTATCAGCTTTGGCTTTTTTTCAACTACCATACTTCTTTAAAAGTAGTTAGAGCTTGCAGCTTGTGGAGAAGTTGTTTATGTTTTCTGGAAGCAAAAGGATGGAAATGGTCTAGTTGAAAGCCATTTAAGGCAGCACTCCTGAACCATGAGATTCAGTTTCAGCTCCTCTCATGGCTCTATTTTCTCATAGAGACCTTAGTCTAAGAGCAGAGGGATGGACACAAGATCTTCTTTCAGAGTTACTACATGCAGAGACTGTCCTGGCCCAGACCCCAAAGATACTATTTCTTTTTCCTTTATGGGACCGTCCAGTAGTTTAGGATGGCATATCTTCTTTTGGCTTAATCTCAAACCTATATGTTTAGCTCCATTTCACCTGCAGGATTTTATTTCCTAGATCTCTTTGCCATTCTTGACTTCCCATAGGAAAGAGATTGAGGATGGGTCTCAGCTGCACTTCAGGTATGGCAAGGATAACCTGGCACTGAAAGCTGAAATGAGAAACTTCTTCTAAGAGGGTTTTGCACTCAAAGTGTTAAAAGAGGAATTGTAACTGGTGAAGGATTGAACTTGCTTGAAATAGTGTTCTTTAAAAAGGAAATTTGTCTGAAAGACGGAATATACTAATTTAAAAAAAAACAAACTTAGAAACAAGGGTGACAATAGTGATTAAAAAAAATAATCTGATACTGGTTTTCTTTCCATTAGTTTTAGAGGGCTTTGGAAAAGCATCCATATGAATTAGCACCTCTGAAATTCTGGGTTCTCCCACACATTTGTTCCTCATACGTCTGAATCTCAAATCTTAAGAACACTCCTACCGAAACAGATATAAAATATATTTTTATATGGTCACTGTGTACTTCTGTATTTCTGTCATTTTTTAGATACTTGCCAATATCTTATCGAGAAATACAGAACCACAGGCCTATCTGTTCAGTCTCCCATTGTGTTCTTCCGATGTACACATTTTTCAGTACAGTAAAATCTTTCTGACTTTTATTTTGCTATTTTACAAAATCGTAATTTCCACTAGTCATTAATTTTGTGGAAATTATCACATATAACACTCATGCAACAGTTTTTGTTTAAGTCCCTTGAATTTCAAAATACAAGTAGGATTTGTGGGGAAGTAGCAAAATACAAGTAGCAGTTTCCTGAGGAAGCTCCCACAGAAAGACTAAAATAATCCCATCTAACCTTTGCAAACTGAAAAATTATTACTTTAACGCTACTGTGTGTGTATGTGAATCATCATTAAAATCAAGCTAAAGCTGTCAAAATGAATCCTCCAAATTATGTTTTAGTATCCTTTCCTTGATTTCCTTGGGTTTTTTTCAGTGATATTTTTTATGGTTTTGAAAAATGGTTGTACAATTGGTTTTGTATTGGTATGAGTTGATAGGATTCTGCAGCATTTTCCTAATATTCCGCTTTTTTTCTAATACTTCTCTTTTTATCAGCTATTTAGCTTATTTGTGTGCTGTCACAGTAAAGGTACTTTACTCCTTGTATTTTGAGACACAACAGAAGATGCCCTGTGTGCAGACAGCTGCTTGTACTTTTGTAAACTCCATTGCAAGCATTTCACACTGTTTTTTCCTGCTGTGTCCATTGCTGGCAATGAATTCAGTGCTGAGATAATCCAACTTCAATTGCCAAAGTGCTTAATTTTCTCTGGTATCCCGATTTTTAGTGTGTTTATTTCTTGGCAGCCATGCCAAGAAATGGATGTGACAGCACTTGGATTTGTCCACATAATAAAAGGAGTCCATAAACTTTTTTATTTGGCATATAGAATTTTAAAAGAGAAGATGAATTGCGCTGATTGGAAAAGATTCTTAATGTATGTTAATTTTTTGTGTTAATGACTTTGTATAGGAGTATAAGAGTTGTTTTGGTACACAGGACTGAAGTATTCCTTGCCTGAATGAAAAAAAAAAAAAAAAAAGGCATAGCAAAATGTAGGAGACGTATATTCTTCCATCCTCTAACGCTTTGCAGCTCAGGGACTGTTGGAGCTGGAGGCAGTTTCTGAGTGTTTAGCACATTTCAGAGGATTATTTTTTTTTCCTATTGGTCTCTTCATTCTCCCTTTGAACCCATGTAATCCTTAAGCATCCACAAGGTTTTTAGGCTGGGAATTTCAACAGCTTAATTGCACATTGTATGAGGAAATGTTTTCTTTCATTCAATCTTGCTGCTTCCTTCCTTTGAAGTGTCCTAATACTTGTGTCGGAATAAGCAGTGAACAATCAGGCTTCCAGTACGTTATGTTAGGAAGAACAAGCTTTCATCATACTGTATCATAAGTTACACCTTGGATACTTGGGATGGCAAGAGAGCTAAATATCCTAATCCTTTATAATTGTAGATGTCCTCGGGTTACCTCTGTGAATGAGGGTGCTATTAAGTAGAAGCACAGAGAGGCTGTATGTCAGCTTTTAAGATGTCTAGAGATACAGATAATCATGCAATAGGACTTCCAAAACCACACAATTGTCTAATTCTGTCATCTTCTCATTTTGGTTTTCTAAACACTGTCTGGTCTGTCTTAATTGGCCATGAAGTATCCCGCTGAAAGTTGAACAGGAATTCTGTACTGCAGCAGAAAGTGAATACCCACTTCTAGAATGTCAGAGTAGCATCCGCAATAGTGGATTACCCTGGCTTGGATATAGAAACATGTTTTTGTTGATGTCTGCAGGAACAACATGGAACAGAGTCCTGCATTTGTAGCACTCAGGACTGCTTTCTTAGGGTACCTCCAGCATACCTGAAGGTATGTAGACCACAATGGATAAGGAGCTCTTTCAGACACAATACTTTATTGCCCTTCTCTGTTCCCTTCATCTTTTGAATGACGACATGCTATGCAGTCCCACATAAGATGTCCTACAAGCCCCTGTGAGCATGAAAATAGCAAGAAGAGGAGCTGGAGGTTCCCAGGCACTCAGGGCAGGGGAGGGAGGAACACACAGCGTGTGTGGTGGGGAAAGTACATTGGCATTACTACAAGGCCGGGGCATTGCCTCATGTCTGGGGAACAAACTGCCTATTACTTGATAATTGTTCAGTGCAATGCCATTAGGCAGGGGAGCAGTAATGGTTGGGGAGCAATAATGGTTGGGGAACAGCAACTGGGTCACAGTATTCCTGAGACAGTCGTCCTTTTCAAGTGTCAAACACACATGAATGCACAGTAGAGAGTGGCTGTGCATATGTCATTTTCCCTCTGTCTCTGATAGGCAAGGAAGCTGATGTTCCTATTGTTTGATGCATCCCACTATTATAAGATTCTGTAATAGAAGGGCTCTTTCCTGGTATAAGCCTTTGGCATCAAATAAAATAAGACCAGGGTGAGTCAGATCTAAGCTGTTGTAAGCAAACAAAAAGCTTCTGTACTTAAGTTTAAACAAGTTTCCATTTGGCATATATTTTGCAGTCCCTGTTGAGTTTGTTTTATAATGACAATTCTGTCAGTCCTTTGAACAGTTTCCTTAAGAATCTGCCCAGTTCTTATAATGGTGATAACATTTTATTGATTTAAATGAAAATTGGAAAAAATCGAACCCTGTGTGTTACAGTGAGGCTAAAGATACCCTCTTTCCAGTAGACAAAATGTTATTATATAATTGTTATTCTTTTAATTTGAACTATATTCTATGTATAACTCATCTCTTCCACTATTTCTATAGGGACATCTAATATTTTAAAATACTTTTTAAATGTCCAGATATCTGTCCTATTTCTTAGGTAATCTGATCATTAAACATAATTATATGCTTGTAGACATTTTTTTTTTCCTAATTTCACAAGGACTTACATTGCTAAATTACTGATGTGGTATAGAAGATATAATCATGATCACAGTGTAGTATATAATCATATACAAACCCGATCTCTTTCTATGACAAAGTGACCTGCTTGGTGGATGAGGGAAAGGCTGTGGATGTTGTTTACCTGGACTTTAGCAAGGCCTTTGATACAGTCTCCCACAGTATCCTCATGGAAAAACTGGCTGCTCATGGCTTGAATGGGAGTACTCTCTGCTGGGTTAAAAACTGGCTGGAGGGCCAGGCCCAGAGAATGGCGATAAATTGAGTTAAATCCTGTTAGCAGGGTTTGCGAGTTAGCCTGGTCACAAGTGGTGTCCACCAGGGCTCAGTATTGGGGCTGCTTCTCTTTAACATCTTTATCAATGATCTGGATGAGGGGATTGAGTGCACACTCAGTAAATTTGGAGATGACACCAGGGTGGGTGGGAGTGTTGATCTGCTGGAGGATAGAAAGGCTTTGCAGAGGGATCTGGCAGGCTGGATTGATGGGCCAAGGCCTCTGGTATGAGGTTCAACAAGGCCAAGTGCCGAGTCCTGCACTTGGGTCACAACAACCCCAGGCAGTGCTACAGGCTTGGGACAGAGTGGCTGGAGAGCTGCCTGGCAGAAAAGGACCTGGGAGTGTTGGTCGACTGTCGGCTCAACATGAGCCAGCAGTGTGC
>JAOTQQ010000012.1:37219703-37265008 GCA_026546715.1 Gallinago undulata | reverse complement strand
ATTAGGAAAAATTTTTACACTGAAAGGGTTATTAAACATTGGAATGGGCTGCCCAGGGAAGTGGTTGAGGCACCATCCCTGGAGATGTTCAAAAGACAGGTTGACATAGAGCTTAGTGACATGGTTTAGTGATGGTTTTTTTACCAGAGTTAGGTTGATGGTTGGACTAGAAGGTCTTAAAGGTCCCTTCCAGCCTAGACAATTCTATGATTCTATTATACATTCTGATCTCTTGATTCAAAATCATGTTTTAAGTAGAAGCACAGTAACTGCTGTAGTATGATGTTTTTGTTGTTTTACAGCTGCTTCTAGCTGTCTATTCCCCTTCCAGTCTGAATAGTTCTGAGTTTTGTTTCTGAAAAAAGTATTTTAAATGTAAGAGGCTTGTTTGCTTTTCTGTTTTTGAAGAGAAAAGCAATAAATAGGTTGTTTAAAAAATCTTGCCCTTTTACACAAGTCCTAGAAGAAGCCATTGTATTATTGACATATAAAGCTGCTATGAGGTCAAAATAGCTTTTATTGAAGACATTGTCTTTGAGTGGTCTTGCCTGAATATTGACTATCATTGCATAAATATTTTGAAAATCATGTTATGCTAAAGAAGGCTCACATGTAAGAGGCACAAAAAACTTGCTTGTGATTATATAGGTAAAACACTACTTGAGGTAGAATGAATCCAGGCTTACTTTTCTCATGCATGCAAGGACATGGGACATAAGAAGCAGGAGGTACGCTAAGAATTCACAAGGAAGGAATAATTAGGAAATGAACTGCCTGGGATAGTGGGTCATATACAAAGCCTAAATTTCCTAGACTCTTAATTTTGGTACCTTAGTAAAATTCTAATTTATGTTTTCAACTTGGGCGTTTTTGTTAAGTGCTAGCTACAAATGGATTGATTCAGACCATCCTATCCAATAGAGCAGAAACTAAGAGAAAGGTTTCATGGGCTAGTATGGAGCAAAATTGTTGCAAAGCACGCAGAGTTCCTAAGTATTACACATGGGGGAAAGACAGTGAAATTGTACCAAATATGCGCAAATGTGCTTTCTTCTGCTGCTCTATTCTTCTTTCTGAGGAAGCTGTCAACTGGAAAAATGAGGGTTGTGCTGGGTTAAAAGAGCAGTTCCAAAATGGGAGGTTGGAAGACAGTGCAATGGGAGACTTAAAGGAAGAGTAGTATTTGGGATTGTTACAATTGTTAAAGAGAGTAGGCTCATCCAGAAGTTTCAGTAAGATGAACATATAGTTTTCTTTCTAAAACTGTCTACAATTATATTAGTAGTATAATTTTTAAATGGTAGTGAATTTTCAGAAGTCTGTTCTATGTTACTGTGTCACTGCTGGTGACTGCCTCCGTAAAAGAATAACTGCAAATAGATTTCCATTAGTCTGTTTTGAAAGGACAGGCAGTATAACACAAGTGCAGTAGACTGGAAGCTGAGTTCTGAAAGTAAAGGAATTTCAGTGTTTATCTCCCAAAAGCTGACACTACAGTTTTGAGGATTGGTGAGGAGTATGACTTTTCTAAGATTAGAAAAGACATCTTTAAAGGAGAGATTAGAGGAAGAGTACAGTAACCAGCCCTGCAGCTACAATCCACAGCAATTTAAATTTGTAGAGCAAGCACTTCCTCATGCATGCAAGGAGACTCTTGACATAGAAAAGGAAATGTTTGCAAAGAATTCCAGAGAAGGGAATAATTGGGAAATAATACTTAGTTAATTCTTTTTAGCATATATTTTTGTGATGAGAACAGTCACAGTTCCTAATAAATTTTAAACCATTTAGAGAGACACTATTTAACTGGATTTTAACTATTTTAATTCTTTGTGTATGTGGATAGCACTAGAAATTTGATCGTGTCCTTGGTCTTGGGCAGTCTAAAGCCATAAAAATCAGGAGAAATTTTTCTCTGACAACTATACCATGAACACTTTTCTTCTCTCCCTCCAAGGCATTTCAGCCTCGGTGACTGGTCTTTCAAACTCAGTTTCTGTAATTTGTCAGAATATGCTGCTGAAAGAAAATGTCAACTACACTCTCTGTTGAGGTTCATGACTGTCACATAATATTAATTTTTCAATAGTATATAAGGGTGGTTAAATTTTAAGGATGATCATTTTGATACAGCATTCTTCTGCCATACCAAGAAACGTTATCGTGTGGAAGGTCTTTTTTATTTTCATGGGAACAAGAAATGACTAGGGCTTTCTCTGGTGAACTAGCACGTTAAATGCAGTATAGATATGGGGCAGTATTTTGTGTGCTGAAAGCAACTTTTGCTTTTCGTAGAATCATAGCATTATTTAGGTTGGAAAAGACCTTTAAGATCATTGAGTCCAATTGTAAACCTAATGCTGATGATTCCACCACTAAACCAGGTCCCTAAGTTGCACATTTCAAAAATCGTATTTACAGTACATTCCACAGTAGTTTTTTTTTAACAAATTCATAAAGCCAAGCTTCAAACTTGAATTTTCAAATCTAATTTCAGTTTATGTGAAAGATTGTAGAGAGACTTGTCTTTGGTTCAAAACAGCATCTTAAAAGTCTGTTGAATTTTTATGTTTTTTTAATCTCACTTTAATATTTTACTTGTCCAGAAAAGAATTCTGGGAATGATTCTGTAGGTTGAAGGTTGCTTACTCACATCTTCCAGTCACTGTACGTTTAAACCATTTTAACAAGGTTGTTTTAATGGTCTGAACTGAGAGAAATGCCTCTTTCACAACAGAATATATATAGTTCAGTGGTTATGGAACTCTTCTGGCAGTCTTGATTGACGACACAACATCAGGATTTCTGTGAATTAATGTTTCTGACGTTCCCAGACAACGCCCTAAGTTTTCAGAGATGTGTCTGAACACCAGAAATCAGGTATGGGCATTATTTCGCTTCCTTGATTTAACGGTGTTTGGCAGCTCAGTCTATGAAGCCAATGCTAGATCATTGGAATGTGTCCTGTTTTGGATAAAGTGAAAGGAATCCTTTACACTTTAGTTATTAATTTTTACCTTTGTATCCATTTGGATTACTTAACAAATGTTATTCTCATGTAAATCATTCATTTGTCCAGAAATTTGTCCAGCTGTGAAGGTATGTGCCATAACTTTTCTGAAAATCAGTTTCTTTATGGTTGACATATGCTGGGCACCTAGAAACTCAAGTACCCTAAATCACTAATACTTCTTGAAAATTATTTCTTTCATGCTTGATATATCTTGGAATTCTTCACAGTGTTGAAGTATGTATTAGCAGGTCTGCAAATGTGCAAAAATATGTGACGCATTTACTTTGAGGTTAAATGGTTCAGTCCAAATGTTTGTTCTTCATCAACAAAACATGAATGAGAGCTTTCAGCGGGTTTGCTGTTCAGTTCTTTTGAAGTTTCTTCCCTTTTAAGATTCATCAGGTTTCCAGACAGAACTACAGAACGTAAAACTATGTTTGCTCTTCAGGACAAATCTTCCAACTGAAGCCCGTAACACAGTGCTTCCACGTTTCTCTAGTAAAAGCCTGATCGGACCTAAACTCTTGGCTCTTCAGCCAGTCAAGATCAGTTTTGAGGTTTATCTTACCCTGCCCATGTAATACAGCCCTTTATGAGCTTGTGTACTCTAGCAAATCAGTATGATTCTTAGTTGTACAGAGATGCCTTTGCTGGCAAGCAAGTTAACTACTCATCATTTCACTGTCTTTGCTAGTATGCCTTCTGGGTATGGGATATAAGCAATTCAGACAAGGCTAATTGGAGATACTTGAGCCCTGTGCTTTTCCTCATGTTCCTGTGCATAGCACTAGGATCCAGTGTTATACTGGCAGTCTTTAAAGACCTTTGAAAAGCTGAAATACCTACTTATGGTGAAGCCTGATTTTTAATTTAAAACCAATTTACTAAACCTGTAAGGCTTGTTTGAGCTTCATATATGCATATAAGGCAGAGGAAACAGCATTTTGGTTTTTCGAAGTCTTAGAAGAGGATAGGAAAACCAACTTTAATAGTGTTACAAATGCTAAAACTATGACTAAGAAGATAGAGAATGGTATTAGCTGTCCCATACCATTGCTCAGATGAGCTAAAATAAACTGTCGTATTACGTGACCTATAAGTGGTATTAGGCATTTTATTACCTTCTTGCTATCCACTTGAGCTCTAGACCTTTATTAAAGATCGTTTACAGAAGTTATTGAATGCCACTGGTTTTATTTTTAAAGCATTGACAAGATGGCATTAATGTCCCTAAACATAAAAGGAAGGACTGAGATAAATTTTAAAATCATGACCCAAATGCAAGAAGTAGTAAGATAAATATGAAACAAAATTGTACATTCTTCCTTGCCAAGAGTCTGTTTATATGCCAACATGTCTGCCATTACATTAACAGTTTCTATCAGAGTAAATTGGAAAGGAAAAACATTAAAGGAATAATTCACTGCACAAAAATGCTTCTTTAGAGTCACATTAGGCACAGCCTCTGAATACAATCTTTGCTTTCATAATGTATTTACTGTTTTGATGGATGCTAAGTTTATAAGGACCCTAAATGGGAATGGAACATTTTTGATTATTGGCATCATCAATCTTAATGAAGTACTGCAGGTATGACTTGGGTTTAGTGATGCATCCCATGTTTTATATTTCCTTGTATTGATAGCTCCTTTGTCTTCATGGCTTCTGCTTTGTCCCCTGCTCTGCTGTTAGTACGAATGAGCTTCCCATGGGGTACTTCACTCTCCTAAAACCTTTTTAATTTTGGATTTTGAAAGGTATGTGTAAACGAGGAACAGCCTCAGTAAGCAGGAAAGGTCAGAAGCACAGAAATCTATTTAGTTTTTTAGTTGTCATTGGGAATTCACGCAACTTGAAAGAAATACTTGCATTCATCGTCTGTGTGTATTTTTGGAACCAACAGTCTCTATTTTGAACAGACAAATTGAAATTAATGTGTATATCCTGGCTACTGGCTATTTGTGGACTGAATAAATTTGAGATTACCCATGTAACAGTACCTACATTAGGTTGGTCAATTTGTAATAACATTCTTCATTAGTGAATAATAATAATAAATACGGATTTTGGTATACTGTTTTATAGGGCAGCTGGGTTTAAAAGTTCTTCTTACCTATTTCAAAATGGTCCAGCTAAAAAATACATGGGAATCACAGTTGGTCCACACTCTGTCTCACCTCAGGTAAATTATTGACTATGCTTATATCGATACAATAATAGTTTTTTTAGATATAAATTCTCCTAAGACTATCAGTAAGAGATTTTAGTCTGTTGTTAGAGAGGTGTTTTTTTGTTTCATAACAGCTTCTGATAATGTGCTTGCTTGAAATTTAGTTTAGTACTAGGTCATTAATTTCCTCCAAACCATGACAAATTAGGATATTTTTTTGTGGCTTTGTAAAGTCTCTTTGAGTCTGCCTGTTGTACAGCTGCTATGAAAATACTTGCTTAATCAAAAGATTTCTGTGCCCTTGGGTACAATATGTCATGAGTTGTGTTTCATTACTAATGTGTGTAGTTTATGCTGCTGAAACATCTGCTGCTTATTTGGAAAGGTGTAGAAAAATTCACTATACAGTAATTGGATAATAAAGCTATTGAGCTTGGATAATTGCTTGTGCTAAACTCTGAATTTTGCTGTAGGCCAAATCCTCATTCAGATCCTTGACCCATCTTTCTGATAAATTAAATCAATTTCATTTTTACCAGTGCTATATTGGATGTTAGTAAGTGTTCTTATTTGTTGAAAATTTGCTGATAGGTGGTAGTTTGTGTTGGCCCTATTTGTTGTTATTGTTTTCTACTAAAATATAAATCTAACTACGCTTACATTTGTTACAAACAGCCAGTACTCTTACATGCTCTCAGTGTATAAAGTAGTTCTGTTTAGTCTTCATCAGTTTTCTTTCATTAATTTTACACAGATAGTTAGCAATTCTATAAAATGATATTTATTGTTTATTAAAAATTCTGTAAATTTTCAGAAAAAAAGTATAAGATTAGGTTTTCTTAGCAAGCTGTTTGCTTTCCTTCTACATGCCAGTCAAACATTATTTTATTGGTCTTTTGGCAGCTGAAACACTTTTGGAATAACAAATAATATTATTTAGAATCACTGATAAAATTAGCTATTAATGCTTTGAACTTCTGGATGTTTTCAGGATTACCAAGCAACGTTATCACTGGTTGTGACTGAAGAATATCATAAACCCTTTTCAAGCAAATTCAGGGAAACAGGTTGATTTCGGAGGAGGGTTTGTTAATTTTTCACAAAATGGCCCGCACTGACAATGAATATTGGAGTAATAGAAAGTTTGCGAGATCGGTGTCTAAAACAGACCTCAGGGTTGATTCCTGCAAGGCTTCTGAGAAGGTGAAAGCCAAAGCAGATCAATCCTGTGGGGAAGAAGAAATGTTCATTAGAACAAAGTCAGCTTTGTTAGAAAAGGACTCCTTGGGGCCCACAGCAACATTACTCATGACTTTGTTCACTGGAACACTGAATTGTTAGGAGTATTTTTGTCTCTGTTTCTTCCCTGGGGCATCTAACAGACTTTCTGCTTTCATCAGGATTGTCCATTCCTATATGCTGCAACACTTTTCTTTCACTGATGGTGACTCACTGACCTTGCCACAGATTTCCCTGTTTTGTCTGCCAAGGCTGATAATTATTTTAATAACAAGTGCCAGCTCAATAATGTTTACCCACTCGGGCCTCCTCCCTCATTATTTTTCTTCCCTGGGAGCAACTGATCTGAAAACTATCTCTGTTCTCACCTGGGGTTTAAAGATATGAAAATTCATTCAGATCAGAGTTATCTTTCCTGCTGTCTTCCTTGAGTAACAGTATGGCAAGCTGAACTGAAGTTTGCAAGATCAGTTGATATAAATGGCTTTCCCACTCACAGTCTACTTTGAATCCAGCTTGTTATCCTCGTTGCATGAGGCAAACAAAAAATTTGAGCAGGAGTTTTAATTACATGTACACTTCAATAGCATGTTCTAAATATTGCCAGTAGCTTCATTGCTTACCCTATTCTAAGGAATGTGCTGCCAAAACTGTTCATTTCTGTCCTTTCTCAGCTTTCAGCAGGAAGCTTTCAAACTGAGCCCAGGACCTCTGGCGTGTAGAGGATATTGCCCGTTGGTGATTATTACTGTCATAGCCACTAGGGACCATAGCTATGGACTATGTTAGTCTTTGCCCCAAGACACGGAGAATTGGTGAAGTTACCTTAGAGAAGTTCATTATCAACTAAAAGCTCACCATACAGGGAAGGGAACAAACTTCTCAAGATCTGCATTGTTACTCCTTGGGTAAACTAAATGGATTGCTGTTCAACCATCATTCAGGGTCAAACAGCCTGATCAGTTAAACATTGCAGAAGCCTATGGTACGTAACATAGCTGATTTCAGTGGCTTATGAGGACATTTTCCAATATAATTTTATTAATTGTTATTTCTATGTTTGAATGGGAAAAACAAAATTTGAAAATGCAGCACTTCAACATCCCATTCTCTGCTGTGTAGCAGACCTCCCCTGAAGCATTTGTGTCAACCACCCTTGTAATGAAGTGTAGTAGATTCTACAAATAATGCATTGGACAGGAAGGAATAAATAGTTCTGTCTGTCTCTGAAATGAAAATCCCCAAGAATGGTTTTGGTAGTATTAGCTCATTGCAGGAGGGTTGGACTAGAAGACCTTTAAAGGTCCCTTCCAACCCAAACCATTCTATAATTCTAAGAAGGAAGTTTCAGAAGATGTAATGGGAGTGCTATTGATTTCAGTCTGTATTTTAACAACATATGCAGGTCTGAGGATGTCTATGTTTTCTGTAGTCATTTTAATATTTTTATATAATTTCCTAAGAGTCCCTTAGGGCCATAAAAGTGGATGCTTGTGAAAAAATATCTAAAAGTCTTCTTCAGTGCAAACCATTTAAATCTATGCTTACTAAGGAGCACCTCACTGCTGGGAACTGTTGACATTAGGTACATGTGATGAGATTTTACTGACTAGGTATACAGAGAAGAAATTTGTCCTTAATTGAAGGTGAAGCCTTGATCACTACAGTCACCAGAGTCAAAGGTATAATTCACCTCTTTCAAAAGACAATGTGTAAAATACATCAGATTGATAAACTATGTAGAACATCCATAGGCTATGGAAAGGGGCTCGTGGTGACAGTAATATATGTGTATGTGTTTTTGTCTAAAGTTAGTGAAACCTGTGCAAAACTAATAGCGAAAGAAAATTTTGTTTCTATACTGCCATTTAGTGTGACAACGTTAAATCAGGGAGGAACTAAGTAGTTAAGTAGGAAGCCATCGAGATCAAACTTGCCTATTTTGCCTCGTATGCTTTTCTTTGTGATATCATCAGCATAAACTCTTTTACTTGACTTAACTTTTGGGGAAAAAAAAGTTTGTGTTAGAAGAAATGAGTGGCAGAAACACTGCGTGTCACACCCCAGTTGGCTGTGGCAGTTGAGTTGTGTTTGGTTTTAGCTGACCTGGGCTTCCTATAATAAAGACATGAGACTTCATTCAGTAGGTTCAAAAAGAACAAAACTGCTTCCTTTGTCTAAGCATATTGACGTGAATTTTTTGTGGGTGCCTGTACGAAACACTTTGCTAAAGATTTTGTAAGAGGTGCTAAAGGTTTTCCTGGAAATATTTTTCTTTTTTGGTGTTTATTGCTACAGTACTGAAGATCATGAACTCGAAGCTGCTTGGATGCATAATATTGTCTTGAAAATGCTACCTTCGTGAGCAGAGTTAAGCTTGTGTCTGTATGCTTTTGCCATTGCAGACAACCTTCATACTCCTGACTTTGTTTTGCTGCTGTTCTCAGTCTTGCTGAAATCTACCTCTACCCTATTGTTATAATGCCTTTCTCAGGTTAAGCACTCTCGCACAGAATTTACCTTTTATGTGTAGCTTTATCAGCATCTTTGATTCTTTTCAGAGGTCCCTAAATGCATGGCTGTGCTGTTCTAATATTTTTTCCCCAGATAAAATATCCTTAGACCTTACATATCTTTAGGCCTTAAACTCGTACAAACTCAGAAAAGCCTCTTGGATTATTTTTGTCCCCAAAGTGACTATGAAAAAAAATATTTTCTTCCCGTTAGAGCGGAATATTTAGTAAAGCATGGTTTATTTTCCTAGCAGGGCAAACTAGAAACCACGGATTACAAGCTTTTAAAAAATGATGCATTAACCTTCGCCCCACAGGTGTCTCTCTTGGTAGGTGGTGAAAAATGTTCCACTTTTATTATTTGGTCAGTCTTTCCGCACCTCTACCTGTCTTGGCTGGTGTAATTTTCCACAGCATGAGCAACTTCACTATGTACCTGTCCTGTGGATCACAACTGTAAGTTTGAGGTGACCTTTTTGCCCAGCTTTCCTTTCTAGAAGTTTTGGCCTTTATATCTGTCCTCCTCACTTCCATATCACAGCACTATCTACTTTCTGGTATTGAATGTTTTGTGTGGGCTATTTGACGTTCTTTGTTTGATGAGCTCTAATGCTTAATTCTGGTCTTTCAGTGATCTTTTTCTGATGTATCAGTCATCATTTAGTCTATAATTAGATGCAAAAAATGGAAAAATTGGATTTTCCATCATAGACAAAGGCTATTCTATTTCACCACCTTTTATTTTTTTTTATTTCCACTTCAAAACATATCTTTTTTCACTTTTATTTCATTTTCATGTGATTTTAGTGCTTCTGCATTCAAAGTTCATTCTTGCTATATTTAGTTCACATTTAGGTTCCTATGGCTCAGTTAACAAAAAACTATTAAAAACATCATTTCAAAACTAGCTGTTCAAAACCAAGACTACCTCTGGCTGGTTCCCACTGTTTGACAATGTAGAGTAAATTTTAAGTATCTTCACTTGAACAGCTTTTGGAGCTGAGGCAATGATTGAAATTATAACAGTTGTATATATATATATATGCTCTCAACTGTGTGTATTTAATGAAGAAAATATTCAAAATTCATTTTGGATCTTGTATAGTAAAACAGAGCATTCTGAACAAAAACATTTGGCAGAAATCATCTGTTTTCAGCCTTCAAGTTCTCACTACCTCCATGAGTCAGAAGGGGTCTCAGCCTGACACAGCTGGGCCTAAGGAGCTCTTCAAGGACCCTCTTAACAGCATTCTACTCTACAGGCTGAGGAACAGAGGGAACATAACTAGAAAATAATTGTGAATAATCCTCCTAAGATAAATTTAGTGGCTCAGCAGATGAGCATCCTGCCTATGATAAAGTAATTTCTTATTTTAAGTATTAAAGCAGAGTTCAAGTAAAACTTTGAAAGAAGAGCATACTAGGTCTGAAAAAGGCGCATGTTTCTAGTTTAAAGCAGTAGATGAAGGAAACAGACATCACTTGGTGATGAGGAACAGGTGTTTGAACTCCAGAAGTAAATGGGAATTGATAACAAATGAAGAGCTATAAAGGTAAAAACAAGGAAAAGAAGTTAGCCTTTAATGGGACCAAAGAAAGGTAGAAATTGGGTCTCTGATGATCAAAAAAACAGACTAACAATTGATTTTTAAGATCTTAAGAGGTCAAATCAAGGCTGCTGGAGGAAACATTGCCGCGCTAGGGCTGACCGCTTATTTTTTTAAACAAATAGTTTAGTTGCCAAAAGATACTATTTCAGGTTGACTAAGTATGTTTATGAATTTGCATGGAATTTAGCATATAAATCTATGTGAAAAACAATGAACAGCTCTGTTTTGTGATTATAAATAGTGTTACTGAAGCCATAAGAGGAGAATGCTTAATCAGAAAAGAAAGCTCTTCTCACCCCCTAAATTTAGTCACCTGAACAGAAGAAAAAAAAAAGTTAGAATGTTTTGATTTTGATGTGGATGAGACATTTAATACAACCTGAAACAGTTTTATGTCAATTCTTAATTTCATCCAAAAATTTGCCTATTGTACACTGACTCAAAGCAAACATTTTTGCTTCTGATTTTTCAGTTCAGCCTTTCACCGACTAAACAGTGACAGGTGACTTTGATGAGCAGATTTTTCTGTAAGACTGGAAAGGATGTCTTAAAGATAAAATCTTCAATATTTAGACTGCTTGTTTGGGAGAGGTGTGATGGAACTTAATGTTCAAGCTGGTGCTTAATTTTCAGCCCTAAATTGTAGAAGTAATTACAACAATGGCCAGAAACTCATGAGAGAAAAAAATGTAATTATTCATCTCTCTCTGGAAATACATTTATTACAGAATCTTCATGGTTGGAAGGGGCCTTTGAGATCATCAAGTCCAACCACAAAAAATCCCAAAACAAACCACACACCACACCCACCCACAAAGAGACACAAACCAACAATCTCCGGCACTAGAGCATGCCCTGAAGTGCCACGTCTACACGTTCCTTAAATACCTCCAGGGATGGTGACTCTACCACCTCCCTGGGCAGGCTGTTTCAGTGCCTGACCACTCTCTCAGTGAAGTAATTCTTCCTAATATCTAATCTAAACCTCCCCTGCTGCAACTTTAGACTATTTCCTCTGGTCCTGTCATTATTCCCTTGGGTGAAGAGGCCAACACTCACCTCTCTACAACCTCCTTTCAGGTAGTTGTAGAGGGCAATGAGGTCCCCCCTCAGCCTCCTCTTCTCCAAACTAAACACGCCCGGTTCCCTCAGCCTCTCCTCATGTGACTTGTTCTCTAGACCCCTCACCAGCTTGGTAGCTCTCCTCTGGATGTAATCCAGCAGCTCAATGTCCTTCCTGTAGTGAGGGACCCAGAACTGAACACAATACTCAAGGCGAGGCCTCACCAGTGCCAAGTACAAGGGCACGATCGCTTCCCTACTCCTGCTAGCCACACTATTCCTGATACAGGCCAGGATGCCAGTAGCCTTCTTGGCCACCTGGGCACAGTGCTGGCTCATGTTAAGGCAGCTGTCCACCTACACCCCCACGTCCTTTCCTGCTGGGCAGCTTTCCAGCCACTCTTCCCCAAGCCTGTAGCGTTGCCTGGGGTTTTTGTGACTGAAATGCAGGACCCAGCAGTTGGCATTGTTAAACCTTATCCCATTGGCCTTGGCCTATTGATCCAGCCTGTCCATATCCCTCTGTAGAGCCTTCTGACCCTCAAGCAGATAAACACTCCCGCCTAACACTGTAAACTTACTGATATCCATATAGATATTACTTAATATCCATAAAGGTATTAAACAAGACTGGCCCCAAAACTTAGCCCTGGTGACCAGCTGCCAACTGGATTTCACCCCATTAATCACAACTCTCTGGGCATAGCTATCCAGCCAGTGAAGTGTACACTTGTCTATGCCATGATTCGTCAACTTCTCCAGGAGAACGCTGTGGGGAAAGGTGTCAAAAACCTTGCCAAAGTCCAGGTAGACTTTCCCAGATCTGGACCTTGAATTCTTATTCTTTCCCTGCATCATTGCAACAATGCATTTGAGTTTGATCTGTCCCATTTCTCAGTGAAACAGTGCTAGACCTGTGTTTGTCTTTTGCTTAAGTACATACATATGCTTTTTCTTCTGTCTACTACATAAAGAGCATGTTACTTTGTAAGTCTTCTATAATGAGTTATCAAATACTATTTTTGTTGCAAAGAGATTGCTGCTTCATTGAAACAGGATCCATGGTAAATTAAAACTACTATCCTTATTTAACTTCTCTTTGAGGTCTCAAGCAAAAATTTCAGAGGTGTTTATTAGAAATAAAGATCCAACAGTAGAAAAATGAATTATTGGATATTTGCCAGTTAAAATGCACAAAATCCTAAATTGGATATCTCCACCTAAACTCCAGAGGCTGCGCAGCCTTGTTCTGAGCAGATCTCTCTCTTTCAGGAGTTGTGTAGTTTTATGGCATGAAGTGCTGAGTTCTTGTGCATTGGGTATGGGCAGACAAGCCAGATTTTGTATGGTCTGAGCAGTTTTCAATCGAATTCTAAGCAGTAATGAGCTTGTTTTATTCAACGTTAGGTTGAACTTGACAAACATTATAAAGAATGGAAACAAATTTTCTTAACTTCTCTATAGGGATGAAAATAACTGGCCAGGAAGCAAGCATTAAAATCTAAATTTCATTATTATCTGCACTATTTTCATATACTGAAAAATGAATATATGAATTAATTTTCATATATTTAATATATTAATTCGTATTCCTATAAATCACGTATGAATAAATATTGTTCTAGGACTGGTTCTGTTTGTTATATTTATCAGTGACCTGGATGATGGAGTTGAATGCACCATTAGCAAGTTTGCTAATGATACCAAACTGGGAGGTGGTTTTTTTTCTCTCGAGCAACAAGATGCCTTGCAGAAGGATCTAGATAGATCAGGCAATGATTAATGGGATGAAATTTAACAAGTCCAATTACTGGATTCTGCGCTTCGTAGTAATGCCGGGAACAAGTGTAAATTGAGAGAGGAGTGGCTGGAGAGCAGCCCTGCAGAAAGGGATCTGGAGGTGCTGGTCAACAGCTGGCTCGGTACAAGTCAGTAGGGGGCCCTGGCAGCCAAGAGGGCAAACCACATCCTGTGGTACATCAAACACAGCACAGCCAGCTGGTCAAAACAGGTGATTATTCTCACCTTCAGTACTGTGTGCAGTTCTGGGCCCCAAAATTTAAGGACAATGTGAAGGTCCTTGAACGCATCCATTGGAGGGAAAAAAGGCTGGTGAAAGGTCTGGAAGCAATGTCCTACGAGGAGCAGCTGAGGTCTTTGCATTTGGAGAAAAGGAGGCTGAGAGGTGACCTTATTGCTCTCTACAGCTTCCTGAGGAGGGCAAGTGGAGAGGGAGTTGCTGATCCAGTGAGTGGCATCCAGTGAGTGGCATCCAGTGATAGGATGCATGGGAATGGTTCAAAGCTACGCCAGGGAGAGTTTAGACTGGATATTAGGAACCATTTTGCTACCAAGAGGGTGGTTAAACACTGAAACAGGCTTCCTAGATAGGTGCTCAATAGCTCAAGCCAGTCTTGTTCAGGTCTGATCGGTTTCAATCTGATCTATTCTGCTCTCTGTATATGCATGCTTGTTTTCATGTCTTTGTGTTTAATTTTTAAATGCAATAATAAATCCAGAAGCAGTGTTACATAGCAGACATCTCTACAAGTAAAGACCTTCAGGATTTAAATGAGTGGTTGTCAGGAGTTTGGTTTCTTGGCTGAATGATGTATTTGATGTCAAGTCATAAGTTGTTTTATTGACTTTCTGAGCAGGGAAATAAATCAGCAAGGTTTTTATAGCATTTCCAATGATTGAACCTGAGTGGTTTTTAGCAGAAGAAAAGCAAGCAGATTGTAGAAGGATTAAGATAACCTGAAATGTTTTGATTGGACTGTTTGTAATACTGTAGCATTGGGATCTCAAAAAATCTACTTTACAATGCAGAAAACATGTTGGATTTGCCTTGGACATAGTTGGATCGGAGACAAACAACTAAATAAATGTTTTCTCAGTATACAAATAACTTATAACTGTACTATGTGTATTGTGTAATTACACACAAAAACATTTATTTCACTGTGGATTTTATATCAGACTACATAAAAGATACATTTAACACAATGAGAACATGCTCGTCCAAGTCTAGAGCCCTGAGGAAGACGACTGCTTTGAAGTACTCTGCTGCATGACAGTATTTATTTTTTTTGTGGTTATGACAATGCATTGGTTTATTTTATAAAACACTTGAATCTTCATGTATTTGAAAAAATTAATCATGCCAGCAGTGTGAATAAATAAATTTTCATTTTGTCAGCTCTTTGAAAATATAGTTGCTTTAGTGCATTGATTTTATTTCAGTCCTTCTTGAGTATGTAATGTCTTTGGAAGTGTAATCTATGTGTTGTTTTTGTGTTGTGGTTTGTGCCATCTTTGGCATGCAATTTATCAGTGACTTGAGATAAAAAAGATTAAAAGTTGAGTCATAGACATGCATGTAAATGATTATTTGCAATTCTGTTTCTTAACAAGTTTTTGTTAATCTTTTTACTTAAAAAGGAACTGGAATAAAGGTCGCCTATTGTCATTCTCTTTCTAGCTAGCAGACAATGAACAATACTGGCAAAAGGCAATGCAAAGCAGTTCTCAATTTATCTGACAAATACCCTGACCCCCTTAAAAATAGGTAGGATTTTGTTGTGGCATGAGAGAAAACAACCTAAAATGAGCATGATCCTCTCAGAGCTCCCTATTGAGGAATGGTAAAAAAAGTGATACACAGTGTTCTTTTGTTTTTCTTCTGTTACTCCAGAGACCACACCCCCAATCGAGGCAGAACAGCCTTAACTGGACAAATTGAAAGCAACCTGCCTTATATCTTTTAAAAGATATATGGCATCCTGGGGTGCATTAGGAAGAGAGTGACCAGCAGGTCGAGGGAGGTCATCCTCCCCCTCTGCTCTGCCCTGGTGAGGCTGTATCTGACGTATGGTGTCCAGTTCTGGGCTCCCCAGTTCAAGAAGGACAGGGAACTGCTGTAGAGGGTACAGCAGAAGGCTGCAAAGATGATTAGGGGACTGGAGCATCTCTCCTATACAAAGAAAGGCTGAGGGACTTGGATCTTTTCAGTCTGGAGAAAGGAATGATGATGGGGGATCTGATCAATGCCTATAAATACTTGAAGGGTGGGTGTCAAAAGGATGGGACCAGTCTTTTTTCAGTGGTGCCCGGTGACAGGACAAGAGGAAATGAGCACAAAGTTGAACATAAAAAGTTCGATCTAAATATGAGGTGGAACTTCTTTACTTTGAGGGTAGCAGAGCACTGGAATAGGCTGCCCAGAGAGGTGGTGGAGTCTCTGTCTAGGGGAGACATTCAAGCCCCTGCCTGGACACATTCCTGTGCAACCTGCTCTAGGTAGACCTGCTTTGGAAGGGGGGTTGGACTAGATGATCTCCAGAGGTCCCTTCCAACCCCATATCATTCTGTGATTATGTGAAAAGAGTAGAGAAGGTGGTTTGTCTGCCTTCTAGCAGTAATGTGAATTGATTCCTCTATTTCCTTTGCTTTTAATACGTATGTCTAGTATGAAATGTTATGTTCCAGGTCAAATAAGTAATTTGATCTGAAACACCTTTTTCTTTCCAAAATGAAAGTAGGAAAGGCTTGTGTTTTAAGTTGACATGAACTGAAGCTTTCTTATTTTTGCCAGATAGCTTAAAAACCTCATGTATTCTGGTCAACTCTTTATATACCATGAAATACAATTAAGCGTCCTTTTTATCTTCATTTAGGTTAACTATTGGACTGTAATAGCATAGTACTATCAAGTTGCTGAATAAATGTATAACAGTGCACTTGATTCTATCTGGTCATGCTTCCTCTCTCGTTCTGGTATGTTGTCCTTCCTGGACATATCCATTTGAAGGGTTAATGAATGAATCTGCTCCCTGGGCCTCCAATTTTTGATTTTGATATTAGTGTTGTGCTTGATGTTTTTTATGCCACAGTTTTCTGTCACAAGATAGAAAGAAAACCAAAAAGACTTTGATAGGCAACTATGGTATTCCTCAGCCTGAGTTCAGGTGTTTTGTTGTAAGAGTATAATGAACGTTTTTGAAATATTTACTCCAAATCAGTTCTTCCAAATAGAAATGGTAGAATCAATCTCACTCTCCCATCCCAAACAAAGACTTATTACTGTCTAAAGTAGAAATACTAATGTATTCTAGATAACTTTTTTTTTGTGTGTGTAGGACTTCTGAAGATACTCCTTGTAAAATTCCTAGTAATACATCACTTACTCTAAGTTCTTGGGAAAGGACAGGAGAAAACTGCTGCTTCTGGAAATCCTTTGAGTCCGTATGCATCATTTCTTGTTGAAAGAGAGCTGTATGATAGTGCTTTAGAGGTACTGTTTTATTTTCAGTGTAATAAAGTATAGCTGAACTGAAATGGGGATTAAAATCCTACAAGGGAAGTTAAAAAGGAAAAGTTCATGCTTACAATAAAACAGATTACGATAATTTAAATCCGTGTCAATGAATTTGAAAGACACAAGTAGGTGTGTGAGTCTATGGCTTTCCCTTAACTACACTGCCAACAATCAACTGGTACAGTACCAAAAGAAAATAAATTCTAACAAGTACAATGAAACAGGTGCAACTTGTCATCTAAATGCACATTGAAATATACCTCTGTAGATTTTTATGCTTTATTTATAATCAGAATCAATGTCTTTGTTGTCAAGGTACGTTCTAATGACAAAAAAAAAAAGCATTAGGAAAAAATGGCATGTTTCATATAACCTAAGTATCTGCTTGTGGTGGGGTCCCTAATACCAGGCTTTCACATCACTAATTGATCATAGAGTGCTTGTTACAGACTACCAGGTGCTCTGGCAGCGTTATGTGTCAAGATGAATGGTTGAATACTAAAAACCTTTTCTTCTCTCTTCTTTTAGATACAAAATGTTTTAAACTATTATTTCCTTTTCAGTAAGAGAGATACTCTGTACGTATGCAAAGTACATATCTAAATCTAGTGTGTGTATATATGCTTATATACATATATGTACAAATGAGAGCAATTATTTACAGGAGCTAGGAGAAGCTTAGCCATTTTTTATGTGTTTTGCCAAACATGAATCCCGTGCAATGTATTTTGCTGTTCTCATAATGTTTTTCTCTTATGGAGACGAAGATAGTTTTTATGACTCTTTCCTTTAGACTGTCAGAAAAGCTGGTTTTAAAAAACAGGCTCTTTCTTACATGCCTGTTTTCCACAACAATTAGCCAAGTGAATGTTACTGTCAGAAAGCTTTTTAAAGCTTTTAAATTTCTTCCACTGAGGAAGGAGGCGAAAATATTGCTATCTCCTTATCTAATTGGAGCTGACATCTATACATACATACCAGCTGTAGGTTCTGATCTTGCCTTTATCCTCAAATCAAAGGCCATTTCTTTGCTTTAAAATTTAAAAACAAAAGTGAATTCATGGGACTAACTGCTTTCCTTGTGGGACTTCAGCTGCGGGCCATCACTGATCCACAGGATATGATGAAAAAACAGTGCTCAGACCGTTGAAGACAGAGTAGGATATCTCCCTCTGGTCTAGTGAAATTAGAATAATTTTACAAGAGAAATACAGGCAGAGAGAGGCTAAATCAATTCCAAAATATTTTGAACATTAAATCATAGACTTGTATAGCAGATGATTTTCCTTTTCTGACTGTCCTTTTTCTCTGTCTTTATTCTGAGATCATCATTCCATAATGATGCAGGACACAAAGAAATACCAAATCTTGATCATAATTTTCCTTGATTTCTTGCTTTCTGGATGACTGTGAAGTGTAACTATTGCTCAGGAAAGAAAGTGTGGAAAAATGTCTTACATCCATTACAATTCCTTTTCCTACAGTGTGGGAAGGTTTCTCTGCAGGGGACTGTCCCCTTCTCCCCTGACTCCTTTGGACTGTAGAAGTTGCCAGCTGTTTTGAGCAGCTTAGTGTTAGACATTGTGTTAACTGCACTTTTGGATGAGGAGCTTTTTTCTTCATTGACAGATCAGGTTGTGCACTTGGGTTTGTTCCTTGCATTTTCTCTGCAGCCCAGGGTCCTGGTGGAGAGATTACATTCCTCTGCCAGTTTTCTTCCATCCTTTGGTTCTCCTTTCAAGGCCTCATCAGTTGGTTGTTCAATATCCTAGTAAGTCAGAACTGAAAGTGAACGGGCAGATGGCATTTCCTAGAGGATATCAGAAAGAGTCTTACATAGTAAGTAGGTAACTGTGCTCACAGGTGTGGAACAGGCATTTGCCTAAACTCTGGGTTGATTATTAGCATTGTGTTTAGCAGGTGGAATAGGTGTTAATGGCAACCCATGTCATAGATTTCATGGCACTGTCAAGCAGTATGGATACAAAAGAAGGGTGAGCTGCATGGGAAGAATTTCTGTGAGAAAACTTCTATTTCAGTCACCTATGAGGGTGTGCTTTCACGTGTGCAAGCCACATGAAGATATGACACAGGGTGTTGAGGTAGAGATTTAATGCATGTATGCATTGGCAGAATGAAGACAATCCATACGAGCATGATAATGGTTATACTTTCATCTGAAGTTTTGTCTTGCTTTATGTATTTCATATCTCCCTCTCCATCTGCCTGATTTAATGATAATACCTTAAATGAGACATTATTTAAGGTTATTCTAGTTTTCCTTTTGTAACTACCACATTAAGGACCTCTTGTCCCACCCCATGTTGATTGACAAACTCAGTGTGTATGTTCTTTTTGCTGTGGATTGGTATTTCCTCCCTGGTTTGCAGCTGGTGGTTTGAGTATATTTCACAATAAATTTTAATTTATTTCAAGATCATTTTTAAACCAGACCGTGAAATTTCTCTTTTCTAAGTCTTCCTCAAGTTACTTTCTACATACATATATTACAAAATTTAGGACCATACAATAGGAAAAGGACATTAGGGAAATACAATTCCTTGTAATTTATTGATGGATAGTAGTGAAATTTTTAATGTGGACTATTACACAGGATGATACTGAGACTTTATAGGATAGTGTCCTGTAGATGACCTGACAAACTGATGAAAATATGTAATTTTAATAGACATCATTCAGGAACGTGGCTATGAAGTGTAATATATGAGTTTGCCATCTGTTTGGATATTTACAGTATTTTTGTAGTAATTCAGGGGGTTAAATTAACAAAATGCAGATTTAAGAAGAAACAGATTGTCATCTGTTACTTTAGAAATTAAAATCTGTGCAAAATGCTTTTGTTGAGAGGAATCGACTCAAATGGTTTCCTCACTAGATCACTCTGTGTCAAAGTTGAACATCACCACTGACAAGTACGTTTTCTCCAGAGTTTTTTATTATACAAACACTCAGCATCAATGCGGTCTCATTAATAGTCAAATTAAAATCTGTGCAAAAAAGTTTTAATTAGGTTAGCTGAAGGAACAGAGCTATAGGAGCCTAGAGAAAGATAAATATTAGACATCTTTTAGAACTGAAGGATCACAGCTGTAACAAACCTTGGCTTTTCTCATTTGAGTTGCATCAGAAATAAAAAATTGAATTGTCCTGGATAGTGCAGAACTACAATAGCTCAGTGAGGAACCTCTTTGTTTAAAGCTGGAGAGAACCTCAATCCTGTAACTTGCAATTCCTCTGCAATGCTTACGTCAGGCTTCATCTTTGTTTTAAAAGATTCGATGTCTCATCTATGTGAAAGCAAGCAAATCTTAAAAGTGATGGGTCCTAAAAGGATAATAATTCTACTGTAGTCTTTCTTGCACTGCCATTACTGTTGTCTTGCTTACCTCTTACCATTGTAAACCAATATTCAAAACCTAATTTCAGTGTTCCCATGTCTGCTGTTTTTGAAGATTTCCACTACCACAAATGCCAATCACCACATTTGTAGGTACGTTAGAAAAATTAATCACAAACCCTTCTCACCAATATAATTTTATAGTTGTTATTATCTGGCTGTATTGGTTATTATGGTAACTTTATTTTTTTTATGCCACTTATTAATGTCATTCACTGCAGCACAGTGGGATTAAAGTAGTGAGCACCTTTTCATGATAGAAACCATCTCTCTCATTTACAGGACATAGCGATAGCGATGTGCTTTGATAATTGCTTCAAAAGAGTGGCATATTTGGGGTCTGAAAGCCAAACCAGGCCACAACTCTTTTTACTTATGCCTTATTTGAAGGAATCTGGGCTTTTGAGTTGAAGAATGTTTCCACTAGCTGCTGTCACTAGAGCGTATGACAATAAGACAAAAATGAGGAGTTGAATAGAAACTGTAATACTTACATAACTCTTATTCTTCTTGTAGTATTGTTTCATCCATTCCTTCATAAAGTTTAGCTGTTATAAAATAACTGCCTTTTCCAAATTGTTTTCCCACTATGATGCTCTGTCTTGTTAAATGTTTTCTGCTTATGTGTGCTTGTTTTATAAGCATGGGTAGACAAAATGGAATCTATCATAAATTATAGCAGTTACCAGTGAGAATAAATCAAATCTTGAAAAATAATTCAGTGTGCTCCTGGGAACAATTTGGATGTGATTCACTGCTGAAACCTGTGGAAAACAAAGTATCATGACTGCACTGGTGTGATTAAATCTTTCTTAGTATGAGTTGGGAACAGAAATATTGTATTTAACATACTTCTGTGTCTTTTTACGTTTTATAGAGGGTTTCTTTCATGCCCCAGACAAATATTTTCCTCTTTAAAAATAAAAAGTCTGATTCATTGGAAAGAGATGCCATATGTTTAAAACCAAATTAGTCATCTGTTGATGTCTACCTTGTTTTTATTGTGTCCAGGAAACACGTTTTGAATTTGCTCTCTTCCCTCCTGTGCTTGGCTTTTACTCCCATTGGGACTAGAAAGTCTGATAGTCTTAAAATCTTAATACGGTTTATAAACCCCAAAGACAAAAGGTCAGATCTGGGCTGGTACTTATCAATATACCTCCCTTGGAATCAGTGGAATCAAGACAATTTGCAGCTATGTGGGATTTGGCATAAAGGATGTGACATGCATATCAATAATGAAAGAGCAGTACTGACGTTGTGAAATGAAGCACTTGAAATACTAGGAAATGACTGAATTAAATGGCTTTGGCATTACTGGAATGATGTTTGACTTCTTGTTTTAAGTTAAGAGATGTGCTTAAGTATGGCCCTGAATAAGAAACCTTTTATCAAATTGTGAGCTTTCTATTCCCTTTTTTTGAGCTAGATGTGAGCAAAACATCGTTAGCTGCAATTCAGAATGGAACATATGCATGTTCTTAGTGCTAAGCAGGCAGTACTACTGGAGCAGAGGTGCTCATGAAACAAAGGGAACAAGGTAGGATATAGTGATATTACACTGAGGGTACTTCTCATGGGTAAAAAATAGGATAGGAAACAGATATAAGATATTTTTCCTCCACACTATTAATTAACATTCATAATAGTACTTTGGGATTCATATTTTCACATTATACCTACTGCAATCAGGGCTTGTACCAAATTATCCATTGATATTTAATTTCAGCTTTGTTTTTAATAAAGTTCTGTGAATTTCCTATAAAAGTATAAAGCAAAACCTAAACAAGTGTTCCCAGGATAAAATATTAATACTTTAGGACAGTTACTGTATTCTAGAAGTTTACTTCCCGGTTTTGCTGATACAACCTCAGAGAGGCTTTCACAGTTAGTGGTGCAGAGGTAATTGTAGCTGCCCAATTTAAATTCAGAGAACGTAGAAAGAGTGGTTCTTTCTATGGGGCACTCTGTGTTTCTCTGGGTCATATTGTTACGTACACTTTTAGGTGGTGTCATAGTAACTGCTGTATGTAAATGTACATATTAGCTATAACCTTTTAATGTATTGGTGGCCCATAATATGTGTGGTATAAAGGTGGATGTCAGTACTTTATTTAAAATCTATGTAATACAGATTTATATATGTATACATGTATAACATGCATGTATATATGTATAATTTAGATATTTTTTTTAATGTGCCAGATTTTTGCAGTATGTCTTTCTCTTTATGTTTATGTGTATGTACACATCCTATGCTTTATGTACATATTGTGTAATGGAAAACTTGAAACTTTGTTGCTCTAAGGACTACTGTGATTATATTTCGAAGTTAAAAAAAACACAACCACCTATGTACACTGGTTACTATGACAACCTCTTAAAAATACCTATACTTTTTAAAAAAGCAGAAAAAATGCAATTGTAGTATACGATTGAATTTTTAATAAAAATGTCGGGTTTTTAAATTAAGAATTGCTTCAATTATAATGACATACCAAAATTGTATGTATCTGACTTGCAGGAAGTATGAGAGCCCTTGATAGGTGTAATATGGAGTTTTACTTGCAAGAAGCCAGGCAGGCTCATGAGGAAAAAAGCTGAGTGAGGTATTTGGTGAAGCTGAACATGCACTGCAGCAGCCCACTGCTGTGGGTTACATTGTGACCTGTGGAAGAAGGCAGGCAAAAAACACGACTGGGCCTGAGCCAAGCACCTTCCCACTCTTTAATTGAATTTAGTTTTCTGTCCAGCTCTTTGAAAGAATAAAGAATTGTCTCGGTAAACAAATATTGAAACTATTAAGGAGCTGTGAAAGCTAGCGAGGTATTTGGTCTGAAAGCCATGTTTAAGGAAAGTCTGAGCCCTGCTCTGGAAATCAGTGTATTTTTGCATTGAGTTTACAGTCGGACACCTCTGGAAGGTTTTTCATAACTCTTCAGAGATATGAAACACTAAAGTGTCCAAAAGACATGGAACAGTGTGTGGAGTTGAAATGTATGTCTCAAAGATTCAGGATAACTCACATTAATCACACTGATTTGCTCTTTGTCAAAATTGATGTTGTATAACGATGTGATCACAAATCTTGGGAAAATAATTTGCTCTGTGGCTGCTGATGTCACTGTTAGGCTTTTTTGTAAGTCATATTCCACCTACAAACACAATTCAAAAGATATTAAAAGTATTTTCTTCGGGAGACATAAATAAATTAGCATTTGAAGGTTCACCCATGGGAGCACATTAGGAAGCGTTAAAAAAATCAGTTCTCAGAGAAAGTAAAGACTATAGATCTGAGCAGCCATATTAGCATGTTGTGGAAGTTTGGACTATAGCTTTATGTCTATTTTTCAAGTGAGTACAAAAGCATACCTTCTGATATCTGAGCTGGGTGAGCTATAAAAGCTGTACCAAGCAGCTGGAGTTCTGCTTATGGCTAGTGAATAACTTTTAAGATGAAATGATTTTGTAGGAGCAACTGGATGCTTTGTTCCCAAAATTATTTTCTAAACTGGCTGACATTCAGGAGTAATACTTTTTCACCGTAATTTTGAGATAATTTATTTTATTCCTTTTACGATTTAAAGTGCATAAATTAAAATTACTGTAATTATAATTCAGGCCAATTAAAGGACCTTTTCTTATCATCAAATTACCACACAATTACTGTAACTGTACTGATCAGGAAATTAAATACATGCCATTTGCTTTTTAAGGTGTATAACTTAAAACCCTCAGCTGTCTGGTGGAAGAGGAAAAATGAGTTAAGAGAGTGAAGTAAATGCATTATTTGTTTTTAGAAACAGTCTGAAAGAATTCTTAATTTGTCATCATGGTGTTACGAAAAACGTTTAACATTTCTTCAAGCCGGTGTGTTTTTCAGCTGCTTTAGGAAGAATATCACATGCTATTTTTTTTCTGTGCCTCTTCATTTAAGAGGCTGTGGTCTAACCTCAAAATTTATGGCCCAGGTTTAGAAAATAAGGGGAAAATGTAGAAGGAAAATAGAACAAGAAGAAAACTAGAGATGGGAAATCCTTGGTACTTCTTGCTCAGAGAGGGCTTTTGACATGAGACAATGATTATCTGGCAAGACTGACACTCATTTAGCTCTAAAAATTACAACCTACCTCGTATAAAAAAGTTAAAATAAAGCTTTCTTGTAATTATTTAAGCTTTAATATGCTCAGAATTAAAAATTATTTTGCAATCAGTTCTCTTGAGAAGAAAATTAGGAATACAAATGCTTTTTTTTTGTAAACAAGGAAGATCAGGAGTTACAGTCATCATAGTTTAGACAATATTCCAAGAGAAAAAGGCCTCACAGAGATATGGGAAGTCTACAGATTAGACTGTAATGAACAAAAGCTGTTTAAAATCTCTTAGTGACACGGACTGTTTCACTCGTGAATGCTGGCGGTTTTAGAATTTATGGCAGTGTAGAATTATGATGGTCATGTTGACAATTGCATTGTAAAGGCAATACTAAGTATTTCCACTGAAATTATTACAGTCATTTTTATTGTTATTTTGTGGTGGGTGAAAAATAATATTTATTGTAACCAGAATGACAGATTTAATCATATACAAAACCCAATAGTTAATATATGCAGCAGTTTACAACTTTCAAATGGTGGGATATAATTTCTTACAAAAATAGGGTTAATATATAATTTTCGTAGAAATATTTTAAAAAAATTATATTGATATTGAAGCCTTTTACAGCCTCAAATCATACAGTTCATTTGAATAATGGAAGGCAAAGAAGGTTCCCTTATGAGATCATAAAAAGAAATGCATGGTGTCGTTCCTTAAAAAAAAAAAGTTAGATACAAAGCAGCTGATAATTTAAAACCTTAAGAAGCCCATACTCAGAAATGAAATAGAGTATCTGTCACTTGAGAAGAAAGGGTGGGGTTTTTTTGTTGTCAAACGAACTGCATGTTAACACAAAAAGAAAGTAAAATTATATGATGCCGTATTTTCTCAGAAGAACATCACTATTTTTTCCTGTTTAAACTGCCTGCCTTTTTTAGTGCCTCTGGTATAATTTATTTGAATTTTCCCCTTTCTGTTTCATATTATACTAGACATACTTTCCTCATCTCTTTTATTGTTACACTTTGGACAAAGTAACAAAAAAATTTCGGTACTATCAAAAGTGGAAGATACTTTGCTTTATAATTGTAAAAAATGAGCCAGTCTTATCAAATGTGCCATATCAGTGGATCTAAATATGGGGGGTGGGTGTGTTAAAATTTTTCTTCCAATGACAATTTACTATAATTTAAGTATTACCTACACCAAAATATTTCAGCTCATAACTAAGTGTTCTATGAACTTCTCTGTTTGTTCTGCTGTCCACAAGCTACCTTGAATTAATGAGGCAGCACTGCAAAATAGCCCATTGGTATGATACTATTTATAGGACAATAATTAGGAATCTATGTATAAACACTCTTTTGCAAATACTTGAGTCATCCTTACAGCTGCAAGTAAGTACAAGTTTGCCAAAAAACCACTCAAATTCAAGAATGGCTTTTTGAGAATTAAGCCCCCTCTTTAAAATAGTTTGTGCAAAAGCTGATAATTCAAACTGTAAACGAGGCAATTGATATTTATATACTTTTTTTTTTTTTAATAATCATAGGTTAGAAACATTACTACCTTCATCCAACATCAGTGACACTTGAGGATTTAATTGTAATCACATTGGTAAAAATTGGGGACGGTTAAGTCTGACTTGTGCAATGAACCACGTGGAACAATTTATAGTTGTATTTACTGTGCTTTTGATATAATTACATTTATTTACCATGTTTTTTTTACCAAAAGTGCTGTCACTTTCAGAAAGCTGGAAGCCTACATCCTACAAATGTTAATGATTTTTTCCAGATATATGAGCTCTAATAAACAGTGGTCTCTCTCTCTCTTTCGACTTTGCTTTACCTAATAAGCTTATATGAAAAAGTCCGTATCTACCCTGGACACCTGTGCATAAAGCACCAAAGGAGAAGAAAGTGAATATTAGTGTTAGAACTTATAAAACAGGAAGTACTTTTTCATAATTACTCAGGCTTGTTTTACACTGAATGTCTTACGTTTTTCATTGAAAATTGTAATAACATAGGACTATTGGTGTTTTAATCATTTTTGTCTATATCGTAATCCTTGACCTTCAAATATTTCACAGTCTACCTGCTAGCCTAGATCGAGCAACTATTATACTAAATTCAGCCCATCAAATCAAACTATTTGTTACATGGTTTCACATTATGGAATGTGACATACTGCTTTGAAAGGGAAGCTCAGGGGCTTGTCTTGTATTTCTTTAATTGATTGTTTTTCCATGTGGACATTGATAAATCTCAGCTTGTTTCCTATGCTTCCTTCACAAATGTTTGTTAAATATAAATACGCACCTCACACAGAGGGACAGACATAAATTAATATTAAAAACAAATAGTGTTGCAGTGAGAGAAATACTATTTGGCCTAAAAGTTAAAGTTCTTGTTGAAAGCAAAATTCACTATAATCAGCAGATGCTTAAGATTTATTATTTGCATATGATAGTGTCCACAGTGGTCCAGCAATGTGTAAAAAGTATTCATCTTATTACAAAGACATTGCATATCAAAAGGCAGACTATAAATCTGGTGCCTACAGGTCTTTTTGTCCAAAGCTTTTATTGTCTCCCAAGACACTGCAGTAATGATCCATCAAGGGGGATCAGGAGAATCTGAGTTTGGAGACAACTAGGAGAGGAGCTTCTTTGGAATAAGCATCCTTGCAGAAATTAGAGTCCTGTGCCAAATGTGTTAAGTAAAGATAACACTGGTGTATTTCAGGCACAAGTTAAATATGGAACTATTCATAATATATCTGAACATAATTCATTAATTCATCCAAGACACATTTTGTGCTCCTAACTTGAGCCTAAATTGTCTCTTCAATAGAACTTCACAGTGAGAACCTATATGCTGCTTCGACACCTCTTTTTTCTCCCCAAACACTCAACGTGCCTACTTGCTTATTTGGTTTCCAACTCCTGAAGATCCTAACTCGTGGCCTTTATTTCTGTCCCCACATGTGTTCCCTATTATCTTCTGATTTAGTATCGTAACACTTTAATCTCTGGTTACATATATTAATGGCCCTTCCTTTAACTGCTGCATGTCTTCCTTTATTTTAATCACGAAACTGCTTTCCTGTTCAAGCACATCATCTTCATTATGGAGTTTTTTTCTAATTAGATATGCTCATTCTGATTCTGTCCTTGTCTGTTATTTGCCTGCTCACGTGTGTTAAGTTCTGCTCACTTGGGCTGCCTCTGTCCATTTGAAGTGTCATCTCAGACTTACACAGGTCATCTTTTCTGTTCTCCCCCATCTCTCTCCTCAACACCTTCTGGAGTTCTGCAAGAATCAGTTTACTACCATGCGGTTGTCTAGGTTGAACAGTCTATTGGAGATTAGTAGGCTTGTTTATAAGAAGATATTTTTTTTATAAGAGCAATTGAAAATTCTAACAGTTGTAAGCTATCAAAATAAAAATTGCTTTGTTTTACTGTGCTATCTGATCACAGTTAATTTGGTTCTTTCCTCTTCCATGTTATCGTACCGATCCCTCTCCCTGTCTTGTTGATGCTGTGTCTCAAATTATAACATATGTTATTCATAACAGAGACTATTTACAGACTCACTCCCAAGAGACCCGCAGCCTTGATTAAACGCATTGGATGGTACAGCAAAATAGATAATCATTGCAGTTAAAGGGAATGTCATAAAAAAGCCTTCTTATAGGGAAGGATCTACTGCACAGCCAAGTCTTTTTACTTTTCCTTTCTGTCATATTGCAGATTCAATCCTGCAAGGATATGAACTTTTTGCAGCTTATTGGATTCCCAGCTGCACCTTGCAGAACTCTTCACTATAACAGGGGAGAGAGGACTCTTGTTTTATTTTCCTTTTCAGATAAACTTGAAAGGTCTGAAAATAATATTGGTCGTATTTGACTTGCCATGGCGAGATAGCAGTGGGGTTTTTTTGCATAAGAGGTGTTACAATCTTTGGGGCAGTAACGGGAGAAGAAGGGGCAATAATGCTTACCTTTTTTTAAAAAAAATACTCCAGGAGAATAACTTTTAGATGGCATATGTCATGGATGCATATGGCATATGCACTACAGCGTAGTGCAGAATGGTAGATTACAGTGCATCTTGTTAACGCTTCAGTACTTGACCTCTAGGAATCATTTTGAACTAGAACTGAATATGAAAAGATAAAAATCTGAAGATACTTTCATCAGATACAGGAGGGGCGATTTGTGATGTTCTAATTAAACCAGCAAATGGCTTTCCTGGTACGAGTGGCAGCAAAACTAAAAGCACATTCCTGCTTAATAGTTTGACAGATTTCATCACAAGAAGTGACAAGAGCCAACCCAGAAAAGGGAGAGGCACTCATTGTTATTTAAGCAATAACAATGAAAGCAATGTAGCATAGCAAAAAGAAGGAAAGCACTTTAATTTACAATAAATTTGCAACACTAACTTCATGTCATGTCTTTGCCATCTTGGCAGAGAATATGTGAATCTTTTTTGAAGGAAAAAATCCTCAATGCTATTGTTACTTAAATATTCTTTGGAATAGAATAGTTTTAAAATCTAGTAACAGTGTTTTGACACCCAGTTGCAGGAATTTTGTTTTTTTATTTCTAAATAGGATTTGCATAATCATAGCAACATAAAAACATAGAAAATACGAAATTACACCTTTTATAAATAAGCATATCTGGTGAAGGAGGTAAAAATACAAGATGACTTAATGTTTCCATAAGCTTATCATGTGCTTGAATACTGCGACTGTTACTGACAAAATTCATAGTTTATGCTTAATATTGAAGTCCTAGAGAGTACCTGTTCTCCAGAATACATACACTTTTCCCTGTACATTAAAAACATAACAGTAATTTTACATACTGTGAACTCAGATTCAGATTGAGTGTGGTTTGAAGATGCAATGAGATGAATTAGACAGACTGCCATTAACATTGTGGCCCAGATGAAACAGTGCAGATGACCACAGATAATATAATAAGAAGGACCTTTATGTAGTGATTGCCAGAAGAGGAGGCAATCTTATGGTAAGTCCTTTGCCATGTTCCTCCTGCTTTAAAAAGAAGGAAATTGACCTCAACCATTTACTAGGGAAATGAAGAATTTTCCATTTTCTATCTAGTTTCTTTTGCATTTGGCCTAAATGTTATTTGTATTCTTGTATTATGTGCTATCATATATTCTGCCTTGTAAATTGGCAGTGATTGAAAAGAACACTCTTTCATGCAGTTAGATACAGAAATAAAGGTTTCACTCACCACTGGCTAAGTTGTCATGGATTGTATAGCTGGAGCATGCGTTACAAAGAGCTTTACTTTTCTTTGCAAGCACCACAGAATGTGATTTTTTTATGAGTATCAGAAAAGGTCATGTAAAAGTAGCTAAGCAATCCAATTTTATTTTTTCTTTTCCTATATGCACAGTGCATACACTGCAGTGTGACTCGTATGCCGGTGCTGCCTTATTTTCTCTCCTTCTGTGTAGTTACAACAGCAAATTGTAAAATTTTGCCCAGGAGGATTTTTTGTTTTGTGAAATTTTCTCAGTTTTTCCTCCATGCAAGTATTAATAGGTATCACCTTTCCAAACAGATTTTTGTCTTGATTAAGGTTTTTTAACTGTACTAGTGTGGCTCATTAACATCTGAAACTATTTTAACTGTGATATTTCTCAACCTCTGGCCCTGTTTGCCAAATGGAGTCTAACCAAACATGCAAATCCTTCTTTTTCTAAATACTAAAGCTCAAAATTATTGCTAAGAGATTATTCATTATGTAATATGGTGTGTAGGATATCTAGTGAAAATTGTCTTGAGTGACTGGAAACAAATTTTCTTCTATTTCTGCTGAATGTCAGACAGTCTTTCCTAAATAATATTTTCACTAGAAAACTAGATAAAGCTTAAGACATGAAGTCACCAACAGCATGTTTCTTTATATTTGGAAGTTAGTGTGAGTTCTCGCGTTGCTAAAATTTGCAACAATTAGAACTGTGGAGCAATTGTGCTACTAACATGGAGGTTTTTAATTCCACTTCCACGATGCCCATGGTTAGCTGAGATATCATCACAGAGCTATCACACATAGCATAGGAAACCTGTGTCCCTGTGATGCAGCAACTAGATGGTACCCTGGGGCAGTAGAGAAACTACTCTAGATGACAATGTGTTCATTTAAAATCATTCCCTGTTATTCCAGAGAGAAACTTGAAAGCATGGCATGCCTGTATTATGCAACCCCTAAAATAATAAAAAAAAAAAATCATGCAGCTTACTTTAAAAGAGTTGACAGTTCATATTTTCAATTTGGAAACTTTCTCAGAAAGTTTGTAACAGAAGTATTTGGGAAGCATGTTATAGTTAAACTTAGTAAATAATTAAGGCTTGGACAACATTTTTTGAGTCCCATCTCACATTTTTTCTTCACGTATTTTTAAAAGGTTTTCTCTCGCTTTTTCATTATTTGGGGTTCATTTCTTGAGTTTGTTTTTTGGTTGGTTGCTTGGTTTTGTGGTTGGTTTTGTTGTTGTTTTTTGTTTTTTTTTTTTCCATTTGTAGTCTGTGTATCTTCTTATGTAAACAGAAGAAGATCTTTTTGTCTGTAATTCTTCTGGTAGATTGTGTTTTTTACCAGGATATTGGGGGTACTAGGAAAATCACACTTATTTTACCAAAGTTTGTAAAGGGTGTGTTGTATCTTGCAGAAGCTCTGCAAACAGCAGTTTTAAGCTGCTGCAAACAGTTTTAAGCATGAATAACTGGCATGGTAAATAGTTCCTTTTTTGTGGAACCAATTTAGTAGAGAAACTTATGACAAATTATAACTGCAGCTGGTGTATAGTGAAGCTGCTAAATAAATTTCTTGGGAAAAAAAAAAAACCAACAAAACCCCCCTAATAAAACATAAACCTAAACCATTTTTTTTTCTTTTTTTTTGTGTTTTTAACCTAAATAAGTACTTGATTACTTCAGCAAGTTAAAAATGTATGTACCTAAATTAAATGACTACCAGTTTAACTTAACTTTCAGACTCATCACTCTTCCATAACAGTGACATTCTGGACAAACCTCAAGACAAACAGAACTATGTGAGAGATGGATGAAGAACACAAATTCTGTTTAATAGAAAAATCAGAGTGTAAAAATTTTGTGCCAAATTAGAATGAAATTATTTCTGTAGAAAAAAAATGAGCATCCCAACTCCCCTATATTCATGAGCTTTAGTATTGCTTCAGTTGGAGACACACTCATCTATGAAGTCAAGATGAATCTTTTGAATGTTCTAGCATTTCTTTTAATGGTTCTACTCTGCACATTGGTCAGAACCTTCTGCCTTCAGTTTCAATGGATGGTAGGGTGTGAGATGGTAATTAAATGCTTTTAATGACCTTCTTTCAAACCTGATCAAGCTTCTTTCAGATTTAGATATCTGTAAAGTGTTGTTTTGAAATAATCAACCTATCTACATACTGATTTATCAGTATGTAGATAGATCTATAGATCTGTAGATGGGCTGGGCCCATCTGTCTCTTCTCCCAAGACAACAAGTATTTAGGTTGGCTGTAATTTCTAGCTCTACATTCATAATTAGAAAAATTTGAATTTAAGCTCAATTCCTTTTTTCCTCCACTTAGACAAGTCTGAGTGCTCTTGTTGGTATTTCACCTGGACTCACCATGAGTGTAAGTGGTCGTATTTTTTGCTGCTAAGATGGAAGTATGTGTGTTGTGATATTAAGCTCAGAAGCTCTTGTCAGTGTTCATGGCTCTGGGGAATAATAGATTGTGCTTATTCTTAGTTCTGAAAGCAGAATATAAAGTCAGGAATATGCTTTTCATTATTTTTATCTTAAAAGTAGTGTTATTTATATCAGTCATCCAGTTTGGAAGTTCCCGGTGTGAAATAACATGGTTACCATGTGCTTGGAAATAGTTACTGCACTACTATAGGTTGCCACAGCATTTCCCTATATGCAGTGCTCCAAATGCTTATGGCTCACTTTCACACATTTTCAGCTGTTAATGTTACATTTGTCACTGTATATACTAGGAACTAAGTGTAAAACCCCCAGGAGGTCTGGAGCTGTTAATCTGGATGTCTTATCAGTTTATTCTCTGTGGACATGAGCACTGGTATTAATATTCACTTTACTATATATTTCTTCCATCATTATCTCAAAAAACTTTTCTAATAGTTTAAACATATGTTTAGGATATTGCTAAAATAAACATGCTATATTTATATGTGACATTTTTATGCTTCAATAAATTATTTGCATTCTTTGTAATTTGAGATTTTTATCAAATTCATATAGCTGCCCAATATCAAAACAACATTGCTTTTAACTTCCAGTTATCCAGGTATCCATGTTCATGGCAATGACTGGCAGCTACTAACTGAACAGCATTAGATATATTCTTTCTATTAGACAGAAATAGCAGGTAAATTGGTAGCGCACAGTCTTACATATTCTACATATTACATATACAGTCTAACAAATATAGCAAGTCAACATAATTTGACAGTTGCTTTGGGCCAGTTAGCTGATTTGCAGAGAGTAAAGTAAGTGAAAGAAAAGATAGAATCCTCTTTCAGTTAAAGTAATCAGCAAAGTCTTCATATATTTTGGACTTGAAGCATACCTCAGATGTTTTCAAAGTATGTTTCTCACTGAATAGAGATTTTAGAATGGCCTTTTTTGTTCATTAGATGTGCTTCATTTGAATGTTAAGGGCTCTACTTTCTTTCGGTAATAGTGATTTTTTTGTTGTTAAGAGAGTCAGCATTAAGATGGGGTAACCTATTGAGAAATATGAAAATTTGGATGGCACCATGGATAACACCTTTAAAATTCTGAGCAACAGTTTCAATCAGAGCCTTAGAAATATGTTTGTGAAATTTACATAGTGGAGGAAAATTACATATTCACAGAGCAGTTACTGAAAAATACCCCAGAGTCATTATGCAGGTCCCTGCTCTTTGATTGGCTAATGATACATTTCAGGCAATCACAGTAAAGGGAATGGCACATTATATGGTTATTTCAAAATTAACTTGTGCAAATTAGACATCTATAGTCAGAATGCAAGGAAGTAGATAAATTTTGGGAAAAGAAATAGTAGAATTATTTCAGTAAAGTGACAACTCTTGTGATCAGAAGTGATTGATGTGTATATTAGTGTAAATGTTACGTTAAACTATACATAAGAGTTTTGGGGATTTAGAAAAGGATATGCCATCTTTGTCAGCTCTGCCTACATTTCTACTTTAACAGAAGAATAGGTTTTAGTTTTGCTGTTAATTCAGAATATAAGACATACATTCATGGGCTTTGAGGTTACATTTTGTGGTGGGATGTTCTTATGGTGAAGAAACCATTTCCCTTTGTGCCTCTGTTCCTTTGCTTGGACACCATTTGAATTTATTTTTCCTGAAATTGAACAGGAATGAAAAGTCCAAGTAGCAACTTGAGCAGGTAGCTAATATACAAATATTTTAAAGGTTAATATCAACATGGATAATTTCATTCTTTGGCCTTGTGTGGATAAGATCAAGGAAATTGTATGCCCTAAAAGCTGCTTTAGAGTTGCTAACTCAGGTTTCTAAAAACTGTGAGGACTCCATTATTTAGTCTATTGCAAGGAGGAAAGCTGTTTTTCTCAAGAACCTTATAGATGAAAGAAGTTCAATTAGTATGTGCATTCCAAGAGACGTATGGCAAACTTATGTAATTTGAAGGTTAATACCCACACAGGAATTGAGTAGAAACAGGTTTTATTCATATTCTGTTTGTGACATGGAAGATGACTTAAAATTGCAGAAGGATGACGTTGCTATTTCCTGGAAATCTTTGCTGGAGAACTAAGGTTGGTTTATCCCCAGACCTTTCTCTGTCATTTTCTTGTTCATACTTTTCCTTAATTTCATTAAATAAATACTGAAAAAGGAAATACTGATTGTTCAATGCATACAAAAGCATTTAGTTAATTCATCTCCGGTAAGGTCCATCTTGGAAAACAATCCAGCTCTAAGTGCCACTAAATTTTTTTCATTTTTAAAGCAGGAGAGGCCTGCTTTTTAAGTCCCATCACCTTCCTATTTAGTGTTCCTATTTAGTGGGGCTGGCTGTGAAAGGCCTTTTATGTTACTTTGGGTAAATGGGCTGAAAGAAAATAGCAGTTTTGCTGATTTGATACTCTCCACCTATTTGAATTAGTTGAACATTTGGCCCTCTCTGGCTTTCCATTTGATGATTTTGTTTAATGTTGTTTTTAAGACACAGGTCTACCAGAAAATTCAGCCCAAATGAATATATAAGTAATGGGTGAATAATGGCGAACTACAGATACATAGAACAGAGACAGTTTATCTCACCATGTTAATAAACCTATTATTCCAGGTATGGTTTGCGCGGTGCTAAGTGTAGTTGCTGGACCCAATATCCTTCTACAGTCTTATGTGGGACATTTAGATGCTAGAACTCTGATTCCACTTTAAAATGTAATGCTATAGTTGTGCTCCTCTGTAGTGTTACAGATGTGTTAATCATGTAACTAGTTTGAAAGATCTGAAAAGTAAATCAGTGCATGTGGTGTCATCTTTTGACTAGAATAATGATTTTCCCATATATGGATTTAAGTGAGATAAATTCTGCGTGTTTATACTAATATAATGTTCATATATGTGCAAATAAAAGTTCCAGGTAATGGCTAATTATCTGTAAGCCATTACCTTCACCATACTACAGACATCTTGCAAAATAAGGATTCTAGGTACATTGAGAATTCAGCACTGAGTTGTTGGCACAATATTTGGCGCTTCAACAGAATCAACAAACATCCAGCACAGAAGACCAAAGACTCCTTTCAATACTGCTTTTCAGTATCTCATCATTTTGCGATGAGTCTCACAAAGTGTATTGTCTTTGCTAAATTCCAGGTGCTGAATTCTGGGAATGTAACCTTTGAATGACAGCTAAAATAGTACCCAAAAAGTTAATTTTAGGTGCCTGGTGTGTGAATATAAGATTTAAAAGATTAATACAACTTGCCAAGAAGTCATATGAAAAGCACTGTAACTGTTTTCTGCTCTTTCTTCTTGTCTTTATTTCTCCCTCTCTACCCCTGGTTCATTATAAGTCCTTTTCCCAAGCAGCAGAACAGTTCTAGTTCAGTGCTAATGTTCACAGGAGGTTCTGAATCTTCCTATTGCAAAGCACTGGGGGAAGTAGCATGAGAAATAGGCATATAGGAGCTCTGGGCTTGGAAGAACAAGTCTTTACTGAAGTGTCATTGTGCTGCTTGTGCAAAGCCAGAATGGATTAGCTACAAGGAGACTGAACAGAAAAGCTGTATGAATTACTTTATCCTTTCATCAGGCTGTCTTTAGGACTGCATTAGGTTTTTGGGGGGCGGTAATTCCTGTAGAAACATGCTCTTTTTTTCTGGGAAAGATCCAGAGGAGAGAACCCAAGATTTTTGCAGCTTTTTTTCTCAAGCCTTGTTTCATCAAGTAAAACGTTCTCAGAAAGACTCCACAGCTCCTACACGTGTGTCCCATACTGTTGTTGGTAAAATTAAGGTCTGAAAAGTATCTTTGCTTCCAAGTCCAAGGTTCCATCCAGATTAAGTCCAGCTCAGTGGTATAAATTGGTATTTTTAATATTCTTTCTCTGCGTCTTAGATTGATGTTTTATTCACTTAAAACAATTTTAAAACCGTATCTATCAATATGTTGTAGATTTAATGACATTTAGTATATTGAACTAGCTTGATTGATTTCTTTTCTATATTCCTTTCAATGTTTTTATTAGCAGATGTCTCCACTGTGAATATGCATCCTTTAGATAGATCGTTCACCATGAGGAGAAATGTAGAAAGTAACACAAAGGCCAAATTGTGCTATTGTAGTGGCAGAGAAACATGGTTGTGAATGACTTACTTTGAAGGGCTTGAGTGACCTGGGAGAGCTTAGAGTAAATTGCTATTTTAACAGTGCAAAGGTGCTGGAATCTGCTCCCTAGCACGTTGCGCTCTAGTCCAGCATAGTTCAACTTCCTTTCCAATGAGCTCTGCCACTCATGCTTTTTTTTTTTGAAGTTATTAAACAATGACTGAAACTTAATTACCCTTTGACTGGCATTCAAATGGCTGTGATTTATGATGGAAGGTTTTCCTATTTGTAGTCCATCAGTTGTCATCACAAAATATTGTTGCACTAATTGGTATTTTGACCGATATTTAGGTAAGTAGTACTGCTACTACTTGCCACGGAATTCCAGTAGGCTAGATTGGTAGTCCTCTTCTTTGGCTTGGCTAGCAACTAAGTAATGCTATTGCCCTTGCATATTGGAGAAACTGTCATTCCTCCCCATTTCTGAATTTTGACATACGTAACATAATTGACTAAAAATTAAAAATTCGGGAATGGCATAAAAATTTTACAAGATGATGCTCATTGTAAAGAACCATAAAGAGACATCAGTGCTAAATTAGAAAAATGTCCCAGCATGACCCAATTTCCACTCCTGCTACTTAAATATTCATAAAACCATGGTAAGAAAATGTGGCAGGTAAAGACAGAGGCTTTTTATGTAGAAATGGCAAAGAACAAACAGAAATGGAAATTGTGAATTGCCATGAATATTTGCACAGGCAAATTCAATTAGAAAGGAATGTCAGGGTTACAGGAATAGCTGAGAGTCATGCATAGCAGGAGAAAGGAGCATAAGTAGTAAGGGTGAGTGTCTAGAGTAACACTAGGAGATTGGGTTTTTTTGGTTGTATTTTGTGGTAACTTGGGGGAGAAAAAATAGGTATCCCGGTCAATATCGTATTTGGTTCAGTTCACATCATTTTAGACAAATTTCGGTATGGTCTGCTTATCCTGCCAGAACAAAATTCTTTGGACTAGAAAGGTTACAAATCTTCATTGATAATGGATGTATTCAGAAGTTGGAACACAGTCAAAATATCAGCACCTTTGAAAATTAAAAATGAAAGTTAGTGAGTAGAATAGGATTCGTTATTAACAAATTGAAACTTCTTAATGATACATTGGCTTGTTTTTTGAGTATATAGACCCTTTATTTCAATGAATAGTAAGTAAAGTCCTGTTATTCATAAAGGAAGTCCTCATGTATTGCAGCTAATGTTTAAGCTTTTAAAAAAAGTTATTGTATAGTTCAAGAGAACATAAAATACTTAATATTTCTAAGCAGTAAAATGCTAAAGAAAAATGCCAATTCTACATATAATTTATTTGTTTTTATCAGCTGTCTACAGTGAATGCAAGGTTATGGAAAAAAATAATAAAAGAAATACACGTTTACCACCATTCCTCTTGCTTATCTCATAAGGTAGCCATTACAATCAAATGTTATTGTAAGGTTCTCGTCCTGCTGTTAGTGATAGCTTTAGAAGAAAATCCTCTACATTTTATCATTTAAAGCTTCTTTTTATGTAAGTTTGCCTACAACAAAGGCAGGAGAGTAATTTCAGTCAAATGCACAATATTAGGTGCCAATTTCAGCTAATAATAAAGCTTGAGGGGAAAAAAAACCCACAGTTTACCACACGTTTTTTAGGTGCTAACCATACATTTTAATGTTAACAGGAAGAGCAGAGAGCTCTCCTGATCTTAAGCAACATTAAAACCAGGGGCTCCAGCACGCCACAGCTGAACGCCTCGTAGAATGCAACATGAAAAGCTGCAGATTATCTGTATTTAGATGCACTGGTTTGATTTAACATCAGCTTGCTTGAACTAACGTTCTGTGACAAGCTCTCCCTTGCAAACCTTTAGAAGCAAACTGTTTCTTTGTCTACAGTTTTAAGCTTGGCTACAGCCTCTGATAGATTCTGCATTGTTTCTCACATACTGTTTTTTGGACAAAGTCGAATCATCATCTGTGAAGGACTAACTACCCAAAGGGTATAAACCCAATTGCTAGTGGTTTATCCAGCTTTGACACTTCTCAGTGTGATCCTTACTGCCTTTTGTAAAACAAGCAGGCAAGGGAAAAGCTCCAGAGACTTTCTTCTATTCATTTCTATAATAGTTTTCTTGCCGCGGGAGGCTTAAGAAGATTTGTACTGCCTGCTTTCTTTTCATTAGCAGTGAGTGCAATGCTGTTGGGTAAGTTAATGTGTGAGACTATAAAAAGAAAAGCACAAGAAATTGAAAAAAAAAGGTGTAGTTTCTCATTAATCCATTTTTAATGTTATTTTTCTTGATTTATTCTGTATGGGGTGCAGCGAAAAATAAAAAAATGTGTAACAGTTGAGATGTTTTCAGTTGTTCTCAGTCAGAGAATTAGAATCTAGCTGTAGTCTGTTTCTTGAATGCAATGCTATGCTTCACTGGGTTTTGGCAGCAGCATGTTAAAATTCTTGTTATTAGACCAACAAAGAAACCTGATTGAATTTTCAACACAATCATATTTCCTGTCATGAAATGCAATAATATTTAATGATTTCTTTGTATTTCTGTATGCAACCAAATGCATCAATCTTTGACCCTTACTTTGACCACTATATTGTACTAGCCTTCTGTACTTAAATTGCGGTTAAATTATTTACTTTGTATTTCATTCTGTATGGAAACTGAGCATGTTTGTTGAGAAAACCCCAAAGTTTGCCAAATGGGTTTATACTTTCCTTAGTATAATAGCTATTCGCATCAGATTTAAATCTGACTCTGTATAGAAGCACTTCAAAATTCAGTTTTGCGTGTTGTGACAGTTAATGTGTAAATCTATGCCATGTGTACACATGATAGCCTTTAAAAAAATTAATACCATACCATCATTATTATTATCATTCTTCCAAAAGCTCTGGGTTCATAAAATTTGATTTGAACAATGCAGAATAGGCAATGAATATAAATTAGCCTTAGAGAATAATCCTTTTAGAGGGTAAGTAATACAGTTTAAAATTTGTATCTGATGGATTGACAGATAATAGCTCATGCAGGACATATATGTGTTAAGAGTGAACGTGATGATAAATGTTAATAGTCATTAAAAGATTATTGGATGCTACATCTCTGAACTTTTTAATCATGCTGCTCAGCAGCTGCAAATGTAATCTTCTTTAATATTTTTGTTATCTGGTGTATTATGCTTGTTTGTTGTCTTTTGCTTTTTACCCCAAAACACACTTAAACTTATTTTCTGGGGTATAAGGACTACAGTAATGACTTAGTAAAAATACTGGTCACTGAGCTGAAACAATTATGTAGGAATTATCTTTCTTGTTTCTTTTTTTTCTTTTTTTTAAAGAGTATAAGCACAACTGTTCCTTGCCTGATAGATCAGTAGTTCAAAATTTATAAATCAATTCTTAGTGAAACACATATGAAAAGTGTGAGGTTATTTTAAATGCCAAGTTTTATTGTTTTTTTCCAGACAGTTACTAGTATACTCTTTGACATTTTGAAATATTCAAGCAGAGATAACTGTTGATAGATGTAACTCAGCACTATTTCATATTTATAGAAATCACATTACCTCCAGCCACACTTGTCAGCAACTCTGCTCTTTTGATTCCCAGTTGCCCAAGAACTGTAGCTTGAAGCATTCTCAGTATGTGATATCATTAATCAAGAAACCAATTATACTCTGTTTTATTTTTATTTGCACGCACATGACTACAAATTACCAGTCACAGTTATTCAGCCCTCAGAAAGCTATAGTCACTGCTTGGCGGTTTACATGTATTCTATTTGTGTCATTTTAATAAGAGAAACATGATTCACCAGAAGCTTGCATAGATCATAGCCTAAAAATCACCCTTACTCATAAGAAGGTGTATAAGGAAGTAAAGATTATTTCTTAGAGAAGCATTTGAGTCTCAGATGGAATTTATTATAATTTTGTAAGATACAGTTCTATATTTTTTTTGTCCAGAAGGTATGCCTTTTCCCATAGGTGACCTTACTGGCGTTCCTTGTTAGCTACAGTAGCTCAGTAATGATTTGGAAAAGAGAGCTTCTTGACAAATCTTTAACTCTGCTAGGTCATAGTGCAGGGGCAGTTACAGTTTGCTGAACAAATTCTATCGGATAACTCCAAGATCTTATTCCCTGGCATAATAATGAGAACACCTCTGGATAGCACATGTGAGCAAACATACACAGAAGCAACACATTTTTAGAAATTTATTATGATTAATCTGTTGCCCTCTTTATGAAATGTGCATTAGGGCTGTCACAGCTATTGACATTCTTTTTCTTTTTCCACTTACTTATATTGCGTGCATTGATCTATCTTCATTAAAAGTTTTATCCCTTGGTAAGCAGCTTGCATCACTCAAGTCAATATCACATTTTAGCACCTGAATAGAGTCAATTTATCACTGTATTATCTTTATGCAGTACTCCAACTGCAGTGTGGGAGGCAGAGGAAAAAGGCTACACTGATCCAAGCTTGAAGTTTTGGAGCCATATCCTCTTGAAGTGGGCAGTGACACAGAGGTGCTTATACTTGAGAAGAATTCAGCATAATTCTCATTAAGTCCACCTTCCCCTACTTTTCGAATATTTTGGAAAGCATTTAATTTCAAAAATGCAATGTAGTACCTTGAGAATGCCATTTGTAAACTAATAAATATGCTAGGTGTATCTCCGCTGCTGCAAACAATTATGTGGGTTTTTCTTCTTTCCTTTTAAAGGTCTTTGCTACAAACAGTTTTTATGAGACATTTTATAACTATAAAAAAAAAATCTTTTCCATAGCCTTTCAGCTGAATTTAACCTCTAGTAATTTTTTCTAGAGACTATTTTTAACAGTCTCCTGGGACTCTGATCAGCGTTCTTTATTCAGTCAAATTCCCATTGAGTTCAATAGGCATTTTCTTGATAAAAAGAACCAGTAAGGAAGGTTGAATGCAGTTAGCTTATTCAAATGCAAGCAAATCTTTTAGGTTATATTCCATAGGGGAATTAACAATCTAGTTATTACACACAGAAGTAGTCTAAGCTCTCATGTGGTATCTGGGTGCCAAAAAGATGGCAGCTACTCTTTTTAAACTATTTGCTATTTTGACAGTGTGGCTCCAGGCTACATTGCACTGGATAAACCCTTGATTTTACCTAACAAATAATGAAATATTGCTGCTTCACTGCCTCTCTTCAAATGATTAAAAGAGATTAAATTTGCTTAACATCACTCTGAATTAATTCCCGATGTTATACCTGCTATTGAATCCTACTGTTGATTCTACAATCCTTACAAGTATGTGTATGGGATTTTTCTGCTCCTTATAACATGGTCCTCATTATAGCACAACAAACTAAGAGCTAGTTATCTTGTCATATGATATGACACCTTTTAAGGGAAAGAATGATCAAGAAATTGGCAAGTAGCTTGGGAAAGAGTTCCTAATGTTCCTTGTGTTAATCAGGTGACTTTCAAGGGGACAGGGAGTCTGGAGAGGACAGTTAGAGGGCCACAGAAATTCCCAGAGAGGGAATGAGGAAACCTGCAAGTACTGCTGTATATCTCAAGAGAGAAGGCTGAAGAGTTTTGAACAAGGACAGAGAAGTATGGGATACTAAAGGAGACTTTGTGAGCTGGGAAGTTTGCCTGAATCCTGGCAGACATTGAAGATGGGTTGTGGAGTCCATTAATAAAAAGGAAAAGCCTATAAGATTATAAACCAAAGGACAAGGTGACATATAAGGAAAGCTTCCCAGACATATAAAATGGGTCTCCCAGAGGTAAGAGAGGGCTCAAAAAGGAGCTGGAGTGGGGCTAGGAATCCAAATACATTGGAGGAGAAAGAGTTTGGGTCCGCTTTGTAAAATCCCTAAGATGATGTTTTGTACTGTGACTTGAAAATTCCTTAGTAAGCCACAGCATCAGCTGATGGCACAGGAGGCATCTGCAGGACTATCTGTGCCACTAGGGAACATTATAGAGTGGAAAGATGCAGGTGGATTCTAGTTCTTTCTGCTCTCCAGGCTAACCAGAAGAGACCCATCTTTAGTCTGAGAGTGATGTGCCTGTATTAGTGTGTGCTGTCACCAACTAGCTTTTTTGTGTCATGCCATGAAAAATTGGTTAGACAGGTTCTGGGCTGGAGCTCTTTGGATACCAGCCAGATTGGAGAAACAGCAGCAGGGTAGATCTTCCCTTCATTATCCAGGACATCCCCAGCACACACCCTTGTGCAGTGTGGTGTTTCTTTGAAACACCTGCAGACAGAACTGTTTAGATTGCTGAAGTATGCAAGAGAAGCATACTCTAGTAGTGCTTTCAAAGGAAGTTGGATAAGCTTTTTTTAATACAAGTGTATAGGTAAATTCTTTTTGTGTAGAGAATATGCTATCAGATAAAAGTATGATTTTCAGTTTCATATCAACACTCATCTATTGTAGGGTGAAATCTTATTTGTCTTCTGTTAAAGGAGGGACTTAAAATTTTCAACTACATTATGAGCTTGTTCGGATTTCAAGCTTGCTTCTATCAAGAATTGTCTGCCCATCTATTGGATACTCTTGCAAAAGCTGCCTTTCTTGATTTACATAAATTGATTAGGGAATTTTATTGTAAGGAAGAGACGATGATAAATGGTGATCAGATGACTACTATTTTAATAAGGAGATAATGTGGGTTGCTGAAAGCTAGTTAGGGTACAGTTTATTTGTATTGTTCAAAAACATAAAATTTGCTAGGTTAAGAATACTTGAAAATCTCAGTTTTTAATGCATGTGATAGGATTTGTTTTTCATTACCTTTAGAGCTGTCAAATATATGAATGGGATTTGCTGTATAAAGATAAGTTTCACTCAGGAACAAATTTTCTACACCATATGAGCGATGTAGTGGAAACCTCTATGATTAAGGGAATTATATCTGTGATGCTTGTTGAGTTGTACAGTATTATATTGAAGAGAAATGTGTTCTTTTTGATGTATTAATTTACTTTGGGGTATTTTGCCCTGTTGTGATGAGAAGAGAATACTGCAAAAAGTGAAATTACTCCAGTGTATTATTTGGATGCTAACTTCATCTTTTGAGAATAAGAAAGTTCTTTGTACAACACCTTTTTTATGAAACTTCATCTCTTCCAAATAATGGCATAATCAGCTCTTGATCTTCTCTGAGGCTTCTGTTTTGGAGGTCCTACTGGCCTGCTCCTAGCAGTAGTTTAGGATGAAGCATGTTTATTGCTTTTATGAACAGGCCTATGTTTTCCAGGATTTATTTTGAACTCCAGCTGGAGACTTCTCTTTCTGTTTCTCTATCCTTCTTTTTTGATTATTCCTCAAACATTTATTCTCCAGCCAGTTGCTCCTGTCTTCTTTTCCTTTCTCTACAGCTGCATGTAAGAGCAGTTGCTGTTCCACATTCTCCTCCTGTACTGCCATGTGCTGTGGATAGCACAAATAACTTACAGACCTAGTTTATAGACTTAAAATTTGAGATTGGGCACTTCTCATATTTGCTGTACCACATGACAGAAACAGTGTAAATAAAAACGGGAATGAAAAGGACTAATAAGTGGTTCTAAAAAAGGAAATGCTAACCAGCACCAAAATCAAAGCTGGAATGTCTGTCTCTCATGAATCCGAGTCCTTTACATGAGACGAAAAGATGATATATATATGTGTGCATATATATCTCATGTAAAGGCTATATATAACTCATATGTTTTAGATACATACTAAACAAGAACAGTTGCTGGCTAAGAGTAACTGTTCTCACATTGATAAAGTTCCATAGAGAACTTTTCTTTGTACAAAACCAGTAGAGTTATGTCTGACAGGTCTTGATAGTTGGTTTCATGAGAAGGGTTGAGAACTTTAATTCAAAGCAATATTATGTCGAGCTGCATTCCAGCTCTAACTGCATTCCCAGATCAACACGCACTTCTCTCACAGGCTTACTTGAAAGATTTTAGCAAGGTGTTTATCTGTGATAAGTCTTTATTGCTCCTGATATGGGAGGTCCTTGGTGACCATCCGGAGAATCTGTATCCAGATCATTTGTCCTATTCAAGCATCTTTTGCAACTGCTCTGTTGAACTCAGCAGATTTATATTGTTCATGCTTGGGTTTTTTGGTGAAGTTTCCAGAGGCTAGTTCCCTGAAGGGGTACATTTTATGGTCTATTTGGCATGCTCTGTATATCTGTTGATACTAGAAGTGATATCCTTTTTATTGAAGTCCATCTTTCATGTCGTTATGTAGAGTTTTATTTTATGGTTTTTATAAAGCAAGGAACTGGAATGGTATCCATTAACAGAAAAGTCACTTCAGTCTCCCTGTCATTAGACTGACTTAGTTCATCACCTCTTGGACGAAACAGCTGTATAAATCTTTAACCTCTGTAGAAGTACCCTTTAAATCAATAAGAATAAATGAAAAAGGACTAATGTGCTGTGATCACTTGAGAATGCTTCTGTTCATGAGGTTGGCAAGTGTCTATGACCAGTCAAGTGGTTAACAAACATCTGTGGCAATTCATGTGTTTAATATACATTTACTTGGTTTAAACTAGTCTCTCTTCATTGACTTTTCAACATAAAAAGAATAAATGTTTTGCCTGCTCCATGAGGTAGCACAAATTTGTTGTATTTTCACTGAATTTCACTGGGTTTTTTTTTTTTAGAGTTGGAAGGGACCATAGAGATCATCTAGTCTTGCTGATGCAGGATTGCCTAGAGCATGTTAGAGCACATCACTCAGGACTGTATCCAGGCGGGTCTTGAAAATCTCCAGAGAAGGGGACTCCATGACCTCCCTGAGCAGCCTGTTCCAGGGCTTCTTCACTGTGAAGAAGTTTTTCCTCATATTTGAGTGGAACCTCCTATGTTCCAACTTGTGCCCGTTGCCCCTCATCCTC
>JAOTQQ010000012.1:37179518-37219603 GCA_026546715.1 Gallinago undulata | reverse complement strand
TCTGGCTCCCTCCTCCTTCAAACCACCCTTTAGATACTTATAAGTATTGATAAGGTCTCCCCTCAGCCTTCTCTTCTTCAGGCTAAAGAGTCCCAGCTCTCTTAGCCTTTCTTCATATGGGAGATGCTCTGATCCCTTGATCATCTTTGTTGCCCTTCAGTGGACTCTTTTTTGTGGGTTGACTCATTTTTATGGCTTGGCCTTTTAAAAGCCAGGTAGCTGTGCCTGATCTGAAAAAGTATGTAAAATATGGGCAGATGATCAAAATTACTAGCATTCCTATAGCTGGCTTAGTTATTGCTGAGCTTTAGTAAATGATGTGCATGTTCTTACCTAAACTGTACACTAAAGTTTAGCTTCTTAAATAAGATTCATAAATTTGGACAAGGGCAAAAAGAGATTTTTTTGTATGCTTCCCATAAAGCAAAATAGGTATTTTATAGTTGGATCTAGATTCCAGGTCAGCACTGAGGAACTGAATCCTCTTACAGTTTCTTTCTTGGCTTTAAACACTGACCCATGCTGGCAAAGAATCATTTGATTACTATCAAGATATTTTACTGCCCAAGATCCTTGGGGCTACAGAGGTTAGGGCTGATACGTTGAAGGGAAGGCTGTTGCCGCTCCACAGTTCTGAGATAGATAAAGCTCAAAAATATCTTGTAGGAGAACAGAGGAATTTCTTTGAGTGTTCTGATATTTTTTCTAAATTTTACCTTGAAGAATAAAACAGTGTCCTTAAAAAATTTTGCGATAACTTTCTTATCTGGGAGGAGGATGACCTTTTTATATGAGCAAGTGGTACCTCACTGGGGCTGGAAACGGCTACTGTAGACTCTGCTCTGAAGAAAACTAAGACAGCAGCTAGCTTGTCATCAGGACAGGTTTCTGGCCCTGTTACCACCCTTGACTAAATCTGTTTTTATTAGCTGTTAGGTATATTAATTAGCATCCATTTATTCTTTAATCAAGCCATTTTCTTCTTGATAGATCAGAAGTATTTTTACTACATAGACATCTTGTTATAGTCTCCTAGCAACAGAAACATTTCATAAACTAACATTTGCTGTCTCAAGCGTTCTGTGTCCAAATTACTTTGAATAGCCTTAATTTTCCACAGAGTTTCTAAAATTTAATCAATCTCATCTTTTGTTAGTTTGATTGTCTAACAAAGGCATCTGATTAAGTTATTTCCTGAGCCTTGGTTACAGTATCATCCCAAATGTATTTCAGATAATGGCACAAAAAAATATCTCAACCCATTCTGCCTACATCCTGAATGGGATATGTCACTAAGATATTTTTTTCCTCAAGTATCCTTGTAATCAGTGATCTTGAAGAGAACTTCTGCAGTTAAAAGAATAACTGACACAGAGCCTATGCAGTTACTGCTAGTCAAAGCCACTGATTATTGTTAACAAAATTTGTACTGGATGGTCTCACTGCCTGACATTTGGAAGTGGCAATGGAAGGAAAGTTGAAATGCCTGTTTGGAAACTTCTTAATACTTTCTGTGGTCATAAGCTTGCTCCGCTTCACATCTAAATAGACAAATTCAGAGGGAAGATTTGGGAGCAGAAAAGCCAGAAAGTCTTTGTTTATGCAAAACCAATGCATATCAGTGGAGAATGGCAATAATTACTCATGCAGATGATAAATGTGGAGACCTTTGTATATATTACATCAAGTGGTCCATTGAATACTCTGCAAACTTATTGCCAGCTTTGTTGCTCTGGGACTGGCTCCCACTTATTTGCCTTGAATTACAACCTGAAATTGTTGGTGTCATCATTAATGTGTATGTAGCAAGTACACATACACTATATACAACAGAGTTGTTCTACACCCTAAGGTCCTAATCGTGTGCTGACTGTCATGCAGTAGACAAATCACAGCATTAAGTTTTAAAGGCTACCTGATGTTTGGAAATTCTGGAAAAATGTGTATTTTCAAAATATTCTAGGATCAGAGTTTCAGGAAAAAAAAAAAAGCTTGATTATAGGAAAATTTAGATGCATGCTAGCCCTTGAGCAGTACATCCTCATGTTGATCTCCGAGTTCACCTCAATTCACTGTGATCAGTAGAGACATTGAATGGCTGAATTGGTACTTATGTTTTTGATGTTTCTGTCTGACCTCTAATGGTCTTTATGCAGTTGTAAACCTTCAATTATTTCTACAAGATTTCTGTTGTGCTTCTGGAACTGCCTGTGTGTTGCTAAGGAGTATGTACTCCCAAAGTGCAGATCCATTAGTTCCTGTCTATCACTTTATACACATATATAAACAAGAATGCTACGTGGCACTGGATACAGAGGGGGTTGTACATCTGCAGATAGGTCCATAAGTTTTCATACCTTTCGATTACCGTGGTGTAGACAGAAGTGATTTTTTCCTCATCCCGTGTTAAATTTCTAGCTCCCCAGTAAACAACAAATGATTTGATTCCTGGCTTTTGACAATTTTATCAGAAAGCAGTTGCTGGCAGTGAGCTATGTGTTTCCTCCTCATGGATTTGTAAAAAACATACAGGTATTTTCAGAACAGTGTGGGGATGTAATGCATGGATGAATATGACAGTATTGGGTGTTTTCTAGACATTCTACCTGCTTGATCTGGGGTTTTTCCATATTTTTTTCCAAGTGCCATACAGTCTACTGCATCCCTGGGGTTTTGACACTACTTGAGACTGCCTAATCCTGGTTATAAACCATGCAGCTCGGTTTATTGTATTTTAAGACATGCTACAACTACAGTAACAATCTGTTTCTGAGTGATATATGTTGTATAAATACCACTTTTTATATATGAAAATGCATGATGTTCTATATGCAATCTGTTTGTGGTAATACTGTGTGGCTTTTTCAATGAAAATGTTTGAAGTAAATTGGGAGCCAGCTATCTGTGAGATGGGAACTGGGGAGTGAGCTGGTTATGGGAGACTCAACAGTTTCTAGCTTAGGGAGACTCCTCACCACCCATGCAGTGGGTCATGATGGAAGCATGAAGAGGAATAAGTAATTTTATAAGAAGCCAGATGCATTACCAGGTCTAACGTTGTAGATGGTCTCGATGTTTGTTTTGTGGAACAATTTCATTTTAAAAAATTGAAATTTACTGATTGTAAGAGATTTCTATTTTGGCATCCCTTGACTGCCACTCATTATCAGAACAGGTGTTTAGGAAACATCAAGCTTTAAATTTTATTTTTAGCTTAATGTGCTTTAAATCACATAACATTTACTTTATTTCTGCCTTTGTAAGGGCTGATACTTTTTGCTAGTATCTGTATGGGATAGGGTTAGAATCACATAGGGAGTAAGTGCAGTTATTGACATGTGGGAAAGGCTGCACATTTTATGTGTGTTTCTTAAGTCCTGCATTTTATAACCCTCTCGGAAAAAAAAAAAAAAAAGGAGTAGAATGGGCTGTTGCAGACCTTATTTCTCTATGGGAGAAAGTGTCAAGAAGGAAAGGAAAGTAGTGAAATTTGCACTCCTGTAGAGATCAGAAGCGCCAAGTTCTTGGCACATTTTTCTGTAGTTTAGAAATTCTGTGATGCTGTAACCAGAAAGCCCTGCTTAATAAATAAGTGTTTAATAAGGAGATGGCTACTAGTGATGAAAGTAGATGAAGTGTTACAGCAGATTGATCCATTAACCAACTTCCTCAGGCTTGCTCTTTGCTCACAGCCTTTCATGTTTTTGCCTGCAGCACCTCACCTCTCAAAAGTTGCTTTATCTGACCAAATGACTACTTTAGTTCTAATTTCTTCTGAGGTAATAGCCTTAGGTTCTATCCCCATATTTACCTAGGTCCTCTCAGGACAAACTGGATCCATGATAACAGTTTCTAATGTGGACCGTAGACTTACAGATCATGCCTATAGTACTTAAGAGAGTACTCTGTGCTTCTGAGGTCAAATTCCTTGCCTGTCCTGACTGTGGTGCGATGGCCCCAATGTCCTCATGACATTCCCAGTCATCGTCAGACTTATGCTTGACATATGCATCTTTAAAAATTCCTTGGCATAAGCAGGGTACTCAGTACTCATATACATGGTTGCCCTGCAACACTGCTAAACACTTGTCTTGGAAAGGGCATTTGCTGCCAAAGCAAGATCCAGAGTCATCCTTGTTCTGAGGGTGGAGAGTCACGCCACTGAATGAACTAGTATGTTATAGCACTTGTAGTGTTGTTGTGGATGCTCAGTTTTCTGAGGCCCCATAATATAGCCTCTTGAACTCTTCCTCTGGCTTTACTGGCCAAAACCACACCTGCTTAGCTGCAATTAACCTATTCCAATCACTGTGCCTTACCTTTACCTGCACTACATATATATATAAACTCAACAGCATTTTGCCATTTGACAGGTGGTGTAAAAAAAAATAAAAATGCTTCGCTTGTCTCTCTCTAGGCAGTAGAAAGAAATTTACTGACGTCTTTTTTGCAAAGATTAGTAATAAATTTATTGAAAGATAATCTTTCTCTTGGAAATGAACCCCTGACAAACTTATGTGGTGAACTTACCCATCAGTTCCTGAAATACATAGTTATCTCTTTGTGCCTGACTTCTGTTTCTGCTATAATACCTTATTTCCTTATGAAACCATAGAAAAAAAAACCCCAAATTTGACTTATTTTTTGAGAAGCCTTGAGAAGCCACATGAATACAGCTTGAAAATATGTTTTTCTGTCTATTCCCCACTCTGGCCCCATATATAGTGATCATTCATCTTAGCAGTTTAGGTGTTGTTTTGGCCATGAGTATCTTCCCGTTCCCCAATTCCAAACAGAACACTTTGCTTTATATACTTGATCTGTCATTTACATCAAAAACTGGCTGTGAGATGGTGCTGTCAATCCGAACCTGCCTTTAGAAGTCATGGGATTTAATCAAATATCTATGATTAGCAGCTGACTTTCTTTCTAAGTACTTGCCCTAATTACTATTTACAGTTGATATAGATTACAAATAACAATGAACTCTTAGATCATTATTTAATTATTGCTGATCTTTTAATGATGATGGACCATACAATAAAATGATTTAAGGCAGTGCAGTTTAATACTACTGATAATAACTATCATTTCAGATAATTTAAAACAGGCTTGAAAATTGTAAATAGCATTTGTGATTTTTTTATATTAAAGCTGATTATAATTATTTTACATGATATGTTTAGAAGCACTGCTTTAAAATAGAGTTTAAGAACTCTAGTTTAAAGATAAAAATCACAACCCCACCTCTTCCAATATTTACAAATTAAGGTTCTAATCCAGCAAAGCTAAAACAGAACAATAACTATTACTTTTGTAATCCCACTCATTTCACCAGGATGTTTCTTTTAAATAAGCATATACATTTATAATAAGCCTATATATTAGGCACGTATCATTATATGGCATATAGGGTAAAGAAATACTTGAATCACTCTCAGTGCTAACTCTCCTAATGGTAATCATAAGACATTCTTTGGAATTTTTGAAAGTGTCAACAGAATTGTGTCTGTATACAAAGCATTTAAAAAAGAATAATAACACTGTTTGATTTCTGAGTGATGTAGGAGCTCATACACGATAAATCTAAATTTTGATACATTGTTTTATTTATGCTGTTAGGAGATTTTTTACTTTGTTTAGGGAGAGTGAGAGGGAAGGTAACCAGTTCAGTAAGGCAGAATGTGGTATTGGTTTATACTCTTCATAGTATGCTTGAAAGGCATATTTTTATTCCTGAAGAAGTAAATTCTCACCCAAACACCAAAGAGTGTGACTGATTTTGATTGATCCAGTTTTGGTACAGTCAGAGAAGTGGTAAAATATCTTATGAAATATACCTTCTTCATCACAGATTTCACAGATTTGTTGACTGCGTTCTGTGGTGCAAACTGTAAAACTGTGGAAAGCAGGGATATACTTTATTTGTTTAGGACATGACATTATCAGATGCTGTCGATGAAAAGTAGCAGCCATGATATCTTCACAATACTTTAATTGTTTATCAGCTTGTCAAAATGTGGGTAAGGCTGCTCTGAATAAATAAAATGTCACTATCTTCTCAAAAAAATATTTAAAAATTGAAATCCCCTTTTGTAGTTGCAATAAGGCCATGCAAACCTGGAATGGCTGTGATTTTTTTCTTTGAATGGGAGTCACTGGTTCTTGTGTCACTTTTTAAGTTGATCTGCTAATATGGCTCTTTATATTAGGATCATGCCTTTCAGCTTGTAGAGATAATCCTATTACTCTATGCAAGAAAAAATGATAATAACTGTAAAGCTTAAAAATAACAAGGAGCAGTAATAATTAAAGTTATGGAAGGTTAGGAACATTCTCCCAAGATACAGGTTTTTCCTTTGAAATCTGTATTTTCTTGTCTCGACCAGAAAAACTTTCTTCCATCAAATCTTCAGTTTCCTGGAACAAGACAGGAAGTGTGGACGTTACTCTGTATCTTTTTATGAATGCATGTTGAGTCAATCACTGTATCACTTCCTCTACTATAAAAATATCATAGTAATTGTAATGAAGATCATATTGGTAGAACTGTGATATTACTGTGTTTATACAATTCTTGTACCTTTGAATTTCACATTTAAAAAAAATAAATCACAAAAAAAATCTTCGTGTGCATTTTAGAAACTGATCAACATTTGTGGTAGAAAAAGGTATTTCTAATTTAGAGGAGGTTTTGATTGAAAAAATTAGATTCTTAAAATCAGGCTTCTTTACTGTGTTTTGTAAAACAGCATTTTATTCGTGTCTTAGGACTCCTAGTACTTTTATCTGGAGAAACATTCTTTGTAAGAATATCACCAAAAAAGGCCAGTTTACATACTAGAAAATTGTCTGTCTTCACATGGAAAAAAAATACCTTGTGCTTCCATATTTTTATTTAATATTTGAAATATGTGGTTAATATTTCTACTGTTATTAATGGTAGGTATGTACTTTGCCAATGCAATAAAACATCTCCTTTTACTCGTGTGATAACATCAAAAATTTAAATAGCTTTTCAAATTTGAAAGCATATGATTTGCTTTAATTTGGTGCCCTGAATTTTGTATTCTGCTGGTTAAGCAACAGACCTACAATTATCTGACAGAGGATGCCTTCTTGACATTTTCCAGCTTATTTTTTATCCTCAAGTAGAGTTGTGTGTTTTGCATAAGCTTTAGATAATCATGTAAACTAGTTGCATCACTGAAGTATTTTTATTTCAAATTCATTGAGGGTTGCATACATGAGCTTAAAATAGTTTTTGCAAATCTTCTCATCTAATGTCTATCTTCATCTGATTGAACTTGTTTTTGAATCTGTTACCCTCACCTTCCCTATCAAAGAAAAATCTATTTACATTTAAATATACAAAAATATGTGAGCCACTTAAAATATATCTGCAGAAAATTTAAGTATTGACATATTGTATGATATTTAATTCATTCTTTCTTTTCTTCCCTTTATCATATGTATTGCATCCTCACACCTATGTTATGTTCAGTGATAGGTGGAAATATTGTGAACAGTTCTGCGACGGCAAAGCAACAACATTCTGGTTCCAAACATTTATTTTACAAGTGTTGAAAGGTTTGGTGTCAGTGGTGGTCAGAATTTCTGGCATAGTTTCCTCTGAAAATGCCAAGTACATTATAAAATCACTTACAGTTTTTCCTAAGGGTTAATGTTAACCACTGGTGAATAACCCTTTTTCTTAAGATCCTGGTGAATAGCAAAACTGCTCTGTTTTCTTATAGGACCAAAATACAGATTTACTGAACTGTCAGGTACAATAAATGCTAGCTGTAGATCATACTTTATTCAGCTCAGGCCAAAGCATTTGATGTATAATGTAGTACATTGGTTGTGCATGCACAGAACATTTTACAGACGAGTATTTGTCTTTCTCCTTCAGCTGTCAGCCCAGATACATCATCATAGATCATTCTCACTTCTAGCAATGACACTGGAACATCTTGAGCAGCAGTACACTTACTGTGCACATGTAAATATAATATATAGTAGTTACCTCCCTATGGAGTGTTCCTAAGGCATAGCCACCTCATTGAAAGATTAAAATAGTTTACTTCCTTCTTGTATCATAAAAAAGCCATTTTTGTACCAGTGCTTCACTTATTCAACTCATGTACTCTCCTTGTTGTGAGAGGAGCATACAAAGGTGTCCTCATACTGCACTGACAGCTAAAGGTATCATTTGCATGTAAATATTCTTTATAAGAGGTTGTGCTAAATTAGTAATGGAGAAAACATGCACCCGAGGAATTTCAGTTCTCAGAACAGATCAATTTCATATCTCACAAGCTGAGGAAAAGAAAAAAAAAAGTTTTCTAGATTGCACACTTCTTAATTTTCTGGAAGAGTGACAGGCACTGAAAGCCAGGTTTTGTAAGGTATTCAGATGCCCAAAGATCCATCTTGGTAGCTTAACCTTTGGGCTACAAAGGACACCTCTCTGCTTTGTCAGGCACAGAAGAAGGAGTTGCCTTTCAGTTTGTGTTAGGCATCTAACTTAGCTCCTTTTGTTAATTATGCAAAATGTTTATCTGCATTTTGGAGCACCAATTAAAATTAAAATCTTGAGAATTTTGCTTTCAGTCTCCCAATATGAAACCCCTGTCTGACCTGCTAATGTGCCTGAATATCTGGTCCCCATGCAGTCAATGAACTGTCAGGAAAATTGTATTTCATTTGCTGCAGAGTCTTGGTGTACTCCAGTGTACTCCAAGTATAACATTCTGTGCACTTGAACTGTCTTTGTACATATGGAGGTTTGAATGAATTCTGTGGTTTTGAAATGATCAGCGCTAATTGTTGGTACTGCAGAAGAAAGATTTTTGTAGAGCATGTAATGTTGTCATTAGATGTGTGGACTATTCAGTATTCATCTCTTACTTGTGTCCTGCTACTGCCATTACAGGGGGTTGTTTGATTTGGTTTAGAGATAATATATAGATGCTTGTCCAATGGATACTGAAATTAAAACCATAAAATTAATTTCCTATGAAATACTGAGAAGTAGTTAAATAGCGAAGACTTTGTGATGGTAATAGTCTGTCCAACAGACTGTTGTAATAGTAATTTTCATTGGTTACAAACTTTTATGTAAAAATTTAATCATACGAAATGCATCCATGTTAACTGTAGTTACTCAAATACTGACAAGTAATGGCTGTAATCATAATTCCTAGTTTTTTTTCAAGTGGAACTACCCCTTTCCATGACTGAATAAAAATTAAGATGACAACCTGTAAACATTTTAGAAACCAGAAATTTTGAAATTTCAAGTTAAAGATATGCTTATTTTTCTACAATATCCTAAGGACTGCAAGATCAGCTGAACAGGAGAGAATGAGGAGAGTAGTGCACCTTATTGGTGTGAAGATGTATTTCCTTAGGTCTTTTCTTTGTCTATATGTTTGGTCAAAGAATAAAGATCAGAACCTGTAAATTAGCTTTGCAAGTGTAGTTGGAAATAGAAGAAAGAAGGTAAAGAAGAAATATTTGACTTTTAAGATATCACAGAAATTACATATATATTTTTATATGCATATATGTAAGTATAGTAAATCTTAAAATATAATTTAATAAAAATCTAATTTCTCAGGGATTTTGTAAAACCTTTCATTGACCTCCTGAAAACTGGGAAGGATGAAATCTTTTCTCTGCTGTGAGAAAATTAAGGTTGTATTTTCACACCTGAATTAAATAATGCAAAGTAATTGTGCAGGCTCAGGAAAAAAACCCCAAACAATTATTTCAATTGTTCTTCCTTAAATTATTTTTCTGATGTTGTAGTGCTTACACTGACAAACAGATAGATATCCTGTTTTCAACTGTTGGTGTTCCTGGAGGACAGTATGCCACATCTCTCCAAACAAAAGGCTAAAAAACCACCTTTATAGAACTAAATGAAGTAAAAAGCACCAGAACACATCTTATGCATAATACATTGAAAATTTAGGTATTTCAGTTGTTTTGACCATTGAAAATTCATCAAGTTGCCTTAAAGACTGGGTAAAGCTTGAAAATTTAGGGAATAAGCAGTTTATTTAATGGAGTATTGAAATAGAATCAATAAAAATGAAGATCAAAGAAAATGTTGAGGAAATGTTTTAACAGTAACATTTGTTATGTTTATTTGTTACCTCTCACCATTGATCTATTTCAGATCCAAGGTGAAGGGAAAGGAACATAAATAAAAGTTTTGGAAAAGAAAGCTGAACAACTCCATCTTTTCATTGACATAATTTGAAACCCAAGCTTTGCAAAGACAAAGATAAGATTAGGACTGTTAACCAGGTATCAACTCAAGCAGGCACCAGGAACTCTTGCACTTGCAAAGTGAAAGCAGTTAATCAGCTCTTCAGTGGACATCTTTGCCCTTGGCTAGCTATTGAGTTACAAATTTGATCGATTGAAATAACTTTATTATAAATAAAATAATTTTAATTATAAATCCAAATCTGAATCAGCTAACCGTTTTGCGGAAGATACAGTCCTTGGGAGAAGGGTATGTTTTCTGTACTGTGTAACAGATTGAAAGGTCAGAGAGTAAAGCCCAGCAGAATTACGTCCTTGTGTCCATTTTTGAAAATGAAATTCCACTTTTACATTGATATCGCTGGCTCTTTCCTAATTCAAATTTTTAAGCAGTATAAAGCGGGCCTAAAACTAAGTGCTTTAAGTGGGTGAAATAATACTCATGGCAGCCTACTCTGAAAGTCATGTTGGTTTCTTTACTTCATTTGTTCTTTGCCTGAATAAATGCAGCAGAGTAAGCTGGTAAATAACAATATAGCATAAACTATATCTAGCTGATCTCAGAACACTAAGTAATACTGCAAAGCAGATGTATTGGGAATTGCAAGGAAATGAGTCGAGACCAGGATAGGAAGCTTTATTTACTTTTTTATGTGAGTTTTTGCTTATGGGGTGTATACCTGACCTTACTGTTATTTTACAGTAGCCAACTTGTATTTCACTGAACCCTAATGTTTCGAGATGGAAAGTGTGCTTGTTTTAAGCTGAGAGAATTTCAGGACAGATGGGGGAACAGAGAACATCACTGACTTGCATACTTTGAGTACCATCTGGTTAGCAAATAGGACCACGGCAGAAGGAACATATGTTTACTTAGCTGACCCTGTGTCTTGCCAGGAAGCACATTAGACTGGTGTGGTCCAGGGATACCTACATCCAGTGTTGCAGGAACAGTGAAGATACTCATAGGTGTGAGAAGTTCTCACTGATAGTAAAGGCAGCTATAGGGAGATTTATCAGTCCTACCAAAATCTCAGGCAGCTGTTGATCTCCAAGGCTGCATATGTGGGACATGCAAAATATGACTTCTGAGTTCATCTTGCTAACACTGAGTCCAGACTCTTGTTTAACTAACTTAAGGTCAATTATTACCTGGATTTGAACAAGGAAGAAGGCTTTGTCTGGATTAGTAGAAGAAAGAATATGGATTACACTGTGTTAAAGCAAACTTTGTTCTAGGCTGCTGCTGCCATCTGTGTCAGGGAGCCTGATTCCCTGACAAACTGGAACTGAAAACAAACACAAAAACATGTCTCTGCAGGGAGGTAAGGGATGAAGCTGGTGCTCCTAATGCCTGGTTCATTCCCTGCTTTTTCCCTATCGTCTTAAACCTTTTTCCAAGGGTCAAATCAGCGCAGATGCACTGCAGCCCCTGTGCAGTTGGGTTCCAGTGGATGCCCAGCCTCGTACCACAAGACAGACACGACTCACTCACCGATGCTAATGGCCCAAAGGCAGTGAAATTGCCTTCTCTCTGCCCGTTCACCAGTAAATTCATGCCCAAAGGTGAACAAGTCTTAGCAAGGGTGTGCAGGGTGAGTTAGTGAGAGACTGATGCCAGCCTTCACTAGGCACATTAAATTACAAAGGAAAGATGTGTGAGGTCGGCCCAAGCCAGCTATTTCATAAGAGCGTGATTTGATTAAGGCCAGGCTATGGCCTAGCTAGATGGGGCGAGAGATGGTCTGGGAAGTTTTGCCATTAATTTAACTGGGAGCACAATCTTCTGCTGGCCTGTAATCTTTATCTTTTCAAGTTTGTTATTTCATTATTAAAGCTGTTTGCTGAAGCTCAGAGGCAGAATTTCTATCGATTGTTATATAGCTAGTACTTTATCTTGGCATCTTGTTTAAATATAAGCTTTTTATTAGCTGTCAAGCAGCTGAGCACTCAAGTATATAAATAGCATTAGGAAAAATGCATTTAACTTTTAAAAATATAAATTCACTTCCTATGTGAAAAAAAAATTGCTTTGAAGATTGTTAGTATTCAGCAGATTAAGCTGTTTCATTTTTGTCAGGTTTTCACTTTACTACCTTTTTAACAGCAAGATAAAATGCCCATTGAAAGTACAATCATAATGAAATGGTGCAATATAAATAGATGACTTTCATCATAATGCACTGGTTTTAGAAATGTTCATAATTTAAACAATTATGTTCCTTGACTTCTCGCCAATTAAGTTTAGTCATCTAGGGACTGTGAATTTTAATGAGAAAGCTGAATGGTCTTTTGCAGATATGATCTGTTGGCAGGGACACAATCAAACAAGGAAAGATTTAATCTTTTCTTTTCCCTTTCTTTCTTTAAGTATCATAAAAAAAAGATAAGAGAAAAAATTAAGTGGCAGAAGAAACAAAACTGCTGTACAGAAAACGTTTCATAGCCTCATGTAGATTGAATATATTAAAAAAATCTTTGCTTACTCCCCCTTGAAATCAGCACGATAGGCTTAAAAGCCACACGAGATGTTAAACATACTCATGGGAAAATTAAAATTAGAAGCAAACTATAGCCAATAGCTGTTACACTCTGGTTATTCAGAGAGTTCTAATGAACCCTTTCACAAAAATTTTGGATCCAGAATCATAAAGAAAAATAAATTAAATAGGAGTGGCATAGATACTTCAGATGGTGAACTATGGTCTACGCAACTACCTTTCAACAGACAATCCAGAACCCCCCTGGAGATTAGAATTAGATTAGCTAAATGCTTAACAGCTGTCTCATAGGCATGAGACTAGATAAAGCAACCAAGCTGTAAATCTGTGCAAACTGCATGAAAGGCTACATAATGCAAATTGATTAGATTAGAACTTGCATTAATGTGGTTGTGAATAAAAATAACCCACCAACAAATCCTCTCTTAATATTAACAGCTACTAAAGAGAAAAACTTAACAGATGGATTAATATGAGGTGTGAGTCTACAATGAATTTCCATTGTGATCAAAGAAAAAAACTGAATTAGTAATCCCCATGAAGTAAGAGTTCTAATCTCTGTGCAGAAAGGCAAATATTTGAGGATTTAACTTGGATTGATAGGCAGGTTTCATGGAATATCGTTGCTCTTTCATCTATTAAAAATGAAAAATAGGAATACCTATTGATTTACATTCAAAGATGAATGTGATGTGGTACACAACTGAGTAGATAGGTCATAAACTATTGAAATGTAACCTGTGGTAACTATTAGGACTGATTAGTTTTCTGCAGTTCCGGGATTATAACATTTGACATTAAGACTGATAAGAACATTCACTTAATTGTTTGAATTTCTTAAATGTACAGAACCTAATGGTAAATCTGTTTCATAATATTTCTTTTCTACTTGGAATTGTATGTCTTTTATTCAGTAGAACTTTAACACATAAAAATAAATGCCATTTAATGAGCGCTAAATTTATAAGACATTTGTGAGCTGTAAAATTTGATGTAACTAGTTAGGAGATTACAACCATGAGATGATAAAAACACAGTAAGATCAGTGACCTATATGCTTTCTTAAATGCTATCCCTTCATATCATTTTACTGTTTATGTATGGACTGCTACATTAATATTAATGAGGATTTGTTCTGTGCCATATACTGAAAGAAAGTGAAGTTTCACCAGATTGTCAGTTCCTTGGCTTCAGCGAGACTAAAAGCAACCTCCTTGTATGAAGCACTGAGTTCTCAAAGCTTTGGGCACTGAATAAATGCCACTGTGATGTTTTTGAATGCAGATAGATAGAAAATTGTTCTGCCTATTTTTAGAGTGAGCCAGAAGTCACATAGCCATAGTTTGCATAAAAGTAAAGCCTAGGGTAACAGGCAAGATGTACTGAATCAGGTACTAATGCAGTCACGTAGCTTCTGGCTAGGTAGAGCACAGACAGAATAAATTCATGTACACAGTTCCTCTACACTGTTCTCTAAGTGCCCGTAGTCACAGCGCTCATAGATACGTACCCTACCTTCATGCAATAAGAATTCACCATCTAAGAGTTTCTCTGCTGTTACCCCTGTGAGGGCTGATAAAATACATTATATGTGGTTTTTTTAGAAATGTATGTTCTGACTGGACTGCTGAAAAACACTGTTCCTTAAATTACTTTTTAACCCTGGGGTTGAGTCATTCACCCAAGTCAAGAAACATTACCTTGAAATTCTTATGTTCATAGGGACTTGAACCTAGAAAAGTATCATAATCCTTAAATATAGGGCACAATTGTAATAGAGCACCTACAATCCCAGTTCTAATGGTAATCCACTAAATATATGATGTTTAAATGCTCATTTGACTCAAATCAGTTTTCCCTCAGTGATAAGAGTAATCACTGGTTTATAGAGAGCCCTGGTCTCTCTGATCCAGCAGATACTGTATTAATACAATATTTTAGTTGTTTCAATGTGAAGAAGAAAGTACAAAATTGTATTTCAACTTTCAAAATTTTACTCGTACAGCTAAATTGTACAGCTAAAGTTCGCAAAACTCTGTATTTCTGTCAGTGCTTCTGTGACATAGGAAGAAGTTGTTAATTTTGGATTACAACTCATGAATGGAAAAAAAAAATTACAACCTCAGAAATCCTTACCGAGGATGACAGTTAACATTACTATACACCAAACTTTATTATAACCTGTTGGATTGAGTGTGTACTGTACTGTCTTCCTGTTGAGGAGAAAATGTAGTCTTCTGCTCTTTGGAAGAGTGCTTGTGCTGTCAGTATGCTAAGCAACTGTGCGGTTTCTCAGTATTTTGGGGAGCAACTGAAGCAATTCAAGAATTCAATAGAAATTCATGAAGATCCTTTATACAGGTAAAACTGAATTTTGGCATGGAGTTCATCCAGTTTGGCATTCATTGCAAAAAAAAAAACAACAAACCCACCCAAGAACATCAGAGAAGAAAACCCCAAAATAATACAGAATTTGTGCAAATGAAATAATGTATTTTGGTCTGAAGCATGCATTGTGCATTTATTTAATTATTTCAGCACATACAACAAATATTGTTAAAGACATAAATACTGTAGCCTTTTAAAATTTTACATTACTCATTCTTACTGATTTTCTGTATCAGTGAATTACAGAGGTAAATATATCCCATAGACTATTTTTTTCCCCATCTTTCCTAAGAATCAGTGATATTTATTTTTCCTGGTCATGGGAACTCACTGTCTGCTATAGCTGTAGATCATCACTGCTTTCTTCCTGGTTAAGCTTTCTGATCAAGCTACAGGAAAGTAATAGAAAAGTACAGCCCATAAAGCACTAAGCATTCAGTTCATGTTACAAAGAAATTGAAAGTGAACTTACAGTAAGTTATTTCCTAAATACAAGTTCCCTTTACACCAGTCCTTCTTTCAAGGGCATGTTAACAGAGTCCAAGCAGTGGACTGAGATTTGAAATGGTGGGTGGTATCTATTCCTAGCAAAGGAAGTGAAGGAAAAAAGGAAAAGTCTAATGTTGTCACCAAATATTTCACAAGTGAATTAACGCGTTTATGGTCTTCTTAAATCCTTTATTGTGCTGAAGTTTAGTGTGATTTGGTATTGGGAAATCAGTCAACGTATCATGTGGGAAGGTTGGAGCAAAATACAGACATGCATATGCACTTCCTTTTAAAATTATTTACTTAACCCACTGCTATAGCAGACAGGAGTATTTTAATGACAACCATAGAGCTGCAGTGACAAAGTGTAGTGAATGGCAAATGAAAAAATAGAGTATGTCTTCTGCTGGCGGGGAGGGAAGACTTGCACAGATAAATCAAGCATGGCGCTTTTGCTGGAGAAGATAAGGTTGGAGCTATTCCTCCCTTTCTTCCTTTGTTTTTATTCTTGAACAGTCTGCTACTCTCTTACACATTCTTGTAATTTTCACAGCATGTGGGATATTTTACATGTGTCATACACAAATTCTTTGTTCTCTTTACCATCTCAAACCCATTTCTGGCCAGGTGTCAAGGTTTCATTTCTTCAGTGATCCATAGCAGATCATTTGTGATTTGTAGTCTGTGGGCCTTTGGTATCATCCTGTGCCTTTATTCTCTAGGCTTTTGCCGCTGTCTTCTTCTTGTTCTCCTCAGGGCCCTTGTTACACTTTAATCTCCCGTGCCTTGTCAATGATATGGAGGAGGAACATCACTGTGTCTCTTCTGTTAGTTCCTGGTATCAGAATTTTTCTCCTGAGGCTTGCAGAAACTTCCACCTGCTTGTTGTTCTAAGGAAAGGTGGAAAACAACCTACGCTCCTGGTAGCTTATCTCAGTTGAACTCCCGAAGTCTCTGAGGACCTTCATCTTTCTACTTGATTGTGCCTCAAACAGCTGGTAACTTGGAGCATTCTATTAAAAACATTTTTAAATATGACTTTATACACGAACGGAATATTCAGCCATTATTTTTGCCGCTGTTGGATTCTGGGGTCAACTCTGCCTTTGTGACAAAGTTTGAGAGGCTGGTCCAATAAATGCCAGCTCTTGTATTTCTCTCCTTTCTTGATCTGATTCATGTTAAAGTCAGTGATATTCCAGCACTGACTTCAAAAGGATGATGAGTTGGTTACTGGACGTAACCTGCTGGGCAAAGGCCAAGAAGAAAACCTAGTGAAAGAGAGGGGCATAAAAGGGGTTCCTGCTAGTTGATTGATGCATTCATTCAGTACATGTGGATAGCTTAAAGCAGCTGCTTCTGTGCCTCAGATGCCTGTTACCAAACTGCTAACACTCCCAAGTCACACGTACCAATTTAAGGTCAATGAAACAGTGGTTAGAGGGTCTTTGAGATCCATCCCCTCCTTGTGTGGTTTTGTGTTCTCTGTTAGGATGACCATATATTCATCTCTGTGAATCATCTTCTATATCTCAGTATTAAAGTAGAGAAACTTTTGGGGAGTGATGCTGAAGGTACAAAAGTATGATCTTGTGGAAGTAAGTGATAGGAAATGGGGGTTGTGAATAAATGAAACGTTCTGCTCTACATTAAAACTCTCAACATATGCTGATAGATCAGAGAAATTAATGTACTAGGTTGTATTGAAATATGATAGCATTTGCATTGTTTTCCTGTGCATAGTTATTTATAAAATTGGGGCGACTGCACAGATAAAATCCACATACTTGTTTAATGAGTGGCTAATTTATGTTCTCTTCCCCCTTAGAAAATAGCTTAACTGTTTCAAAGAATCCAATGAAACAAGTCACAATCAAGGTGACATTATGCTGCAGTGAAGCTTGCAAATAGAAGTGAGCAAATCAGGAAGTAAAAGTAGCCATAACAAAGTTAGCAGCTTTCTCATAAGCTCTGTTGTTTCTGGAATTAGACAAACCCAACACTCACTTAAATGAATCACAGCATCTTGAATTGATATGGCTGTAAGAATGAAAGCGTACCTTGCGTTCTGGGGTGGGCAGGAACAGAAAAAATCTGGGCCAGAATTGGAAGATATGTCTTCCACCTCCCTAAAGAATTAATTTTATCAATTTGTAAGGCACTCTTCTGAGGTGCTAATCATACTCTGTAGCCTTTGCACTATGTGTAATTTTTTTTTACAGTGTAACTGCTGAAATGTAGGGTGCATAAATTACCAGGTCATGTATTTTCTTCTTACAAAGGTCTAGTTGATTTAAAAAACCAAGGTCTTTGGAGGGAAAGGTTTGTTTTGAAACTTGAAATGTTGAAAGGTTGCTTTTGTGTGGCACTTAATAAAATTATTAAAGATGTTATCTATGTCTGATATAATTAGAAAGGAAAAATATTATAAATAAAAACCCCATGCCAAAAGGGATTTGAACTCTTAGCCTTCAATGTGTGTGGCTCTTATTTTGTTTATTAGGCTATACAATTAAGTTCATAAACAAGTGTGAAGATTTTTGAATGTTAATTTTACCACTGGAGGGAGCCCATATTCCATAAATGCTGTAGAAAAAAAATAGATTTTAATATTAAATGAAAAAAAAAGTGAACTTTTACGATATAATACATTTTTCCTGGTGCTACCACTGCATGTATGCAGAATTTCTGATATGCTAACTATACTGTTCATTTTTATTCCTTCCACATAATGTGGAAATTAAAGGTCAGAAATCAGAAAACCAGAGTTGCCTGCTTGGGATACAGCTTTTTCCAAGAAGAGATACTTTGTAAAAGATGAACTATTACGTTAGTTTTAATACGGGAGTTAACGGGTATACCACTAGACTGCTAGATGAGTACAGTTCCAGAGTTGTGAGAGTCCTTGACATAGTAGTTTTTTAAGTCTTTGAGTCTCATTAAGTTTCATTTTTCATAACAATAATAATCTTCTAATAGAGGTGGACTGGCTAGCATGATTTTTCCTCTTTTGAGACCTGTGACTTTTTAAATGTGATCAGAAGTTAATCTGTTCTAAAGCACAGTTCAAATGTCTAGAAAAGTTACCAGTGTAATGCTGTTTGTCATCATCTTATAATAACCAGTAGACAGGCAAGAAGCTATTAAAGCTTTCTTCTCCCTTGTGGGTTATTTGATTTGTCATTCTCCATTTTTGCAGTCTGTGTACTCAAACCAATTTGTGATAACACGAGCAGAAAGCTAAATTCAGTAAAGAGTTCATGCTGACATTGTTATTCCACACAAGAGGCCCAGTAGGGAGAGATAATGCTATAATTCAGATAACATGATGAAATGAGATCTTGTATCACAAAGACTTTGGTGGATGAAGAAAAATAAACGTCTCCTCTTTTTATATAAATTAGAAGAAGATGTGGGGTCATACTGAAGTTGCATCTGCTATTTTTAACTTTTTTAGAGACGAATCAGCTGAACTGAGGCTTAGAGACATGGTTGAATTACAATACATTCACTCAACATATTTTAAGAATTTAGATTTACTTTGGCAGGTAGTTTTTATTTCAAATACTTGAAGTAGGTCAGAAGAAAAACATGCAATAAGTTATATATATCACAGGTGAATACTTTAAAAGTAAATTGCGTAAGCCTGAAAGAGTTTTAAGTCTCCATAGTGAAATTGATACTGATTTGCTGAATATTTTAAAGAATCATTTTTTGATAACATGGGATGGCCCTGAATATCCTTGCTTTTAGCAATGATACCATAGACACTTACAGTAGTTTATAGTGGAAAAGCTCACTTCCTATCTATTTTTTCAGCATTTCAGTTCAAATATTTTGCATTTTTGATTAATTATGTGTCATTTCTCATCTTGATATTGAAATGGAATATTCTTACTCAGTTTGTTCTTATTTTTAGGTAAATGCAACGTAGTCTTGCTAGAATTGGTGTTTGTGGTTTTGCATGTGCATTGTACATTGGTAACTGATTTAACTTGCATATTGTATTTTTCTGGATGTGCTTCAAAAAATCTGTATTCATATAAAAGATAATGTAGCAAATCAAGTAAAATGAAAATGGAGGTAGAATTTAGCATTTGAAAAGATTAAAGAGGAATTACTATCTTGTAAAGCCATATTGATGGAGGTCAGACGTGTTTTAGAAATTATCATTCTGCACTGTCAAATCTGAGGATTTTTTCCTGGAAAAGTTTATTCTGGCAAGTCATAGGCAAATTATTTAATCCATTTTTGCTATTTCGTTCTACAAAACATTCACTGAGGTGAACACCCGCAAATTTTAATGAAGAAAATTGGCAACATATCTTATAAAGAAAAATGAAGTGTACCTTAATTAAATCCAAATGAAGTTAGTATAAATATTGCCATGGAGTCAAGGTAAACAATGGTTTCAGAGTTTTTCTTTTTTGTTTGCGCAGTTAAAAGCTTAGCTGCCTAGAACGTGCTATTAAACATGAAGGAATTCCATTTTCAAACAGCTTGCCGACCTCTTCTTACTATCAGGTACATTTATCCTCAGAACAGCTCTTCAATGAAATTTGAAGTGAAGTAAATAGAGTATCTGGCTTCTGTAGAGTTCTTTTGATGTAGGCATTTCAAACAGTTCAACCAAAGAGTTTCTTTTTATTAGGACCAGGTAGAGAAACTGAGTTGTAAAGCTGAAGAAAGCTTAAATCAAAAGTAGTGTTTTCAAAATTCTGGTCCAGCTTAATTCAGTAGCCTGCGTATCTTGGTCACCATCTCAGCATCCTCACATGTGTGGAAAATCTCAGGTTAAACCTGCTTAGTGCTACTGTTGCTTTATATCTCTAAAACCTCACTTCTTTTTTAAAGCAAATTTGTGTTACTCTTCAATATCAATAGTGGTTTTGGTCTTCCTTCCTTAGTGGATCTATAGAAAATCAGTATTGGCAATGTTTTCAATATGTTTTATATCTTTGCTTCAGCAGTATTCTATCAAAATATCGGTTCCAAATCAAAGAGATCTGAAAAAGCAGATGATTCCCTGGAAGCTGTCATTTTTCAGGTAGGAGATACAGGAGAGGCCTCTGTGACCTTGACTCCAGACTAGATATTCCAGGGTTTTTTTTTCTGATTGAGTAATGACCGTCTCTCTCTCTGGAAATTTGATATAAAAATATTTCACTGTTTTCTAGAATAACTTTTGGGGTAGAGCAAAGAAAGAATTGCCCATTTTGAAAGAAAGCTCATACTGAACGTCTGTTTCTAATTCACAGGCTATTTTAAAAATAAATACATAAGAAAAATTCCATGCTCAATTTTTCATGTGGTGCAAAATTGAGCTTTCATTTTCTGAGCAGAAGGGAGATAAAAACAGGGGGGATGGGGAGAAATTATATCAAATTGAATTGAAGAAACTTTCCTTTGCAGGGAACAGGAAAGCTATATGGCGGGACCATGTGTCCCAACTACGATGAAATCCTAGTTGAAACCCGCTAATGAAGTCACTCGAAGAGAAAGACTATTGAAATTTCTGTCCTATCCCAAAAGAACAAATTTAATTCCATATTTGTCTTTACAGTTGATACATCCTTGAGAAATTATGATTTCTTACACATTGCAAAGGACCAAAGATTTTTCTTTAGCAGTTTTCTATCTACCAACTATTACTACTTTCTTCTAGGCCTAGACATTTTTCTGCATGTCTCAGACATTCTTTGAAGATAAAGGTCTAAACCAGAAAGATATCCTTCCCTCTCTGCCGAAGATAGCTCTGTATTTAACTTTTGTTTCTGTTGTCTCTAGTATACTTACGGGGTTCAAAAAAATCAAAGTGCTGGATACGTAATTAGAAACATGGAAACTTATTTGTAGCCCCAAACATTGCTAGATAAATTAGATTTTTTAAAAATTACAAAGGCACCCAGTTTTTTGTATTAATACTCTAAGAATTTATTCATACATCATAGCAATCTGTTCATTTGCACTTGGGCACAGATTAAGCAAGGTTGAGGTTGCTTGCAAAAGGGAAGAGTGCATTTTTCAAAATTAGCCCACTGTGTTGCCATGACTTTATGAACCCGAGTCATCTGCAAGGTCTAATGATCTCCATTTTTGAGATGTGAGACTTTTTTTTTTTCTTCATAAGGTTTTGTGTCTGACACAAGATTAACAGTACACATGAAGGCTTTTGGTTCATTGTGAATTGCAATACTTTATATGTGATATAAAATTCAGACTTGAGCCCAGTATGTTTTTGAGACTTTAGAAAAACACTTAGAGGAGCTAGCTACAGCAGAAGTATAAATTAATTGTCTTAATTTGAACATATTTTAAAAAACATGCTTAGGTTCTCTACTAGGTGGTGTACAGTGGCAAGCAGATCTCAAAGGGAAATTAGAAAAAGAGGAGAATGCAGTGATTTGTTTGGGAAGACAGCTAAGTGGCCTGAGATTATTGACGACACTATTTGAGTGACTGGAATTTTTCTTGAAATCATGTTCAAAAGTCTGTGGTTTTGTTGGTGGCTGTATCAGTGAGATGGGCAAGTCATAACCTCTTTGTGTCTGAGTTTTGTAAAATTATTATAAATATCTATGTAATTCACAGATTGAGCTAAATTAGTACTTGGAAATGTATTAAAGTCTTTGAACTATTTCTGAAAATATAAAACATTAAAGTAAAATGTAGGTGTTTAAAATAGTATTGAGAATGTGTTGATTTGACTTTTTAAATTGCAAGGGGGGAAAAAGTAAACAAATTAAAGGTTATGTAACAAAAGAACAAAATGGAATCCCACATTAAGCAGCCATATGCAGGACTTATTTTAATGACTGTCACTGAACTATTTTTATAGATTTTGAATCCTTTAGAAAGCCAACTGCTATTTACAAGCTGGCCTTATTAAGTGGCAAGGAATGGCTGTGGCTTTGGTATCTAGATGATTAAACAGAGCAAAGCAAAGTCGATATTGATTAGAGATTTAGGAAGTTATATGAGCTGTTCTTTGTGTCAGTGAAGTAAGTATTGTATAAAGAAACCGAATACAGCTTTCTAAATTAAAGAAAACAAGTAAATTAAAAAGTGAATTTAAGGTGTTAGGTATCTAACTTCATGGAAATAAGTCTAATTCAAAATAGCAATAACATAATAAAAACATTTAAGCACATGGGTCTTTAAAATGGTTTAAATGACAGCTATAAGGCTTGCTTATTAGCAGGCTAACAGAGCCTTTTGCTTCCTTCACAAATTATCTGTTTATTATTATTTCTTTGACACTTTAAGGCAGATTCTTTTTTAATAAATTAAAATCTGTTTCCTGAGGTCCTCATAAAAAGCACCAAAGATGACTGCAAAAAACACCGAAGCAAAAGGGGTTTTGGTTCTCACTGAATAGCCCTGTCTCTTAGTGGCACCGTGTCATCCTTTCACCCACATGGGAGTTCTGCAGCTTGCTCTAATCTGTGCTCTACAGATGTGATACAGAGGGATATGGGCAGAAGTCAATCTTGGCCTTTTGTCCACAGACTCACTCAAAATATAATTTTCATCTTAGCAGGGCTTAGCTAAGTTTTAGGGATATTTCATTAGAGAGTAGAAATATGTTTTGTGGCTAGAAAGTGGTGATATTGCTAATTTAGAGTGCATGATTTAATTATGTGGCTACTTTAAAGCATTTATCATATCATACAAGGATTTGGTTTTAGGAAATTTTTTTAGCATCTCCTCAGCTTGGAAACAACATTTATATTACAGTGCTTGCTATTCCGGGTCCTACTAGACCAAGTCTATTACACAGAGTGTGGCAAGTAGTATAGGAAATAATTCTGCTATAGATAGAAATCTTCCCACCTTCTTTTGCTTATTTATTTCCAATAGCTATTGTATACTAGCATCAGGTTTTGTTTAGTGCTCTGGTGAGCTGTAGCAGGGAACTTATTTGGTAGAAAATGAACAGATTTTTTTTTTAAGTTTCCAGTTTTATAAATTCACTAATCAATCTTGGCGATAGACGTGATGAATACAAGCACCGGAGCAAGGGAGGCATTAGAGGTTAGTACTGAGCAGGGAGGTTAGGAGTTGGGGAAGTGAGATTGCCTCATTTTTACAAAAATGTGGGGGTTTGTTGGATTAAAGTCACTGCTTTGCCTAGAACCGGAGCAGAGAGGGCAAGTACAGAAAGTAAAAGAAAGCATGCAGAGTTTCTATGTGGAAAAACAGTTTCCATTTTTTCCCCCTAGCATTTATTTAAAAGAACTAAAGCAGTTGATAGTAAAGTAGGTTTACATTCCCTGCAATAATGGTCCATTTGTAGCAAAATTGAAAAAAGTTTCTCCAAAACTGAAATAGCATTAAAACACACATATTTGAGCTTTTTTCACTGTGAAAAGTTCAAACTGCCTTCCTTTTAAGAAACATGTCATTTATTCTGCTGGCAGGAGCAACATCATTTTCTGTAGTTTCTCTGAATTTTTGGAGTGTCCAGACAGTTAAACTCTGATGTCTTTACTCAGAGTAAGGGTTCTTTCTTGAAATTTCCCATTACTCCTTTAAGCCTTTGCTAATAAAAAATAGATAATAGGAAGTTGGAGTGTTTGCAGTCAGCAGTATAGTAACTATGGTGCCCTTTGGCAACCACTTAGGAAGGAGTTCATAGTTCCTCTGCCTCTGTGTGCACTGGTGTTGGTACTGAGGTAATTGAACCAACAGCAACAACAATATGAAATCTTAGAGAAAAGTCCCACTGTGTCATAGCCAGTGACTCTTGAGATGTCAGGAGAATATGTTTGCTGATGCATTTCATCTACCTAAGTAGCAACACAATGAAGAAATATTATAAATGTGAGAAGGAAGAAGGAGACCACAAAATATCTCATTTTTTAAAATGCAAAAAAAATGTGTCTGCACTAAGAAGCATCAGAAGATTTAAAAGTAATTTAATATCTATTCCCATAGCCCAGTCTTTGCAGTGTCATGTCGTTAAGCAATAAATAATGAAATTTTTCCAGGGAAGACATCTTATACTTTCAAATCAGTGACATAAATCTAACCATATGGATTAGGAAGTCATCCTTATCTACTTACAGTCTAATCAGCTGATGATACATAGTGTGTTCTGTTGTCATTTCTTTAATATGGTAGGAGATGAAGAACCCATCAGTCATTTCACCCATAAGGTTTTCAGAATGCTCTTTTAATGACAGAAAATTGTGTACAACTGCCTGACATGAAAGATGAAAGTCCACTGAAGAAAAAAAACAAAGGCAACTGTTGTAACAAGAGCCTACTTGCTATCTATTACTTCAGTCTTATTCCTCATGTCTAGTTCTTAATCTTACTTCACACATCAGAAAAATACATGTCCAGAATTTCTGCAGATCAATGGAAGCATGCACATCTGAGTAATAAAGAGCTGTTGATAATAGATTCAAGTATCAAATATAGCCAAATGTTCATGTTAATATATTTGAAAATTATGACCACTGAAATGGCTCACAAATATGACTTCTTGGCAATAAAAGCTGATAATTTGACATAACTTTTGGTCTTGTACAATTTCTTTTTTTATATTTTAAAGTGGTTAGTGCATTAGATGTTGTGTGATGCTCTTTGATGTCCTGCTGGGGTTGGTTTTACCCTGGTTTGCACATCTTAAGCTTTTTCATTGCACCACTGCCATACAGTGCTTTTATAATAGAGTGAGTCAATAGTACAATATGTTTGGGAAATCACTCCTTTCTTACAGCTTTGAATACTGGAAGACAGACTGGGGAGATGATCTGAGGAGTAAGAGGTGGTGTTCCTTTCAATGGTTCTTCTCATTCATCTCCTTTGCAGATAAAATATGTTGAGATTGTGAAACGCTGTTTTGCATGATGAGTTGCATGAACTAACAGTCTCCTGCCAGGATTAAAGATTGATCATGTTAAAGAATGATTTATTTGGTTTGGTACTTTTTAGGACTTCGTGTGATTGTCACAAGGTTAGCTACATAAAAAAAAAAAAACAAAAAAAAAACAAACCATGAAAAAATAGATAAAGTATTCTTATATAAGGATGTCCTTTCTTAATTTAAAGCAGTTCAGTTCTGCATGAGAGTAAAGCTATTGAAGTATTTGCAATTTAGAAGGTAAGATCAGTATAACCACTAGATCCTATATAATAGCTATATAACATTAACTCATTTATGTAATGGTATTGTGACTAACTAGTCAAGATTCCTGAGTATTAAATTAAGAATAAGCAGCCCCCCCCTTTTCAACTTCGTACTATGTTAATACACAGTTTTCAATACAAAACAGCTATATTAACTGTGAAGACAGCAGCAGCCACAAAGGTAACAGAGAGCTAGCAATATAATCACAAAGATAGCAATAAATTGATCCCTTGTGTTTTCTCATGAACGTACGTTCTGTCACTTAGATAACTCTACGTTCAGTCTGGAATAATTTATGAAAATAAACCACTCAGTGTCAAGAGGGCTGTATTCATTGAATAGGGCTTGGCAGACAGCAAAATGGTTTTTTTTTTAATATATCTGTGATGCTTTTTTAAAAACTGGTAAGGAGCAAATTATCTCATCAGATGACTGTCTTGTTGGTGTCACTTTTGATGAGGCAAATGTGAAGGTTTTGTCATATTGTAAAACTCTCATATATTTGTATGTAAAAGGAAAGAAAAAAGGGTATCTCCCAGAGAATGAAAATCTGGCACCCCAATTTTCAAAGTTTATTCATGGCATATCTAAATGCAATTGGGAATGATAGTAGACATTACTATAAAGGGACTATGTAGTTTCTTCAGTTTTTTTTTTTAATTAAAGGAAGACAAAGCTGGGTGTTTTTGACATTTTGAGATTGAGTTCTATGCTGTATTTTGAAAATATGATAGTTACCTTGTTATATACAATATAACATTGTAATATTGTATTTGCTTTTTTTCCTAAAAAACATTAAAAATATAAAAAGTAGTAGCTAATTGGAAATATCCACACCTACACACCATCCAAGAGTTCCCTCTTATTTTTTGTGTTGCTTTGGAAAGAAAGAAAGAGGCTTACAGAAACATCAGTAAAATCTGCCTCCTAAGCATATCACTTTAACTTCTCTTATTTGTGTCTTTTCACCTACAGTGTGCTTACATTTGTAAAAAGAAATAAGTTCTGTCAGAATATAAAAAGTTTGCTAAGAGTTAGTTTCATTGTCCATAGTAAGTACATCTATGAATAGTGTTAGCCAGCTATAAAACCTGTATGGTCTTACTGGAAACTACTTTCTAACATATGTGTGTGTGATGCAATAAAAGAACCTCGGGAATTTAGCTAACCTCAGGCATGTGTCAGAAGTCTGTTTTCCAGGCTGGCCTGCAAGACTGAGAGTCCAGATTTGGAATGGACATGGGAATCATCTAGTTTAACCCCTTGTACTCAGGCTGAAGGAAGTATAAGATGACCATCTGTCTCAGAAGCTCTCTGCATTTTTCTTAAGAACCTATGGTTTAGTAGATTTCTGTAGTTTGCTATGTTTCAGTGTTTAATTACCATAATAATTAGAAAGATTTTCCTGGTATTAACCTTAGGTCTTTTTGCCATAGACTAAAATGATGATTCTTCTCCTGCCTCTGTCGACTGACATGGGGAAACAGCACTGACATGAGAAAAGGGCTGATGATCTTTCTCGTAAGATTTTTATGACTAAGAGACAAATGGTCATATCTTTCCAAAATAATTTGCTTGTTTGCAAATTATAAAAATTTTCATTCCTTGAACGTTTCCCAGGAGATCTAGTTGTAGATCTCATTTCTGAATGAAGAAGCAGCTCAGTAGCAAGCAAAATTGATAGATTTCGTTCCAGTCTCCGTGACTTGCATGCTTGTCAATAAATCAAAAAATAAAGGTTGCCTTTTTTGGAGCAGGATTGCATTACTGATTTGCATTCAGATATCGTTCTGCAAAACTGCAATGACTATTAAGTTTTTCCCACTTGATACTTGTGCATTTGTCTTCTCCAGATTTATTATGCTCCTCAGCCAAAGTTTTTCTGAATGCTGTGTTGATTTCTGGACATGTCTTCAACTTGCTAAAATAATTTGGTATTTTTACCTTATTCTTCAGACAACTATCCTGCAGGAGAAGTTGCAGTTTCCCCTGATTTGAAGCTGTCAATGTTGTGAATGTATCTATTTCCTTATTGCCTTGGTAAAGTTTCCCAGTGGAAGATATTTCGAGACACCTTTTGTATATGACTATCAGACACTGGTAATTAGCCTTTAGGTGCGATTTCAGTATTCAGCTTCTGCCCTTATCTCATGTAAGTGGCCTGTAAACTTAATTTCCTCAGATTGAGTATGCTTATGGTGGAGGATACTGAAGCCTTCCTGAATTTTATGATCAAATGCAACAGCATACATTCAGCTGTTAGCTATTAGAGGCAGAGAAGGTTGTTACCCCAACCTAATGCTGATAAAAGCCATTCAGTACCACTGTCTCTGTCTCCCTTGTACCTATCATATGTAATCTTTAGCACATCTTGCTGATGCAGTTGTCAGGCATTCTGCTGTCATGGCAAGTACTAAGAGGTATTTTCACTGAATTAACATCTTGCAGATCAAAGCTTTAATATTAGAAGAGGTTTTCCATAATGGGCTGCAATCACTTTATAGCATTAGTAGGACATCTTGAGCTCTTTCAGGATTTGTCTTACAGTTTTAGGTTATGAATTACATCTCACTTTCAGATGGAGTTTTTTCTTTGGTGGTCAGAGTGATGCCTCGCACGCTCATGTCCTCTAATTTTCTTTTGGCATTGTTATGCTAATTTATTGCATAAGAACTCTTTTAAGGATTCATTATAAGCCTGGAGAACTAATTTCAATAGAGATCTAAATAGAGCTTTTATTATTTTTGTTGTCTGAGGAAGGAGCAATGACATTTAATTAACAGTTTAAGGAAAGCTGTTTACTTGACCCACTGTAGTAGTTTCATCATGTTGGTGCCCTGAAAACATTTACTAAAATTTTTAAATGGAACTAAAGTTCCTTTTGATGGCACAATAAAAGGACCAGACATAATATACATGGTTGCATAGATTGGATGTCAAAAGGTGGAGAAAAATAATGTTGACATTTGCCAAATTACATTCATTGGGAAGTTTTTTTAGTTAAAGACAAAAAGTTGGAACACCACCTTGGAAAACATGACAGAAGATTGTTGGCAACCATAAATGGATGAGATTAGGATTTACTTAGTTTATTCTTTAAAGGTATCTTTGACCAAGGAAGTGAAATAAAAGGTATGTTCACTCAATATTGAAAGAAGGATATTTATTGGTTTTGCTCAGGTATTGTGTGTTAAGTTCTACAATCTTTACTATATTGACGTACTCACAACATAAACAGGGCAAATATTGGATATGGATTTTTTTTGCTTGTTTCACTTTTTCTTTGCTTCTCCTTTTGGCCTGTAAATATTTTTTCCCCGATATTTACTGGTTGAGGGAAAAGCTACATTGCAGTACTTTCTCACCAAAATTGCGGGAAAATGGTTTGAGCAGCTCTCTCCCTGCCTCCCTGCCAGCTGGAGGCAGGCAGCTGCCAATTCCCCACCCCTCCAGCTGCCTCCAGAGCTGCGCTGGATGTAGCAGAGGTACGGTACCGTGGTTGAGAGAGACAACCGACGAGGAGGGCTTTGCAAATGCTTTCCGTGGTTTTGGAAAGCTGCAGAATAACAGTCCTTTCCACCTGGAAATATTCAGACTAAAAGAGAGTGTTCAGCAATTATGATCTATGTTATATTTATTCTTATGTTATGAATCTCATTACAAAGCTGTGTACAGTATTGGTATGCAGGAGGGAGGGTAATATTAATTAACAGTAGAGGTCGTTCTGTTACCAACAAACTTGGAGCTTTCTACATGATCATTTTCTGTACATAAACAACCATAAAGGCCAATCAGATCTGCAGCTGGAAGGATTATTGGCCTTGAGTGATTATACGTTCTTTAGCAGAGAATACATATTTGGTTCTTGAGCATTTTTCTTTGCAATAGAGGTAAATGACACACTCTGTTAAAAAGGATTGTATGCTTGTATCTTGACTGGGACTAGGAATGAGGATATGGTATCAGCACAAAGGTACTTGTGTGAAAGTGGTTCAGAAAATGGGAAGGTGGAAACTAAAGGTTTCTACTATTCGGGTATGATTTTGGTGGGGTGGCTCTCATTTTTAACCGGGGAGTTAGCTGAGGAGGCAGTTTGCTAAATGTGTGAGTGGAAGTGTTAGGCGGAGGAGACTAAGAAAGTCAAGGCTGGCATGGATTTTGCTGTTTAAGTTAGGATAGTGGCATTTTTTTTTTTCTGTAGGTTATTCTTTGTATTTTTATTATTGTTATAATATCATTGTCCCTCAGATATATCTTTCCTCCTTCCCCTGCCTTCCTGGCTGTGGTGCATCAGCTGCACTCCATTCCTTCATTGCTTAGATTGACATGCTGCTATTAAATAGATCTGTTCTGTGCTTTTTTTCAAATCTCCCTTTACCACCAGAAAGCTCGTGTCTACAAAAATCCAGTCTGCTGAAGCTACCTGTGCTTCCCTTGCATTTCTCTTCCTTCATCACCATCTTCCCCTCACAGCCCCTCATTCACTTCATCTTTCCAAAATCTCCTGATGCAAACATTAAATGTCTGCATTGCAAAGTCTGTAATGGATAGAAAACTTCTAATATGGAAGAAAAAAAAACAAAACAAAACTGGCAGCAGGAGATTGCTGAGTAGAAGCAGTGATTGCAGGGAACCATCTCACAGCTCTGCTCCTTAGCAGCTTTCACCTCAGCATCTTTTAATATTCCTTTGCTGATTCATGTGGAGAAACACTGTTGAGATCTGGTAAGCAGAGGACAAAATAGCATCTAAGGTCAAAAACTACTGGCATAAGAAGTTTTAATCTAAGAAAGCAGCATCAGTGATGGAAATAATTGGGTAGTTTCTTCAGCTTCTCTTTAGAAAATAAAGACCTTCTCTGTGCTTTGAATTTGCAAGAGCCCTCTGCCTGAAATATTTGTCTGACTGTCTGGAATTTGTAGACTGTGGTTCATCTATTGAGACTGAAATAAACACTGACATTTTAATGAAAATGTTTTAAAAGTTATATTTAATTTTAATGCATTTCCTAAGCATGAAAGGAAACACCTTAATAAGCAAATATTGTAGAAGATTGATCTGTGTTCTGAAAGTACCATGTTAAATATTAAAAAAAAAAATCAGTCTTCAAAGTTTGAAAAAGAAATATATAAGCCTCAGTGTGACCTTAAATATGACACTGCCATCAGTGCCTTTATGATAAATTGCCAAAAGCCGTAATCTGTATCTTTAATCAGATATGGCCACAGTATCTGTGGAGTTAGATTTCTGCTTATGCAGAGGGCTCCATTCAATTCATAAAAAAAGTGGATTTAAAAGCAGAATGCAATCTGTTAAGATGCAAGAACTGGCAAGTTTTGTGTTTCTTCAATCGTATACAATATGAACTGCTTTAGTTGTTGATGGAATTAAACTTTTCCCTAGATGCCTGTGATATTACTGATTTTTTCAAGAGGCACCAAAAGCTGGCAAGTGGATAAGAGACGGAAATGTTTTAAATACTCTGCTTTAAAGTACAAAGGTGTGTGTGTTTGTGTGTGTTAAATGGATGCCTGCATATTTTTACCTACTGGAATTGGCAAGCACTCATCCCTATGACTTTCATGTTTTTAACCAGGTTCTAAGTTTACGAATTAGTTATGGAAGGAAATAGTGGGAAACTCCAGAGGAAACTTCAGGGCTGTCTCTGTCTCAGTCTGGAGAGAAACCTGGGAGAGATGATTGTACCCAAGAATGTTTGTCTAAGGAAGAAGCCAGACAAGTAGCTTGCTAAATAAATAAATTCATAGTCATTGCGATGGTAAGGAGAGCAGATTTGCTGTATAAATCTGGACAGTTGTAAAGGTGTGTCAGGCAGGGCTGGTGTGATTTCTGGAGGTCACCCTGGCAGATCAGCTATGTGGGAACAGACAAACAAGAAGAAGGGTCAGCTCAAAATCTAAAAAATAGACATGTTTTTAATCATATGTTTCCATTTCTGTTGAATTTGATAAAGAGGTTAATTTTCTCCCAATGTCCTTGACTGAGACAACAACTTTGGCTTAGCTCCCTTAAAATGCATTAGGTCTCTGCTGCACCGTATCTCTGATCTGCTTTTCTTTTAATTACTTTTTAAGAAGAAGTCAGACTTCTATTGCTGCTTTGATTTGTAACAACAACCTAGTAATGGTTTGATTTTGGAAGGTTTTGAACAAATTTGTCTCAGAGTCACAGAATTGTAGAGGTTGGAAGGGCCCATCAGAGATCATCCACCCCTCCCCAAAGCAGGTTCAATTAGAGCAGGCTGGACAGGAATGCATCTAGACAGGTTTTGAATATCTCCAGAGATGGAGAGGTCCAGTGTTCTGTCACTCTCAAAGTAAATAATTTTCTCCTTATTCCTCATGTTGAGATGGCATTTCTTGTGTTCCATCTTGTGTCTGTTGCCCTTGAGCTGTCACCAGGCACCACTGAAAAGAGCCTGACCTCTCCTCTTGACACCTGCCCAGATCACACAATTCAGAATTTGGGTTTAGTTTTTCTTAATTGTGCATTGTACCGAAAAAAAATATTTTGAAATATTTTCAAAAAAAGGAGAGTTCTTTTGTGTTCAGCCTAGTACTTAATATTATTAATTTATTTATGAAGTACAGACTGGCAGAAATCCTTGCCTTCCTTTAGTTTTAACACTACCCATGATGGATAATAAAATAAACAAACCTGTGTGGCTGTTGAGCATTTTAAAGGCTTCATTAAAAAAGTAGTTATCTTCCTGTTTTTAAATGGCACTATGTTTATTTTTACAATATTGATTAATTAGGTTTCTTTTTAATGATTCATATGCAAGGTACAGCATATCTAGCTGTGTACAATACAAAGCACTCATCAAAGTGGGGCTTCATCCCTGCCTAAACAGCTTGAACAAGTTCAGAGCCTCACAGACAAAACACAGGTGGGAGATGGGAAAATGTTGATGTTTTGCATGTGAGGAAATAAGACAGATGGTTTTTTTAGAGACAGGAATCATTATTTAAAAAATTAACAACAGCAAAAACCAAAGCCAGCAGAAATTAGAGTAGGTGTGTGAGGTTACTTTGAGCTTCTTGTTGCTAATCCTGTCTAATTCAAAAATAAATTACTTCACATTTTCTAAACAAATTTGGAAAACAGTCTGAATTGACTATCTTGAACTGTAAATGATCTGCTTCTTGAGAAGGTGTGCTTACCTGTTTTGTGTACATTAAAGCAATGTAGGATTTCTTGGTTTTTGAAAGCGTTTGTAGCAGGACCTTGCGGATAAGGAATCATGATATTCAGAAGCTACTTTGGGGTTAATATATTTTAGATTCTTGGAACTTATTTTAGAACAGGGCTGATGAAGGCTGTCTGAAGCTATCTGTGTGCATTACTATTTTTTGCACTGAGCCTAGTCCCTGTAGAAATAGACATCCACAAACAGTGGTAAGTCTTTAAATTAAATGGGATCATCTTTCTGTTGCCTTAATCTTATGAGTTTGTATAAATCAGCTTTCTTCATTGTTATGCATCACACAAAAGGTATTAAAAGTAACTGCTTAATTATTTTTTTAGTGCATAGTGAAGCAGAGATAAAAAGATAAAGTATGTTTTAGTTTTATGTAACTCCTGCTGGGCTGATATTACTCCTTTTTAATGTCATTTTATGTGAAGATACCCAGCAAAAGCTGTAGGGCCTTAAATACCACCCACATATATAGTCTCTGATTCCTGCAAGGAGTCATTTTCCTTAAGTATCTATCCAACAGATGGATCACATTTTCTTTCTGTGGCAAAAACAGTTAAAGTAGGATGGAGCCACAGGAACATCACATTACAATGTAGTTTCAATTCATTTTACTTGCTATTTTCCTGCAACTTGCATAGCATCTCAAGATATTAATGATTTTCCCTTTTTAGTAACCATAAAATTTTCATACTGTGTTGTGTTTTCCTTTGTTTTAAAACTCTTGCCTGGCTTGGAAATTTAATATGAAGGACTCTGATCTGACCAGCCATTCTTAAGTTCAGATAAGAATGGGAAAGGATTCTGTTGCTGGGCTGAATCATTCTTTTGGCAAAGAGTTCATGGAAAAAGTCATACAAGCTTCAGCTTTTAAATATATGCAAGATGCTATGATAATAGTGCATGGAAAAATGTAGGAGAGTTACTGCTCTGTAACTTTGCAAGGTACATGCCTGAGTAGATATTAAGCCATTTGTATGAAACGTCATTGAGTAAAATTTTGTTGTTTTTTTCCATGTCAGGATACTGTATATGCAGGTTGCCTGAACTACCTGCATGCACTTCTCTTTCTGGCCAGCAGAACGGCAAAGACCTGTTGTTGCCAATGGCTGGTATGGTTTTAAAGATTAGATTATGAAATAGGTTTTTCATGGGAGATGAGAACAAAGCTGAGCTGACAAGCATTGCACAGTAAATGAAAAGAAACTTTTGCATTTTAACCTGTCTCTTGGGTCTGTAATTCCTCCGTTTTCTTGCCAAAATTAATTTTCTATTAATTTAACTCCAAAGATCTTGACAAGCTTTGGATTATTTTTTGTTTTCTTTTTGACAAACCAATTCCCCCAAACTTTTCATAGTGATCTCTGCCATTGATGTATTGACAGTATGCATTCCTGTAGCTGCTTTGGGTATTTTTAATACATTTCAAGATTAGCAGCATGAAGGCGTTAAATTTTAGTTTTAATCCTCCTCTGTGTATGAATTCAGTACTGTTGAAATTGGTATTAGTTAAACATAAATTAGTCTACAGCCTGTCACTGTGGGTCTTGTAAGCTAACATTTAATATGTATGCTAGTTAAATAGACAGATTTTGTGACTAAATAATTACCAGGGCCTGATACTTACATCGTACTGTTGCTTCTTGAGGGATAGGCTCAACTTCAGATCTCGTACCAGTGATGTTACTAGTAATGTCCTCTGGTGAAAATGAGAAGAGATCTGACCTCTCAATCCTTGGTATGTAAAGGAGGGGAGATGAAGTATTGGAGCATGCTCAACTTGGGGAGAAGATGCAAAGGGCAGAAATGAAGTGCTTAATGCTGAGTTGCATGGGATCAGAGTTGGGGCACGGCCAGCTGGAAAAGAGAAAGAAAGAAGAGTAGAGAAGCCAGTGAGAAAGCTCTGGAACACAGCCATGTGGCAATAAAGATGCGGGGAAAGTTTTAAATGGAAAGGAATCCAATGGTGGATTAAATATGAGATGAAGAGATGAAGATCTGTAGCATGGATACCTGGGGCACACCAGAGGTGTGGAGACACTGCACACTAAAAATAAGGGATTAAGTACTGCTCCACAATCATCTGAGAAAGAGAAGGAGACAACACTACTGAGAGGTTGTATTTCTGTCATCTTAGTATTTCAAGTAAGATGAGGATATCTATTTTTTGTTCTTTTTTCAAAGCTTTTAAATCTGTGAAAACATCTGGACTTCAGTGCAATTGCTCCTTGTATGGCTTCTTGTGCTATTGCTCCTTTTATGGTTCTTTGTATTTCCTATAAAATGTAAGAGCAACCAGAATAACTGCGTTGCCACACTCTTCATTTTCAGTAATGCTTGAGACACCCCATGAGGCTCTTTTGGAAATGTCTTTTTAATACATTTTACTTGGAAATAAGTTTCTGGAAGGAACAAATGTAAAGAGGAACTACTTCAGGATACAGGAAATTAATTTTCAGGAATATAATATCCTCAATCCATATTATTTGAAGATTAGAGAATTACATTTAAAATCTCTTTAGTTTGTAAATGTCTTCCTGCCATTTGCACTGGGACACTCTACAGTCCTTTTCTTAGTGACATAGTCACCAAGTTTTTCAGTTTTTTCTTGAAAAGCTACTTGGGGTCTAGATCTGCTGTTGTGATGTTGGCTGGTCACCACTGATGTTTATAATGTGCATTTAACATATTTTGCAATACCACTATCTCATTTTTTTTTCTTATTAGCTTCTCAATTTCCCTTGGGGAAAGGCAAAAGAAGATGCAAATAAATTGAAGGTACAGATGGATTAACTGTTATTTACAAATGTCTTTGTAGAAAAAGTGTATTTGCTTTTCTGTTGTGCAACTCTATATGGAATTATTCTCCCATCTCGCTGACACACGAAGTGTGACTATGCAGTGTCCCTCTGTATGCATAATGCATGAGTTTCACCTTAAAAAGTTCCCTTGCATTAAAAACAATACACAATTACACACTGCTTCAAATGGTGTAACAGGGGAATGAGGGAAAAGAAAAGAATCTATTTGGAATAACTTAGTTTCCTAAAATATTTGTTTACAGTGCGAATTTCAATAATTAATGTACGGATTAAAACATTTTGCTTATCTTCTTCTTCCAGCAGCAGGGTCAGCACCTATAGCTATACAGAAGGAAGCCAGAAAAGCTTCCAGACATAAAGCTGACAAGTACAGTGCTCCAGCTGCAGCCTCAGCATATGCTGCAGAACTCCATACATTACTGCGCTAATGGGAATGTGTTTGTTTTTTCTGGCCAGATCACCAATGTGCTGTTTAGGCCATCTTGTTCTGAATGTCATTTTTTCCTTTTGGTATTATAGAATGTGTGTGCCAAAGCCTTTATGTAACATTTAATGTAATAGGAATTGTTCCTGTTTCCTTTCCTGTTATAAAGCTTGTCTACCTTCAGGAGTCAGCTAAGCTGTTTGTGAACTGAAATCTCCTTGTTTCTCTGTAGCAGATTCCTTAGTAGCTCTGTTGTATGTTGGCGTTGCAGTATATTCACTCTAAAGCTGTGAGCTTTCAAGTGTAGAGACTTGATAGTGCTGTTGGGCTACTTTTGTTGTTTACACAAATATAAGTAGAAGTTGTAGATAGGCATTATTTTCTCTTTAAAATGTTTTCTTAAGCCCTAGGTTTTGAAAGTTTTGAAAGCATGATATTTTTTCTTCTTCTAAAGCAATAAAATAGGATAAGTATCTCAGATTAACCTCTTTTATAGGTTATTGATGTGAAGAATAAAATCCAGTGCTTGTTAAAGCAATGGAAAAGCTCTTCTTATGGATCAGTCTTCTAAAATTTTGAATACACACAACAAAGCAGGCAAACACTTGGAAAGTGTGGAAGTTTCAAATTTATATTGCTTTGTCCTGCATTATTCACATTGATTTAAACATAAGACCAGAGCAGATTTGCCCTGAGTAGACTTCATCAATTTTATTTGTATGACTAAACACCAAAGTGGCATGAAGACTGCTTGAAGAAATGCAAGAGGATGATTAGAATAATCTATTCCCCCTCTCCCTGCAAGCGGAAAATATGAAAAATATTTGTACTGAAACAGAAAAGTCTAAAGGTAATTGTGGAGATGGGGAGGAATGTGATTATCTTGGAGACACATACTCCTAAGAGAAGGTTGGTTGAAACTACAAATACATTTAAAATTTACTAGGGCACAACAAACATAAGAACCCAACCCATATTTAAATAAAAATGAACTAAGATGTAATATCCATATAATAAAGCAAAGAAATTGCACACTTTGCCTTGCTGTGTTGTAACTGAATGATGATATTGGATTAATACCCGGACTTACTCAAATTCTCTTTGAGCATCCAGTTTTCATTAGTAATTGGGATTAATAAATAGGAGAGAGAAATGAGAGATTCAGGAATAGATGGGGGAATCATTCATTATAAAGTATAATAAAACAGATAAATACAGATTTGGTGGAAATGTGATAAATTTTTAAGATGAAAATGTGATAAATTCTGAAGCATATATATATAATTGAGACTCAATCTATGTATTCTGTCTCAGGTGAAAGGAAATCATTTATGTTTGTGAACAGCAAGCGTGTTTTTTAAAAACTACATTTAAGTGAATAGTCTTACATCATTGTTTGGGTGGATTACAGATGTGTGTGTAGGCTTGTAAGACTGGGCTGTTAGTTTTTTTATGTTAATTAAATAAAGACTCATCAAACATACAGGTAAACACACCGGTAGTCTACATATGGCCTCTGATGTCCTGTATGTCACAGTCGGCAAAATATTTTCTCATAGAATTTGAATTTTGACTCCCATTTTCTGCCCAACCACAGAAGCCCTGAAATGGCACAGGAAATGAGAAAATTATGCTTCCAAGAGGTAGAATTTAATGCCTGCCAAATTTGTATACTATCCTGTAGGTTTGTACCCATTTTGGAGGCCTATATTTAAGTATGCCTTCAGTCTGTTTAAATATTCTTATGTATTTGTAAGTTTTTAGAGTCAGGAAAGGGAAGGGATTTACAATGCTAAAAATATAATACCACCTTTACCCAAAGAGGCATCATAGATCACGTGTATTTCTTGTATCTTCTAGACCAGCTCTTGCATCCAATTGCTTAAATGTATGCCTGTGCAAATGTGACCTCTAACACAATGTACACACAGCACCTCTTAACAAAACTTTGGTGTATAAAGACAGTATAGATTTGGATAATTTATGCAAAAAATATTCTAGTAAACTGGCTTGCTTTGATTCTCTTTAGCATTTTCAAGGGATTATCTTCCCTTTGGTAATGTGTTTTCTCTTGGGGAATGCTTTTACATCTTCCAGGTAGACATAAACTGAAATCATAATGCTCATGTTTCATTTGGGAAACTGTTTGCTGTCAGGATCTGACATGGCTTTTACTTGTGCCATAATTTCATGAATTTATGACAAGATTCTGAAATCAACAGAATATTTGAGATTCTTAGTGCCTTGGGGCAGAGGGATGTTTGGACAAATCCAGAATAAGAAACGGTTGACCACTTTCGTACTTAGACCATACTAAACCATATTGAAATGTGGCTGGGTGAAAAAAATCTGTGCACGTTGCACCGTCCATATGTCAAATATGCTAAATGTATGGTTTCAGTTTCTAAAATACAGCTTCAATTTTCTTTGTTTGCTAGGGGCTTTAAAGTGGGAGTTGTTATTGTTACTTTGGGGAGTTTTATCATCATTGTCCTTAGCATCAAATATATCTTATGAACATGACAGTGAAATTTGTATACTAGCTACTATGTACTGTAATGTTAGAGGATTGCGTTTTTCTTTTCTTTCATTATCATTATAATATTACAGACTTCTACAGTTTTATTGGAATATACTTTCTGGATGAGAAAAAACTGTCAGACTACTGAAGCTGAGCAATTTTCAGGTGAACAGTTAAATCAGCGCATGTTTGCAAGGATAATTAGTAGTTGCAGTTGCCTCTTGCACTCAGTAGAGATTTTAAGCATTGGAATGACTTAAAACACTGACTAATTAATCCCTGCCACACTGGTTTGAAGCAGATAACAAATGTCATGCTGCAAAAACATGGTAGAGGTGATAAACTGAGGCACAACTGCTAAATTTGCAGTTAAGCCAGGTTTATCCACCAGTAGACCTGAATCCTATTCAGCTGTGTGCTTTAACCACTAACATCTGAACTAGAAGAATTAGCAAAGAGTTTGCATCTCAGAAAAAAAAAATCCTCCTTATTATCACAGAATTTCACATTTTTCCTGTTCAGTAACTTGATATGAGCGTGATGTTCTATGGCTCGGGTCATTCATCTATCTTTTTAATGCATATATATGCATTAAAAGGCAGTTAGAGATAGATATAAAACCCTGATGTGGCACATGTAGTTTTGTTCATTTCATTTTATTACAACATGATCCCGGTACCTTACAAACTTACATTTGCTTAGTAAGGACTCCATCCATTAGACAGTGCGTTTTTGATCTCAAATAACCATTTTTAAAATGAAAAAAAAAAATAATAAAATAATAGGCTTAGTGTTAGATAGACTGCATTTGGGGCTTTTATGTCTGAGTTCATGACATAGCAGAACAATTACACTTATTATAGTCCATTACACAAGAGGTAGTATCTTTGTGTATTGAGTCTGTCAGGCACAGCTTAAATCTCTGCACACTTATTTTTCATCACAGACAGCTAAATTCTATTTCGGCTAGAAACTTCTTCAGTCAAAGAAACCCAATACCCAGATATTCCCCAAAGTTAACCAAACAGTAAGTGTGTAGCTGTGTTTTACTGTTCAGATAATGTATAGCCTGCATGTAAGTAACCTTACTGTATTGGAGATGATACATGTTATGGGAAAATATTAAGAAGTATAAAGCAAGTTCAGAAGATATTTGATGCACTTTCAGATAAATTTTATTAAATGATGATATCTTATTTAACAACTAGAGCCTTTAGGAAGGTATTAGTTAAAACTTTTCAGACTTGCAACAGTCATCTCCATGGTTATTTGAGAATAATTATGTAATCTTGCAAAGTAAAA